>OU893334.1:17482131-17944631 GCA_918026875.4 Diatraea saccharalis | reverse complement strand
TGTATTAGGCGCTGGAAGTATAAGCTATGCGACGGTGTCCCGATGGTTTGACCGTTATAAATCAGGAGACAGGAGCCTTGAAAGTCAGCCACGCTCAGGGCGACCACCCGCAGTGAATGATGACGATTTGCGCCGCGAACTGCAGTTGAATCCGGATGCTACCACTCGTGAATTAGCGGAAGCACTTAAATGCAGTCACCACGCCGTGGAACACCATCTGCATGAGCTTGGTTATCGAAAAGTTTTGGCTCGGTGGGTACCGCACATCCTTACAGACGCCAGTCGTGCAGTCCGTGTCGCTATCTGTCAGTCACTTTTGCTGCGATCCCGACGTAAAGAGTTTTTGTCAGATCTGGTTACTGGAGATGAATCATGGATTTATCACGAGAACGATACACGTCATGCTTTTTGGCTGCCTCGAGAAGAAACGCCACCAACTCAACCGAAGCCGAGTCAAAAGAACCGCCGAAAATTTCTGCTTTGCTGTTTCTGGGATGCGCAAGGCATACTGTTTTATGAGCTATTACACAATGAAACTATAAACGCTGACAAATATTCAACCCAGCTTACCAAATTATCTGCCGCTATCAAGAAAAAACGACGAAGACGAGTCAATGTAGTTTTACTGCACGATAACGCTCGACCTCACGTCGCATCTATGGTTCGCCGGCAGTTGGAGAACTTGGGCTGGGAGACGATACCCCACCCACCTTATTCCCCAGACCTCGCCCCATCAGACTATCATTTGTTTAGAGCCCTGAAACAGCATTTGCGGGGTAAACAATTTAATGATTTCTCTGACGTAGAGGCGCGAGTTGAACAACTTTTTCGAGGCACAGCCATCAGAGTTCTGGGCAAAAGGCATCCAAACTTTGCCGGATCGTTGGCAAGAAGTCTTAGATACTAATGGTAATTACATCATTGACTAAACTTTTTTTATTGTAATAATAATAAAAAAGTAAAAACTTAAACCAAGTGTCTCATTACTTTTGTGCCAACCCGATACTTATACATAAGGTACTCAATTTAGACAAATACTGGGATATAAATACACAAATACATATAAATCATAGATGAATAAATTATACACACATATATACATATATACATACATACACATTAGACGTGAGATAACGATTTTCATGAATCTGGCTGTTTCAGTATAAAGTCGCGCAATTTTGTTCTGAAAACTAACCGACTGGGGGACATTCTGATATCTGAGGGTAGTGCGTTCCATAGAAGAATAGCCTTAACGAAAAAGGAGGAATGCATGACGTCAGAGTGATGAGAGGGGCAAACAAGTAGTCGATTAAAGGACGATCGAAGATTTTTAGTGTGACTCGTGCATAAATACTGAAAGTGGGGGGTTAGATAGCTTGGGGCATTAGGTGATTCTAACAAAGAAAACAAAGTGGTCAATGCCCGCACTTCTCTACGCTTTCGTATAGGCATCCATTTTAAAAGAGAGCGATATGGGGATACATGGTCGTATTTACGAAGATTAAAAACGAATCGAATGCAGTTATTTAGAACACGGTCAAGCTTATTGAGTAGATCTGCATTCAGGTCGAGGCAGCACACATCACCATAGTCGACTATGGGAAAAATTATGGTTTGCACAAGCATTGCCTTGATTGTGGTTGGTAGGAAATTCTTAAGACGATATAAGGCTCTTAGTACTCCAGTTACCTTTTGGCAAATAGTGGTAGTTTGAATTTGCCAGTTCATATTAAGATCCACGTGCAGTCCCAAATCTTTCACACTGTCGCTAAATGGGATAAAAGAGCCGTCGTACATGATAGGTCTAAGTTTAGCGTAGTCGATCCTACTTATCATCGTTCGGCTACCCACAAGTATAGATTGGCATTTAGACGGATTTACAGCAACGCCAAAACTTTTAGACCAACTTAGAATTGTGCCAAGATCTCTGTTCAGTGCATCGATAACACCATTCAAGTCGTCGACATTTGCCTGAGCATATAATTGAAGGTCGTCGGCATACAGATGATACGAACACTGAAGTTTAAGCGTAATGAAGTTAATGAAAATTGAGAAAAGAAGAGGAGAAAGAATGCCGCCTTGTGGAACGCCAGCATCCAACCCACACCAAGATGAGGAGGATTCACCGAACCGGACCGACTGCTGACGGTCCCGAAGATAGGATGAGAACCACCAATCTTTCGTCAGAAACCATAAGATGAGATAACATAGCAAGAAGGATGTCATGATTTACCGTGTTAAATGCATTGGAAAAATCGATAAGGACAAGGGCCGTTACTTCTCCATTCTCCATTCCCACTCTGATATCCCCAGTAACTTTCAACAGTGCGGTTACAGTACTGTGACCTGGTCTAAAACCAGATTGTAAGGGATTCAATAAAGAGTTATGGTAAACAAACTGAGAGAATTCCTTATGAACACAGGCTTCTAATACTTTGGATAAAAACGGAAGGATAGATATGGGACGGAATTGGCTGGGTTGTGTTGGATTGGTAACTTTTGGGAACGGTCGGACGTAGGCTTTGCGCCACAAAGCAGGGAAGGTGCGGGAATCAAGGGAGAAGTTAACGATGTGACATATAGCAGGGAGAAGTTGGTCCAGGATGATGACAATCATACAGCGACTTATGCCGTCGCATCCCACAGCATTCGACTTAATCGAGAGTATAATCTTTCTGATTTCTGACATAGAGACAGGGGAGAAACGAAATGGGGAAATATTATGACGCGTAAGACCATTTATGGTAGCAACTGTAGATGCAGAAGTAATATTATCCAACTTTGAAGTAGCGGAGAAATGACGATTAAGGTCGTTCAATTCAATTGAAATGGGAAGGTCTATATGCCGCGATTTGCCTATGCCTAGAGTACCCAGAAACATCCAGACATCAGCAGAAGATGAGGAAGAAATATTATCGAGAATATGACGACGTTTTGCATTTCGTATCATCTAATTACACCGATTCCTAGCATATTTGAAGGCATTCCAATTATCGTCATTTCGTCATTTTGTAATTACGAAAAGCTCGATCCCTACGTCGTATCGCCATCCGGATATCATTTGTCATCCAAGATGCCGGTAATCGTTTCAACATGACCTTCTTTATAGGTGCATGGACATCATAGATCCCCAAAACAGTTTTGTTAAAGAGCTCAATCTTCGTGTCTACATTAGGAGCCTGTAACAATGAGTCCCAAAAAATTTCCGAGGCATCACTTTTAAGTTTTTCGACATCCATGCGCCCAAATGAACGCCTGTGCAGGATCTTGGAAATGGGTTTGGGGGTTTAAAAAGGTAGGAAACGAAGATGAGATCATGGCGAGAAAAGCCTGGAGCAACACATTGACCATGAGATAATTGTTAATTGTTTTTATAAAAATATTGCCTTGAGGAAACAACGCAGTAGTCTAATGGATTCTTTGGAAATATATAGTGATAAATTATGTGAAAGTCGGCAGATGTATGACCGGGATACAAAAAAATTTCAATTTGAAATAAAAAAATTACATGAATCAATAGAATTAATACAAAATAAATATTTAGTTGCACAGTCTCAGATTGATGAGCATATTAGGTCTGCCACAGAGTTGGTTAACCTATGCAATTACAATGCTGACCGTTACCATGCACTGTTAAATAATAAACAATTAATTAACAAAACAAATAACAGCTTTAGTAACAATAACAATAATAATATTCAGAAACAATTTATAAATACAGTTACACAGAAACCCTGTCAGTCATCTGCCCACCAGTCACAACTGTTTACTCAGGTACCTGTTCAGTCATCTGTTACTGATGACTGCTCCCCATCACAATTTTCCCAACGTCACAGAATAAATTCACAAAATTATAAAAATAATATTTTAATGTTCAGTGATGAAATTGGCAGAAACATGGGCCGTTTGCTATTCGATAAGGGCCATTCAACATTAAACTTCTGTATGCCTAATTCCTCTTTTAGTGATATTTTGGAAAAAGCAATTAAACAAAACTACAGCGAAAATACCACTTTATTGTTTTTTATTGGCAATAGAGGTACTTTGAACAAACATAAATTATTGAAATATATAACCATTCGTCTGTGGGGCCGCCTAGCGACAAAAATGCACTTCTGTTGGCACCGCGTCGCGAGCACGTCACAGACAGGGTCGCGGAGCGTGTCGATTCTTATTAGAATGTGTTTTTTTTTCCAATAAGACCGTTAAAACAAGCTTAAACTAATAATATTCGGAATCTAGAAACAATTATCTAGTAGCATTATTAATTACAACTGCTCTGAAGAGTTAATAACAATAGAAAATAACTATGGAAAAATTGGTTCTAAAAAATTGGAATTATAATTTGGAATTAAATAAAAACAACGCAATGAGTTCTATGTATTTTTATTGTTATTTAATCCTGCCCATATATAAATAACAATACAAGCAAAATATTTGTACACGATCATAGAAATAGTTTTTGTATTACAAGATTCTTTGGTACCTACCTACAAGGCATCCACTTGAAACGCGCGTCAAGTGGCCTTATATTCAGATCTCGGTTCTCAGTAACGATAACAAGTAGAACAAAGACTTTTTATTTATAGTAACTTAAGTTCATCTACTACACAATAAAATAGCGAGCCGAACGTTTAGTTTTATAGATTTTTCATAAAAAAAAAACAAAAATGACACTAAAATATGACCTTTAGAACAGTACTTCCGAAAAATCTATTTTCTTGCCAAGTTTATATAAATATTGTAATAACAGTTGATATTTTGAGTTCTCGAAAGATCTATGGATCCTATTTTATATAATTACAAGTATGCTTCGAACTAAAATTTGATAATAAATTCAAGTAAAAACAGAGAAATTTGAGACATATTGGGCATAAACATGCTAGTTTAATATGGATAAGACATAAAGTGACGTATCACATCACGTTTTAATTTTAATAAATAAAAACAACTTAATTTTATTTTGCACAAACTTGCACAATATTTAGTGTATAAAAACAATATATGTATTACAGTATACAATGGAACAGCTAAAGAAATTAATTATTAGGTACGTAATAAAAATAAGTAAGTTTCCACATCCGGCTTCCAACAGTACACAAGTAGCCATGCATTTATTTGTAATAGAATTAATTTTATTTAACGAAATCTGCAATTTTCGAAAATAATCGGTGCAAGATTACAAAGCAAACGTCTTATCTATACTATCCCACCATCGTCGACTGCCGCCATCTTAAACGCGAACTGGGTCTGTGGCGGCACCGCGCTGCGGTGACGCTCTGTCTGTGGCGTGCTCGCAACGCGGGCGTAGCATTCCCAGCTTTGTTTTTAATGATTTGCAGCTCAATTTAAACATATATAAGCTTTGTTACTCATAATAATAGGAAACAGTTTAATTTTAATACGCAATAAACAACAGTACAATAAGTTTTGATATTTATGTAACCTAAAAACCTTAAAGACAAAATTCGAGACCCTAGTGGCAAGCAGTGGAGTCCACACTTCAACGACGGATAAAACAAGAAAAATGGATTAAATACATGCTAATATTTATTTAAAATGAAAGAATAATAAACAATACTTACATTTTCCTCGAATAATTCCAAGCGGAGACACTAAACACAAACTTTATTGCTTTAAACAATGTCTACAGTGAGCTGAGAATGTACCATAAAGTAACAGCTCACTACCATAAAGAATTGTATTATGATGTTAGATGTTAGATTTGATGATGTTAGATTTTGTTTGTTAATATTCCGTCTTTGTTATCTTACTCTTTATTACGTAGGAGAAACAGGGACAAAGGTATTTTAGAGCGCTGACTCGGCCGATTTAAGGAGACCGAATGTCAACCACCGCGCTGCGGTCATGCCACAGATAACGGGGTAGATGACGATGCTCGCGTTGCGGTGGCACCACAGACGAGTGGATAAACGAATTAAATTCATTAAGTGTTGGGAAAGTCGTGATTTTTACATTGCCGTATTGCAATAGTTTGTCCAATGAAGAAAATAATTTGCGATACAAATTGAATATGACATTGCACACTATATGCAATACTGCAAAGTTTCATGTCATTGACACTAACAAGTATGTTAGAAAATTTTATTTGACTAAAGATAAATATTATCTTTCCAATTATTATAAGAGACAAATAGCTATTTCGCTATCATATTTTTTTTCTATAACAGCCAAAAATTTGGTTAACCAGAGTGCTCCTATTGAGCACTCTTCTATTGACATGACTGTCAGTAATAATCCTACTGACATTGCGACAAATTCGTCTTTAAATTAGATACTAAGACAACAGAGGATTCCTCTTGCTTGCTATTGAATAGTCAAAGTAATAATGGAACCAAGAGTTTTTCGGTCATCAACCTAGTGCACCAAAATATTCAAGGAATGTTGAGTAAAGAGTTAGAAGTGGAATTATTCATGAACTGTAACAATGTTGATTTTTTCTGTATTACGGAACATTGGTTAACAAGTTATAATTGCATTTTTAACTTCAATAATCACCTGGTTGGTAGCGCGTTCATTAGGAAAAACGCAATGCGTGGTGGCGCACTAATTTTATTAAATAAAAAGTTAAAATTTAAAGAACGTAGAGATATAGTGAGCCTATCGGTTGAGGAAATAATAGAGATTGCCTGTATAGAGCTGGACCAGCTGATTGTACTGAGCGTATATAGACCTCCTTCAAGTTTAGTTTCTCATTATGATCTTTTTGAAACTGTTATGGATGAAGCATTAAAAAAGGTATATAGCAAAGGCAAACGATTAGTGATTGGGGGTGATTTTAACGTTGATTTATTAGGAAACTCCAATTCATGTACAAGACTTGTAAATCTATTTATGTCCTATAATCTTGCGCACATGTTTAAGGAGCCTACTAGAGTAACTGCTACTTCGTCCACATGTATTGACAACATTTTTACAGATCTAGTACCACTTTCAAGACAGATAATTAAACAACTACCGTCAGATCATTTTGGACAACTAGTTAGCTTTCCGCATAAATGTACGTTTGTGGCTAGGAGAGACATTACAGTTGTGTCAAAAAGTATGAGTCGCTTGGAACGTTTTAAAAATCAATTAGATAGTAAATTGTATCATTTGAAACATAATAGTAATCCCAATGATTTGTACAAAGATTTCTTTGATGTTTATTGTACAGAATTCAATAAGATTTTTGTCCCAAAAAAAATAAGTATTAGTAATCCTATAACTTTTAGTGTGTGGGCTACACCAGGAATCTACAAAAGCAGAAAAAGGCTCTATGAACTATATGATGAACGTAATTATAACACAAGTGAGGACTTCAAAGAATATGTACGAAATTACTCTAAGTTATTTAAAAAAGTGTGTCGTTTAGCCAAATGTAATTATTTAAATGCAAAAATTGAAAATAGTAAAGACAAAGTTAAAATGACGTGGAATATCATAAATAGTGAAACTGGAAGAGAAAAATCCCGGAATATAAATTTTAATTTAAACATTGATAATAAAAAAGTAACATCAGATCTTGAAGTTGCTACAGTATTTGAAAATTTATTTACTGAAATTCCAGTCTTAATTACACAATCTTTGAATTCCTCTTCCACTGTTGCTGAATCTATTTTAAAGGCAAGTTTAAATAATTCTAATAGCCAATTTAAGTTTCAACATATTGATTTTAAAGATATAATAAAATCTTTTAATCAGCTAAAGAAAACGAAAACTGCTGATTTATGGGGTAATTCCATTGAAGTTTCTAAATCGGTAATTGAGACAATAGCTCCAATCTTAGCTTATATATTTAATGAATGTACTGATTGTGGTATTTTTCCTGAGCTCATGAAATATAGTAAAATTATTCCTTTACATAAATCGGGTAGCACATCTGACCCTACTAACTTTAGACCTATATCCGTGCTACCTACGTTTAGTAAGATTTTTGAAAAAATCATGCTGGATCAAATACAAACGTACTTTTACAAGAATAAGCTTATGAATCGACAACAATTTGGTTTTACAAGGGGTCGCTCGACAACCGAAGCCGGTGTCGAGTTAATACAAGAAATTTTTAATGCCTGGGAGGATTCACATGATGCGTTAGGTGTTTTCTGTGATCTATCTAAGGCATTTGATTGTGTTTTTCATGAAACATTGATTAGGAAACTGCATTTTTATGGATTTAGAGATAACTCATTGGATTTTATTGTCTCATACTTGACTGACAGAGTACAGAGGGTTGATATCAATGGCAAAAGATCCCCTGGATCGAAAACTAAGATGGGCGTTCCGCAGGGCTCAATACTTGGTCCTTTCTTGTTTTTGATTTACATAAATGACTTGCCTTATTTCGTAAGGGATGATCACGAAATAGTTTTGTTTGCGGATGACACTTCACTCTTGTTTAAAATTAAAAGAGGGTTACCTCTAAATGACGATGTGAACAATTCTATCGCTAAAGTAGTACATTGGTTTAATGTAAATAATCTTCTCCTTAATGAAGGAAAAACAAAATGCTTAAAATTTGTACTACCTAATGTTAAAAAAGTAGATATAAATGTTAATGTAAAAGATAAGAACATGGGCCTTGTGGATACCACAGTATTTTTAGGAATAACATTAGATTCTAAACTACAGTGGGGCCCACATATTGATAGATTGTCGAGTAGACTTAGCTCTGCAGCATATGCCGTAATGAAGATACGTAGGTTAACTGACATAGATACTGCCAGATTAGTATACTTCAGTTACTTTCATAGTGTTATGTCGTACGGTATCCTATTGTGGGGAAATGCTGCCGACATACAAACAATTTTTGTGCTTCAGAAAAGTGCAATTCGATCAATTTATAATCTTAGGATTAGGGACTCTTTAAGGGAGAAATTTAAGGAAATAGACATTATGACTGTTGCTTCTCAATACATATACGAGAACTTAATGTACGTTCGTAAAAATATTAGTTTGTTTTCTATAAAAAGTGATGTACACAATTTTAATACAAGAAATAAAAATAAATTAACGGTGCCTGTCACTAGACTGCAAAAAGTTAATAACTCTTTCAAGGGTCTTTGTGTGCGCTTCTACAATAAGATCCCAAGCAAAATACAACAATTAGATATCATGCAGTTTAAATCTACTATTAAAAAAATACTTATTAAAAAAGCTTATTATAAGGTATCCGATTATATAACAGATAAGAACGCTTGGACTTGAGATGATCCAGCAACTGGATAGGTGATTACTTCTAAACTCATTATCTTGTTTCCATTATTATTAAATGATTATGTTATTATTATAAGACCATATTTTTTTTTATCTCTGTTTATAATGTATTGATCTGGTAATGACATGGTTTTTGTAAATGTCATTACTCATATTAGAGCTGGTGAGTTTCTTGCTCGTTCTTCTTATCAGCCAAAAGACGTCCTGAACGAGTGGTAGGGAAAAAATTTTGGACGATTCAAAAGTACTTTTAAGAAGTCTATTTGAATAAAGATTATTTTGACTTTGACTTTTTGAGATGCAGCTAAAGTGGGATTAGAGGTGAGAATTAGGTCAAGCCATGAGTCCTCGCTGTCAATGTTATGATGAGTTGCTTGAAGAGGAAGAACCCAAAGACTCCAGAACCACTTCGATCTCATTGAAGTAGTTGACAGAAGGTGGACAATAAACTACGCCAAGGACCAATCGATTACGCCCCTTACCGACCTCAAGAAAAAGATATTCAGCACTGGTGTCAGAGTTAGAGCAAGCAATAATTTTAAATGGGAAAATATCGCGTAGATAGATTGCGACACCGCCCCCTCCTCTACCGTAGCGGTCATTGCGAATGAGGGTAAAATCTGGGAGAGAGTAGGTGGAGGATAACATATGTGGTTTCAACCACGATTCAAGATATCCAAATCATCGAATCATAGAAAACATTCCGTATACTTGTATTTTAAATTTTATTATTATACCAGTCAAAGTTATGAAAGTACACAAATTTTTCGCTGTATTTATTATATTCTTGCATTATTTGTATTTCTTTATTTGGATAAATGTTACACACTGCCACATCGTGCAACCTGCAAGCTAGCGATTACCCAAAATTACGAAACAAACTATGAACCAGTCACGAGGCGCTGACGCTGCGGAACGTGCATCATCGGACACCGGACGATGCGGCGACGACCTACAAAGCGACACTTTTTGTTACACCATCGAACAATAGTCACATACTTAGTTGTAATATTTTAATTATATTAAATAGTCTAAAATAAAAATTGATTTTTTTTGCAACATCCGGTTGCCGCTTACGTATTTGGCGCAGTCGGTAGGATACTCGCGGGTCGGTACGCGAATTATTTTCGGGAATTTTCGGGAATCACGTCGCGGATCGCTCGGGCGGCTTTCAAGCTCCGTCTTCGAGTATCCGGAATCTACGGGAGCTGCATACCAGAGGAGGATCAAGACATCGATCCACGCAGAGAAATCAATATAATATGCTTATGTAAGTACATAGATCTTACTAGAGTTGCTTTCCTTTTTTTAATTGTAAGTTTTCCTAACTTTTCCAAGATTTTCCATCCCAGGCAATCGCGGAACCTTAGATTAGATAGAATAAGTAGATCATTATTAGTAGATTTAAATAGACAATTAGATACGATAAGTAAAAACTCAGACGAAATTATGGAACCGGAAGTTTCGGCTCGGGATTCTATGGAACCCATCTCGCCCAGACCGGACGCCACACACACCAAAGCGGTGTGTATGGCGGCCGATCCAGGCACCCAAACCGGGGCCGTAGAGGGAATCCCCTTACCTGCGAAACGCAGGTCGACTCCCCATGTACCTCTCACTAGCAGCGACACAGGCGCACCCGGCAGACGTAACCCTGCCAGGGAACCAGTCAGCTGCTAGCCGCTCCAGCTGTCCCCCCCCCGAGAGAGACAGACACGCTGACGCGTGTCCATCACCTCAGGGAGGTCCTCAGCTGGTACCGCACGAGTACCACGGGGCACGGGAACCGACCGTGACCTCAGGACGGGGGTGGGCGCGCATAGCGACGCCTTCTACCCCCCGTCCTACGACTGCGGCGAGAGCCGGCAAGGGCTGCCAGCTCGCGGGCTCTCTCCGCGTCCTCCTTCTGCGACATCACGGTCTCGCAGAAGGAGGAGACCGCCTCCCAGGATCTGCGGCTGCCCAACATGGACCGAACCACGTTGTGGAGAGACAGATCCTGGCCTACCACCAGCGTCAGCGCGTAACGCTGCGAGGACCATGCACTGCATTCCGCAAGGGTATGCATTGCGGTGTCTTCAGCAGCGCCGCAGTGATGACACTGTGGTGTGTCCTCCCTACCGATGCGGTGCAGGTACTTGCCGAAGCAGCCGTGCCCCGTGAGCACCTGCGCCAATCGATAAGTGAGAGTCCCATGTCTCCGCTCCTTCCATTCCCGGAGGACTGGTTGAACGGCCACTAGGGTGTAAGCTCCAGCGGGGAGGGATTCGAGGCCCTGGGACCAGGCCTCCATGAGGTCCTCCTCGTATTGGCGTCTTAGCGCCACCATTTCTACTGGAGCTAGGCGATCACCTCTTGTAAGGGACTCTTTGCGAGCTCTGTAGACCTCCGTGAGGAGCTTGGCTTCAAGCTCCCACGGAGGCATACCCGCTAACGCGCATGCAACACCACCAGAGGTGGTGCGGTATGCCCGAATGGCCCTGTTTGCGACTACTCTCTGGGGTCTCCTCAAAAGCGCCACATTTTGGGCACTGAGGGAATCAACCCAAACCGGGGCACCGTACAGAGCCATGCTCCGTACGACCCCGGCGAATAGTTTGCGGCAAATAACGTTCGGGCCACCTATATTGGGGAGGAGTCTGCCAAGGGCGTTGGCAGTCTTCGTCAACTTCGGAGCCATCTGACGAAAGTGGTGTCCGAAGGTCCACCCGCTATCGATCCACAAGCCGAGATATTTTATATGTGGATCGATCCTTATCCCTACGTCATCTATACGTAGATGGGCGTCGTTTGGCAGCCTAAATCTTTTGCCGTGGAATAAAACGGCCTCTGTTTTATCCACGGCAACTTGCAACCCAACCCTCCTGATCCGTTTTATGACCATCTCGGTCCCGATCTCCGCCAGGTTCCTGACGTCCCTGTACGAACTCCCTCGTGCCGTGACCAGAGTGTCGTCTGCATAGCAGACGACACTCATTCGAGGGAGGACTGCGCCCCGAAGGACCCAGTCGTATCCCATGTTCCACAGGAGCGGTCCAAGGACCGACCCCTGTGGAACACCGCACTCCATCTTACGGGTCACTAATTGTCCCCAATCACCGATGAAGGCGACCTCTCTATCACGGAGATAATCTAGCACTATCCGACATAAGTAGTGCGGAACCTCATGGAACGCGAGGGCGTCTCTAATACATTGAAAGGGGAGAGAGTTGAAGGCGTTCTTAATGTCTAAAGAAACAGCAATCAACAACTCTCCCCCCATTGGCCTTTCTGCATTCCTCTTTGAGACTGAGGATAGCGTCGACAGTTGACTTGTGACGACGGAAGCCAAACTGTCGATCCGAAAGGTCAGGACCCGCCACGTCCAGATGCTGGACGATACGGTCTGCAAGTATCCTCTCAAACAACTTGCAGACCTCGTCCAGCAGGACTACCGGGCGGTATCCTGAGGGGGAGTCAGCAGGCTTCCCCTCTTTTCGCAGAAGGACTAGGCGGCCACTTTTCCAGATTCTAGGGAATCTTCCCTGCTCCAAACAACCATCTAAAAGGGAGCGGATATGTCCCCCTAAATGTTTCATAGAGAGCCTGAGGGCTCTGCCCGGGACTCCATCGGGGCCGGGGGCTTTGTTTTTAAGCCGTAGACGTTCTATGACACTCCCCATCTCCCCGTCCGTGACCGGGGAGAATTGGTCGTCATCCTCATCAGCCAGCAGAGGCCTTGCAGGCATAAGAGGTGCAATGACTGGGGGAGTGTCAGGGAACAGGGCTGAGACTACCCTGTTGAGGAGTTCCCGATCCATTTGGTCCGTGGAGGGTGGGTGCTGCTTCATCCTGCTACGGATGGTTTTATAAGGACGCCCCCACGGATCCCTGTTTAGATCGTTCAGGAACTCCTCCCAGGCCGAGGATTTGGCTCTGCAGATGGAATCCCTGAGGGATCTCTTCGCATCTGCGTACGCTCTTTTGAGTCTGTTTTCCTCTGCAGAGTCTCTGTGACTTCTACGGCGGCTGCGGAGCAGAGCTCTCCTCTTGCGCTGGCAGTCTTGTCTTAGGCCGTCCAGCTCCGCCGACCACCAATAGACCTTGGTGCGTTGCAGGCGGCCTGTAGAGCGAGGCATTGACGCATCACATACGCCCGTCAAAGCATTGCGCATGTTCTCGGCCCTTTCGTCCACATCTGCAATGTCACCTCTATCATCCAGCACCCACGCCTGGACAATCGAGGCTTCCTCGACCATGACGACGTCCATTTTGGCCATGGACCAGCGAGGGAAACTAAAATTCCCTACCGTGTGAGACGGGCGTGTGTTACTTGCTCGGGGAGAAGAGACCACAAAGCAGATATACTTGTGGTCCGAGAGGGTCTCCTCCTCCGTGAGCACTCTCCAATTTTGGACTCTGGCAGCCAGAGCAGGGGTCGCGAAGGTGAGGTCTACTATCGAGCCTACCGTTTGACCACGATAGCGCCTCACACAGGTAAATTCACGACCCCTGTTCAATATTTCCAAACCGGCCGTCGAGGCCCAGTCATTAATGAGTACGCCCTTGAGCGAATTCCTGGGGGAACCCCAAGCCGTGTGTTTGGCGTTGAAGTCCCCCAGGATCAGCATATGGTGTGACCTTAGCCTGCCGACTGCAGCTCCGAGTCTGTGCACCCAGTCCTCGTATTCCGAGTATGGGCGAGTCGGAGAAAAATATACACCTATAATGGTGACTCCACCCCACAGAATGGCAACGTAGCCCGAACCTCTCTCCCTGAGTACAAAAGGGGGAGAGAACGCTGCCGTGGAGGGAACCACCATTACAACCGAGCCGTCGGTGTCCGCGATCCAATTGCTTGCCTGCGGTACATGATATGGCTCGGCAAAGACCAACAGGTCAGCCCTCGCACTGGCGGCGCTCTGCAGAATGAGATCTTGAGCGCCCGCACAGTGGTTGGTATTACCCTGGAGGAAGTTCACAGACACACTATCCATCAACAGAGTTGTGAACCACCTCCATGGCCGTCTCTTGCCTTTCCGGCGATCTGTCGCTTCGGCTCCTCGGGGTGTATTTCGGGCGCAACCCAGGAGCTTGACAGTTTCTGCTGTTCATTGTGTGGTTGTTTTTCAAACCGGCCTTTTCACAAACAGAACACCTCGGAGGAGCCGAGCACGAGTTGGCCTTGTGCCCGGGCATACTGCACCGAAAGCAGAGATCACTTCGATCTGTGTCTACAGGGCAGTTCTTCCTAACATGCCCTTTTTGGAGACACTTGTAGCATCTCAGGGGGCGGCTCTCCAGGATAGTTACACGAGCACCGCTCCAGCCCACCAGAAGTCGGCCCCTGTCCGACACCACCTTAGCCGCCGCAACCGGGCAGCGGACCAAGGCGGTGAATAAACCGCCAGCTCCTGTTTTTAGTGGCCCCACTTTGACATCCTCAGCCTGGCAGTTGCCCTGTGTGGCGAAGGCCTCGGCTATGTCGACTGCCGTTACGGAATCATCCATATTGGTGATTCTTACGTCTGCCATCTTCGTTGGTCTAGTGACCTTGGCCATCCCCTCCAGAGCAGTCGAAAGTTGGGATGTGAAGAGTCTAATCTTGTCCTCGGGAGTCGATTTAGGGAGTTCGAATTTCCTCGCTCCCGTGGCAGTCTTCGTCAGTTTTAGACCCATGGGGTCTATACCAAGGTTGGAAAGATCGAGTTCTTTCCTTGCCTTGGTAAGGACACGAGCGTAGGTCACACCATTCTCCTCGTTTTCTTCCCCAACGTCGATGACGACTGCCGACGTCTTCGGGACTTTGGGGAATCTCTTCTTGGGCTTCTTGGGCTTCTTGGGGGGAGCAGCCGGTTTCTGCTTGCCCCTCTGCTGACCCTGTGACTTTTGGGTGGAGGGAGGGTTGGCCTTGGTCGTCGCCTTTCCCTTCTTCCCCCGCCTGACTACTTTTACCCATTCACCCGGTTCGCCCTGAGGTCGAAGTGGGGGTGCAGGATCGACGTCTGTAGGAGACACCTTCTGGGCAGGTGCACCTTTGGGCTTCTTCCTAGTAGTGGAGGAAGAAGAGGCGGTGGCTTGCTGAGAGGCCTTCCCCTGTGAGTTCTTCACCCCTTTCGCCGACTTTTTTGCCTTTTTGGCCTGTGAAGGCTTTGAAGGCATAGCCGGAGATTCAGACTGCTCCCCGGTAGAACCCGCGTACGATGGTCTTAACGCCTGTCTCAAAGCTATCCTCTCTTGAGAATCAGACGCAAGGGGAGGTCTGGTTACATTAATCGGGATGAGCCTGCCCTCTATCCCTCTGAACCTTTCCTCCATCATGGATCCAACCGTGTCTAGAATCCGTCTTACCGCCTCTTCCTGGAGTCCAGCAGTTGGGTTGGATTCCGAATCGTCAGTTCTGATATGGGGGGCACCTTTCCTGTGCCTGCCCTTGGAGAAGCCCTCCCTGCTTAGGAGAACGTCTCTTTCGGCTCTCTCCTTTTTCAAGCCAGCAATCTCCAGCCTGATTACATTTAATTGGCTGGCGAGCATTGCGTTCTCCGCCTTGAGTTTTCGAATCTCCTCATTTGCCGAGAAAGACAAGTTTTTGGAGAGGAGATTCTTAAGTTCCCTCGCAGCTTTGTTAAAGTCACGTTTGATTGTGCCTTTAATGTTGCTGGATTTCTCCACACTGGCTATCATTTCTCCGACGTGTTCCAGAGCTAGCCTTTGTACCTCAGTTACGGATGGAGAATCACTCGAGAAAAATATACACCTATAATGGTGACTCCACCCCACAGAATGGCAACGTAGCCCGAACCTCTCTCCCTGAGTACAAAAGGGGGAGAGAACGCTGCCGTGGAGGGAACCACCATTACAACCGAGCCGTCGGTGTCCGCGATCCAATTGCTTGCCTGCGGTACATGATATGGCTCGGCAAAGACCAACAGGTCAGCCCTCGCACTGGCGGCGCTCTGCAGAATGAGATCTTGAGCGCCCGCACAGTGGTTGGTATTACCCTGGAGGAAGTTCACAGACACACTATCCATCAACAGAGTTGTGAACCACCTCCATGGCCGTCTCTTGCCTTTCCGGCGATCTGTCGCTTCGGCTCCTCGGGGTGTATTTCGGGCGCAACCCAGGAGCTTGACAGTTTCTGCTGTTCATTGTGTGGTTGTTTTTCAAACCGGCCTTTTCACAAACAGAACACCTCGGAGGAGCCGAGCACGAGTTGGCCTTGTGCCCGGGCATACTGCACCGAAAGCAGAGATCACTTCGATCTGTGTCTACAGGGCAGTTCTTCCTAACATGCCCTTTTTGGAGACACTTGTAGCATCTCAGGGGGCGGCTCTCCAGGATAGTTACACGAGCACCGCTCCAGCCCACCAGAAGTCGGCCCCTGTCCGACACCACCTTAGCCGCCGCAACCGGGCAGCGGACCAAGGCGGTGAATAAACCGCCAGCTCCTGTTTTTAGTGGCCCCACTTTGACATCCTCAGCCTGGCAGTTGCCCTGTGTGGCGAAGGCCTCGGCTATGTCGACTGCCGTTACGGAATCATCCATATTGGTGATTCTTACGTCTGCCATCTTCGTTGGTCTAGTGACCTTGGCCATCCCCTCCAGAGCAGTCGAAAGTTGGGATGTGAAGAGTCTAATCTTGTCCTCGGGAGTCGATTTAGGGAGTTCGAATTTCCTCGCTCCCGTGGCAGTCTTCGTCAGTTTTAGACCCATGGGGTCTATACCAAGGTTGGAAAGATCGAGTTCTTTCCTTGCCTTGGTAAGGACACGAGCGTAGGTCACACCATTCTCCTCGTTTTCTTCCCCAACGTCGATGACGACTGCCGACGTCTTCGGGACTTTGGGGAATCTCTTCTTGGGCTTCTTGGGCTTCTTGGGGGGAGCAGCCGGTTTCTGCTTGCCCCTCTGCTGACCCTGTGACTTTTGGGTGGAGGGAGGGTTGGCCTTGGTCGTCGCCTTTCCCTTCTTCCCCCGCCTGACTACTTTTACCCATTCACCCGGTTCGCCCTGAGGTCGAAGTGGGGGTGCAGGATCGACGTCTGTAGGAGACACCTTCTGGGCAGGTGCACCTTTGGGCTTCTTCCTAGTAGTGGAGGAAGAAGAGGCGGTGGCTTGCTGAGAGGCCTTCCCCTGTGAGTTCTTCACCCCTTTCGTCGACTTTTTTGCCTTTTTGGCCTGTGAAGGCTTTGAAGGCATAGCCGGAGATTCAGACTGCTCCCCGGTAGAACCCGCGTACGATGGTCTTAACGCCTGTCTCAAAGCTATCCTCTCTTGAGAATCAGACGCAAGGGGAGGTCTGGTTACATTAATCGGGATGAGCCTGCCCTCTATCCCTCTGAACCTTTCCTCCATCATGGATCCAACCGTGTCTAGAATCCGTCTTACCGCCTCTTCCTGGAGTCCAGCAGTTGGGTTGGATTCCGAATCGTCAGTTCTGATATGGGGGGCACCTTTCCTGTGCCTGCCCTTGGAGAAGCCCTCCCTGCTTAGGAGAACGTCTCTTTCGGCTCTCTCCTTTTTCAAGCCAGCAATCTCCAGCCTGATTACATTTAATTGGCTGGCGAGCATTGCGTTCTCCGCCTTGAGTTTTCGAATCTCCTCATTTGCCGAGAAAGACAAGTTTTTGGAGAGGAGATTCTTAAGTTCCCTCGCAGCTTTGTTAAAGTCACGTTTGATTGTGCCTTTAATGTTGCTGGATTTCTCCACACTGGCTATCATTTCTCCGACGTGTTCCAGAGCTAGCCTTTGTACCTCAGTTACGGATGGAGAATCACTCGAGTGGTTAGGGTCATCGTGTTGTAGGTCCCTATTGTCCCAGTCTGGTTCTGGAGTCTGATCCCCAGAACAATCCATCAGATAATCGTCATCCGAGTGGTGGTGTTTCTTCTTTTTCCTTTTGGCCTCAGACATTGCGAAGTAATGTTCTTTGGCCTTGGCTTTAGGCTTGCGAAATGATGCCGACAAAGCCGCAGGGGCAGCAGTGTCAGCACGTCCAGCCGAGAGGGTCGGGGTTATCTCCTCTGGTTCCGATTCAGTCGGTAAGTCCTCGTAAATGTGTTCCACATAGCGCGGGGAAGATGAGGAGCCGTGCGCTTGCCTTCCCGTCAGTGTGTTTACACTGTCCTCGCTGTTAGGGCTTGAGTCCGAGTCTGGTAAATTCCTCTTCACGGGTCTTGAAGAGGTTGTAGGAGCCGGATTCCGAGGGTCCGCAGCGAGCGACACGTTCGGGTTTGTCTCCAGTGATGTCGACGAATTTACATCGACCACCGTCTGTACAAGCAGTTGTTGTTGTGTCAGTCGAGTCTCTGCTTCCGTTGGAAACAGGGGAATCGAGAGGCGAAGGCCACCTTCAGACGTCAGTTTGCCAGTCGAATCCACTGCCGGAGTAGAGCCACCAAGTTCTATAGGAAGTCGCGAGCCGAGATTGTGAGCAGGCGTCGGCGGTCGCGGTTCCTGTCTTAGTCTGGAGCGAGTACCCGAGGAAGGCGGGCCCTCAGAAAGGCGCTCAGCAGAAGAGCAGCTTACAGGGGAGCGATCCCTTAACGTTCCAGAATTTCCAGACTTGTCGCCCTTCAGAGATGAGCGTGACTCTCTGCGAGCGACTTTTGTTGTCGAGTCCGATCGAAAAGGATCCAAGTTCTCCACCAGGGATGTGTTAGATCCTGAGTGTTCAGCCTTGGCCGAATTGTCCAGTCCATGTGTGAGATCCAAGTTCTTACCAGGGCAGGGTTGAGGCCCTGCCTTGGGAATGGTCTTGGTCAATACCACCGACAGTTCTCTAAGAGGAGGATGCATGGGGGAGGGCGTTCTGGCCGGTCCACTATGTACCGATTTCCCTCTGTTGGGACAGCCTCTGCCTCTACCTCCACCTATTCCCTTACCCTCTGTTCGCTGCTCCAACGGGGGAGCTATAGCGTGAACAGGCGTGTCTGGTAAGACGCCAACCTGCTCTAGACTCTTGGTGGAGCCTGTATCACCACTTCGCGCACTTCCGCCCGCGCTGGGCTCATCCCCTCGGTTCGGGGAATCCGTCTCGGCACACCGCTCCCTTCCGCCCGAGCTAGGGCCACCAGTGACGTCAGATAAGTTTTTGTTTTTAATTTCAAATTCCATCTTAGTCCCACGAGTAAGGTCAGAAATCTGGAGTCCACCCGAACAGAGCTGCCATGTCCGGGTAAGGCTAAGGTTGTGAAGGTGGGGGTCGCCCGTTCCCCACCTCCAGAGGACGCGTCGCGACTGGGAATGGCCCCCAGCCACGAACCCCTCGGCCGCGTCTACCTTGGGCTGACCGATTTTTTATTGAGGTTTTCTCCTCTTGAGACCACCCAATTAAGGGCAGCCCCCACCCCGGCTCCGCGCTTGCGGAGTAACGGGGTCGGCCGGTGGTTGCTGACAAATCAGCACCCGCCGCTCATGCCCACCATGAGTCGACGAGCCCACCGCCCTCGCTGGCACGGCCGCTTCCCGGGATGCCCAGGGCGCCCGTCCAGCCCGAACCGCGCCGCCGCTTCCCGACTTACCGTCAGGGCGCCGGCGCGGAGCCCGAACGCGAGACTTCTCGCGACACGGAGACAGAACTCCGCAGCCCGCAAACGTTCTGACATCAGCCGTGGCGGCTCAAAGATGCTTTGAGCGGCCACGTTGCCCGGGGTGCACCGCGAGGAGGTTGTCAGACACCGCACCCCTGTCAGGCGGAGACGTGCAATGCCGGCTAGTGCGCGAACCAGCCAGCTGCCCCCGACTAGGGACCAGAGATGCGCGACTGTGCATCTCTAGTCTCTTTCCCATCTATTGGAAGGACCCACACAGGCAGAGCCCTTATCGTGGATCCCTCCCCCCGTACGGTCGCAGCTACCACCGGAGTACGGCCCGACCACAGCCCTGAAAAGGGCGTTATCAGGCCTCATCAACCGGCTCCGCCGCCCCTCTCTGCGTGGCCCCGGAATGGTACCGCCCAGACCGGACGCCACACACACCAAAGCGGTGTGTATGGCGGCCGACCCGGGCACCCAAACCGGGGCCGTAGAGGAAATCCCCTTACCTGCGAAGCGCAGGTCGACTCCCCGTGTACCTCTCACTAGCAGCGACACAGGCGCACCCGGCAGACGTAACCCTGCCAGGGAACCAGTCAGCTGCTAGCCGCTCCAGCTGTCCCCCCCCCAAGAGAGACAGACACGCAAACGCATGTCCACCATCTCAGGGAGGTCCTCAGCTGGTACCGCACGAGTACCACGGGGCACGGGAACCAACCGTGCCGACCTCAGGACGGGGGTGGGCGCGCATAGCGACGCCTTCTACCCCCCGTCCTGCGACTGCGGCGAGAGCCGGCGAGGGCCGCCAGCTCGCGGGCTCTCTCCGCGTCCTCCTTCTGCGACATCACGGTCTCGCAGAAGGAGGAGACCGCCTCCCAGGACCTGCGGCTGCCCAACATAGACTGAACTACGTTGGGGAGAGACAGGTCCTGGCCCACCACCAGCGTCAATGCGTACCGCTGGGAGGACCAGGCACTGCACACCTCAAGGGTGTGTTGCGCCGTGTCCTCCGCAGCACCACACTCATGACAAACTGGCAGATCCTCCCGCCCTATTCGGTGCAAATACTTCCCAAAGCAGCCATGCCCGGAAAGTACCTGCACCAAACGGAAAGTTAACTTTCCGTGCCGCCTTTCCTTCCAATCCCGGAGGACAGGTTGGAGGGCGGCTAGGGTGCGAAGTGCGACAGTTGGGGATGCGAGTCTCTGCTCCCAGATCCTCAGAACGTCCTCCTCAGCTTGTCGCCTTACCGCGACCATCTCGACTGGAGCGAGGCGATCTCCTCTCGACCTTGCTTCAATGCGGGCCTTGTAAACTTCTGACAGGACATGGGCGTCCAAGTCCCATGGGGGCATACCCGCAAGGGCGCATGCGGCATCACCGGAAATGGTTCGATAAGCACATATTGCCCTAGAAGCCACCACCCTCTGGGGTTTCCTCAGCAGCGCCTTATTTTGGGAGTTAAGGGCGCTCACCCAAACCGGAGCCCCATAAAGGGCCATACTTCTAACTATGCCCGCATACAGCCTACGACAAACCACATTAGGCCCACCAAGATTTGGGAGCAATTTCCCAAGGGACATGGCAGTCTTTTCAAGCTTGGGCACTAACTGCTTGAAATGGTGTGTGAACTTCCATCTCCCGTCTAGTAGTAGGCCCAAATACTTAATATATGGCCTGAAGTCGATAGTCAATCCGTCAACCCTCATGGTGGTACCCGCCGGCGGCCCTCTACGTGATCTGTGGAACAAGATAGCCTCTGTCTTGTCCACAGCCACCTCCAGACCCAGCCTTCTTATGCGCCGAATCACCATATCGGTCCCAGCCTCAGCTAGGTGCTTTGCTGATCTGAGGCTCTCTCCCCTTGCCATCACCAGAGTGTCGTCCGCGTAGCAGACTACGCTCATTTTGGGGAAGAGCGCACCGCGAAGCACCCAGTTATAGCCTAAGTTCCACAAGAGTGGCCCAAGGACCGACCCTTGTGGAACGCCGCAGACCATCTGCCTCGAAACTACCTGGCCAGAGCTCCCAGTATACATAACTATCCTATCCGTCAGATAGTCCTCGATGATTTTTGATAAGTAGTTGGGAACTCTGTGATACACCAGTGCATCCCTGATGCATTGGAAGGGGAGGGAGTTAAAAGCGTTGCGGATGTCTAGAGACACCGCTACCAAAACTTCCCTCCCTCCAGCGGCCTTGTCACATTCTTTTTTGAGCGCTAGGATGGCGTCCACTGTGGACCGCTGCCTACGGAACCCGAACTGTTTATCAGACAGTCCGGGTCCAGCGTGATCTAGATGGTCGACGATACGGTCAGCAACGACTCTTTCAAAGAGCTTACAGACCTCATCGAGAAGTACCACTGGTCGATACCCCGATGGAGAGTCCGCTGGCTTATTGTCCTTGCGGAGCAGGACTAGCCGACCCTGTTTCCAACACCTGGGAAACCTACCCTGAAAAAGGCAGTCATCCATTAGGGCACGAATGTGAGGACCCAGGTGTTTCATCGCGAGTCGAAGGACCTTGCCTGGGACTCCGTCCGGTCCCGGGGCTTTCTTTTTGAGCCTGAGCCTCTCCATCATACCTTCTGCGGGTGGTGCTAAAGGTGTTGCTTCATCTGCCATATAAACATCCAACTACACGCGTCTACGAAATCGCTCAGGTATTAAGTGTCAGAAAATTATTTATATACCGATGTGTAAGGCGATTTCATCGATACTCTGCAAATCTATTAATTCCAAAAACAAGAATACAAAGGTGCGACAAAGGAGACAGATACCAAATTCCAAAAATAAAAAGTGCTTTTGCCAAAAGACAATACTACCATATGGCGCCTTACTTATATAATTCATTCAATAAATTTTGTACTAGCAAAAATTTTAATCACCATTTAATAAAAAAACCTATAAGAGATTGGCTACAAAGATATGATTACGAAGGTACTGAAAAACTCCTAATGTGTTAACACACACACACACTCACATACACATACTCACACACACACACACACACACACACACACACACACACACACACAATAGTGACACGCTAATTTCATTAGTAGATTTAACTTAATTTTATTTTATTTTTTTTTAAATTGTTATTGATCAACTCAACAATACCAATAAAGTGTATAATTTAAGGAAGGAACTGGCTTCTGAGACACAAGTTACTTAAATTCAGAGGCCAGTGTTTCATTAATATGTTCTGGTAATGTCGCAATAAATTCATTTTCATTTTTCATTTTCATTTTTCATCTCCCCATCCGTGATTGGGGGGACATTCAGGCTCTGCGACTCCGAATCCCGAGGCTCCTGAGGCTCGCGGAGCTCGACGGGGAAAAAAGATTCCACCATAGGCGGGTCAGACGGAAAGAGAGCCAACATCACTCTGCTGAGGAGTTCCGGGTCCATCTGATCCGTGGCGGGTGCAGATTGTTTAAGACGGCTCCTGATTAGCTTGTAAGGCCTCCCCCACGGATCCCTGTTTAAATCCTCAAGGAACTCTTCCCAGGCAGCTGTTTTACCCCTGCAAATAGCTTCTCTTAATTCCCTCTTCGCGCTCGCATACTCCCTTTTTAGCCTGCTCTCTTCGGCCGGGTCGTTCCTCCTTCTGCGGTGGTTGCGAAGGAGTGCTCTCCTTTTTTGCTGACACCTCCTTCTCTGTGCCTCTAGCTCAACCGACCACCAGTAAACCTGGGTTCGCTGTCTTGGGCCTGCTGAGCGAGGCATGGAGGCGTCGCAAACTTCCGTGAGTGACTCCTTTATCCTATCTGCCAGAATATCAACATCCCTGTCCTCCATAGTCGTATCGAGAACCCAGGCTTGAACTATCGAGGCCTCGTTAATCATATCGATGTCCATTCGAGCCTGAGTCCAGCGCGGGAAACGAAAGCCACCATTAACAGTCGGAGTAGGATGATCAGTTCTCATCGGAGGGGAGATCACAAAACGGATATAAGTGTGATCCGAAAGCGTCTCCTCCTCCGTGAGAACCCTCCAACCACTGACCCTTGCCGCCAAATCCGGTGTTGCAAAGGTGAGGTCAACGATTGACCCCACAGTGCGACCTCGCCATCGTCTTACGCATGTAAATTCCGAGCCCCTGTTTAGAATTTCCAGGCGAGAAGCTGTGGCCCACTCTAAAATGAGCTCACCTTCAGGTGAATTACTGGGGGAACCCCAAGCCGTGTGTTTGGCATTGAAGTCCCCCAGTATTAGCATGTGATGGGTCGAAAGTCTACCCACCACCTCTGTCATCTTGTCGACCCAAGCCTCGTACTCCCTGAAGGGACGAGTTGGGGAAAAATATACTCCTATGATAGTGACCCCCCCCCACATTATCGCCACGTAACCCGAGCCCCTTTCTCTGACAGTGAAAGGGGGCGAGAATGCAGCCGTGGTGGGGATCACTATTGCAACGGAACTATCAATGTCCGCTATCCAGTTATTAGACGGCGGGATGAAATATGGTTCTGAAAAGACCAACATGTCGGCCTTCTCATTGGCGGCGCTCTGCAGGATTAAATCCTGGGCGCCCGCACAATGGTTGGCGTTACTTTGGAGGAAGTTTACAGTCGCTCTATCCATCGGATTGTGTGTAAACTACCTCCATGGCCGTTGCCGGCCCCGCCGTCTTTTGGTTCACCCATTTTTGTATGGACTTAGCAGGTTTAACCTTACTAGATGGACAGCTTTTGCCTCCCATTATATGGTTATGCGGGCGTTTAGCATCCGCACAAATCAGACAGGATGGCGTGGCTGAACAGTCCGCAGCTTTGTGGCCAGGGGAGCCACATCTGAAGCAGACCGCACTTCTGTCAACCTCGCTGGGGCATGTCCTCCTCGTGTGTCCCGCGTTCATGCATTTGTAGCATCTCATTGGTAATGCTTGTAGCATGCGAACGCGGGCACTACTCCATCCGACCAATATTCTGCCAGAGTCAGATATTATTTTGGCAGCCGCTATAGGGCAACGAACCACCGTCGTGAACAGGCCGCCAGATCCAGGTCGGAGTGCACCAACTTTGATTTGACCCGTCTGGCAGCAACCTTGTGAGGCAATTGCCTCAGCAATATCCTCCGGCAATATAGAATCGTCTAGGTCAAAAATGCGCACATCAGCACATTTGACAGGTCTGTAAACCCGAGCCACACCCTCCAAGACGGTGGAGAGTTGAGCATTAAGTTGCTCAATTTTGCTTTCTTCCACCTCTTTGGGGATTTCATATTTTCGGGCACCCGTCGCTGTTCGCCCAATCCGAAGGCCTCTAGGGTCTATCCCTATGCCTGCAAGATCAATCTCCTTCCTGGCTTTGGCCAGTGCCTTAGCATAAGTGGCATCGATGGCGTCGTTTTCCTCAGGAATATCAATCACTAAAACTGACGTTTTAGGGATCTTAATCCTGCGCTTTCTGGGCGGCCTTGACTTCTTCTGAGCACCAGGAGGAGCAGTCTGTCCCTTTGGGTTTGGAGGAAGAGATCCAGTGGTAGGTGCGTTAGCCGCCTTCCTCTTCTTCTTTTTCCTTCCCACCACTTTTGTCCAGGGGACTCCAGCCTCTAACTCTCCAGATGTAGGAGGTTGCTCTTCTACCTCTTTAACAGGGGCAGGTGGAGAAGCCTGCGACCTATTAGTTGTGGCTCCACGTGGATGTGGAGTGGTCTTCGAGCCAGTTTTAGATTTGGGGGGCTTCTCAGTAGCCTGCGTCCCAATCTTGGCCTTGGATTGTGAGGCCTTTGGTTGTGTGGCCTTAGGGATATTTGAGACTTTTTGTCCATTCGAGCCTCCCCTAGTTACTCCCTTAGGACCACCCACATTGCCAGAAGAAGAGGGTTCTGAGTTATTTCTCGCGTGCTGTTCACTCTCTGCCGACTTTTTGTCTGACTTCAAAGGTGGTCGCATGTTCTTAGGTGGCAAGAGGCGGTCTTGTATGCCCTCGAACTTGGCGTCCAACATCTTCCTCATATTGCCCAGAAGGAGGTTTTGAAGCGAACCCAGTTTAATTGATGAGACTTCAGTGTTCTCATTCATCTCATTCTGGACCAAAACTGGGGAGACTTCCGTCTGCCCTTGTCTGGCTTTGTACAGATCTTTCACCATCTTGTCGTTTTCTTCCCTAGCCTTCCTTAAGGCGGCGACTTCCCTCTTCATATTGCTCATCTCTCTGTTCATCCTCAAATTGTCAGCCCTGAGTCTTTCGACTTCAACATTTGTTGTGATGTTAAGGGCTTTCTCAATTAGGGAACGGAGAGTAGCAGTGGCCTCATTGAACTCTTTCAAGAGCGTACCCTTAATGTGACCACTCTTGTGAGCAGCAATATAAACTCTGTTGATTTCTGATACCGCCTTATCATGAATTTCTCCCATGGTCAATTCCGCCGTATAGTCCGGTTGTGGGGGCTTATCCGCCTCAGGGTCGAAATCAGAGTTAGTTTCTGCTTCACAAGCATTATTTATGTGTTTCCCGCAAGGTACCTCGTCTTCCTCACCACGTCGCCTAAACAGATCCTCTTCTGCCTGCGCAAACTCATGGTAATGAGTTTCCGTATCCTCCAAGGCTTCAGGGTCACTCGTCCGAGGAGCCCCATTTAGCCGGTCCTCATCAGGGATCATAACAGCGGATTGCTCTTCTGCAGCCAGCCTCTTCGCAGCCGGCTCAGCTTGTGAGTTTACGCTATCTCCACTGTTTGCACTTTCGCCCGAGTCCGAGTAAGTCCTTTGCCTCTTAGAAGTCTGAGGAGTAAGACTCGTTGTACTGCCACTCTTCTGAGACGTGGAAGGGCAGTTTTCCCTAATATCAGGGGGGCGAACCTGAATATCTGAGAGGATGACTATGGCCTCCTTGTTTATTCCAGCCTCTTTAATAGCCTCCTCTTCCGCCTTTGTGATTGACCTTGTGGTAGGTCTCCTGTTAGGAGAACGGTCTCTCATATCGGCGTCACCCTTAAGAGTTTCCGTTGAGGAAGACTGACTTTTCTTTCCCAAACTGGTGACATACCCTCTAGAGATTCGGTCCCTAGACACGCTCGCCGCAGAAGGCGATTTTGTCAAAGATGGCGATCTTGAACTCGAGGCAGTAGATCGAAGGCCTCTTCTTCTATCCGCGTCAACCTGTCTCGATAACCTTTGTGGTTTCGGCATCTCTTCTTTCGCCACACTCGACATCGCCGAGTCTAGACTCATAGTTGAGCCCAAAAACGGCAGACAACTAAGAGTATTTCCACTAATAGCTGCAACCACGTCCGCACCAGACCCATCCCCTCGGTTCGGGGTCTCCAACACTGCACAACACGCACTTCCGCCCGCGCTGGGCCCATCCCCTCTGTTCGGGGAATCCTCCTCTGCACTCCGCTCGCTTCCGCCCGAGCACGGCCCACCGACATCATCTGGGGTGTTTTGAATTTTTAAATTTAAATCTTCCATAATGAGTCCCACGAGTAGAACGGATCGACTGTCCACCCAGGCAGAGCCGACATACCTGGGTAAGGCTAGGGTTGTGAAGGTGGGGGGCGCCTGTTCCCCACCTCCAGAGGACGCGTCGCGACTGAGAATGGCCCTCAGCCACGAACCCCTCGGCCGCGTCTACCTTGGGCTGACCGTTTTTTAATGAGGTTGGCTCCTCTTGAGACCACCCAATTAAGGGCAGCCCCCACCCCGGCTCCGCGCTTGCGGAGTAACGGGGTCGGCCGGTGGTTGCTGACAATCAGCACCCGCCTCTCATGACCACCATGAGACAGCAGGCCCACCGCCCTCGCTGGCACGGCCGCTACCCGGGTTACCCCCGGGACGCCCGCCCAGCCCGAACCGCGCCGCCGCTTCCCGACTTACCGTCGGGGCGCCGGCACGGAGCCTACACGCGAGGCTTCTCGCGTGGCGGAGACAGAACTCCGCCGCCCTCCCGTCGTCTGACTTTAGCCGTGGCGGCTCAAAGATACTTTGAGCGGCCACGTTGCCCAGGGTGCACCACGTGGAGGTAGCCAGACTTCGCACCCCGATCGGGCTGCCCTTTTTTTTTTTTTTTTTTTTTTTTTTTTTTTTTTTTTTTTTTTTTTTTTTTTTTTTTTGACGCTGAGAAATGCATTACTGCATACCCGCTTCACCCAGCGCAGGCTCCACGGGTTATGTGGGGCTCCCCCCTGCGGACCCACCCCCGAATGGGGCTAGTCAAATAGCAGGGGTATACCCACTAAAACTCAGCGATGTCCCTCGCATGAAGGCGATGCACGGGATCGGCCCGAAGGCCATGCACCGCGCGGTTCGCCCCCATTTCGGCCCGCCCTGAAAAGGGCAGGTCCCTCGCGGGTTGGGCGGCACATCTCAGAGACACTCGAGACGTACCCCCCAGACAGGGCGGAGACGTGCAATGCCGGCTAGTGCGCAAACCAGCCAGCTGCCCCCGACTAGGGACTAGAGATGCGCGACTGTGCAATCTCTAGTCTCTTTCCCATCTATTGGAAGGACCCACACAGGCATAGCCCTTATCGTGGATCCCTCCCCCCGTACGGTCGCAGCTACCACCGGAGTACGGCCCGACCACAGCCCTGAAAAGGGCGCTATCAGGCCTCGTCAACCGGCTCCGCCGCTCCTCTCTGCGCGGCCCCGGAATGGTACCGCCCGGATCGGCCGCCACACACACCAAAGCGGTGTGTATGGCGGCCGAGCCGGGCACCCAGACCGGGGCCGCAGAGGAAATCCCCTTACCTGCGAAACGCAGGTCGACTCCCCATGTACCTCTCACTAGCAGCGACACAGGCGCACCCGGCAGACGTAACCCTGCCAGGGAACCAGTCGACTGCTAGCCGCTCCAGCCGTCCCCCCCCCGAGAGAGTTGGGCACGCTAATGCGTGTCCATCACCTCAGGAAGGTCCTCAGCCGGTACCGCACGAGTACCACGGGGCACGGGAACCGACCGTGCCCGTACGGAAGGTGGAGAGCACCTCTTGCTCCCCATCACGTGTCCGCTCGGGAGACCTGCAGCCGCGCAAACAGCGCAGCGAGTCTCGTTGCGGCAGCACGCCGCCTTGTGCCCCTCGAGGCCGCACCTGAAGCAAGCTCCAGAGCGATCCTCTTTTGAGGGGCACACCCTCCGCACGTGGCCCGTGCCCATGCACTTAAAACAGCGCAAGGGTAGCGGGTCCAGGCGTTGAATCCTCGCCGAAGTCCAGCCGACCAAAAGTTTTCCCTCCTTCGCCAAAGCGTTGGCCGCAGCCACGGGGCATTTGAGTAGGGCCATGTTAAGGCCTCCCAGGCTCTCACTGATAGGTCCCACCACAACCTGGTCCGGGGAACAGCCACCTCTTTCCGCTACCGCCCTCTTCAGCTCCTCGCATCCGACTGAGTCGTCCAGCTCAGTCACCCTCAGGCCCATCTTCTTTTCGGGTCTCGAAACCTCAACTGAGTCCCCCAATACCTCCTTTAGTTTAGACGCAAGCAGATCTGCTTGCGGTCCGCTGTCCATCCCTGGCACCTTCAAGATCCGGGCGCCGGTGACTGCCATCCCCATGAGCACTCCTCCCTGGATACCTAGTTCAGGGAGCGCAATCTTACTTCTCGCTTTGGCGAGGACCTCCTCATATGTCACCCCCTTGGCCTCCGCCTCAGGGGAGATTGTCAACACCACGGCTGTGGTGTTTGGCACTCCGGACTTGTGCCTTCCTCTCTTTCTGTGAGAAAGAGGCGGCTTCTGCGCAACCATCGGCGCAGGGGGCTTTGTTGCCCCAGTGTTCGTCTCCTTATTGCCAGCACCCTCCCTGTTCCTTTTGCCTCTCCTAGTAACCTGTGCCCAGCTCAAACCCTGGCTCAACTCCCCAGTAGGAGCCTTGGGTGCCTCCGACGTATTCGGCTTATGAGAAGCCTCTGGCACAAATCGTTTTCCCGTCGACATAGATGCAGGGCGAGTCACTCTAGGGGCACCGGGTAAGAACGCCGGTGTCTGAGTACTCGTCGTCTTGTTCCTTCTGCAGTCAGCTGCACCAGTCTGCGTTGCTACATCACAGACGGGTCCGATATTCATCCTCTCATCACCTCGCTTCAGCGACTCCACCTCGAGCCTCAGTGCCTCCCTTTCTCTAAAGAGACTGGTAGCGCTTTCCCTCAGCCGCTCTATCAGGGAAATTCCTTCAACAAGGCTACGGAAGCAATACTTGTAAGTTTCGCTGTGGTCCGCCTGGTCCTCCATATGGTTGGTAAGGAGCAGCAGAGTGTTGTCATAAAGCTCCTTCAAATCCTTCTTCTCCATTAGTCCCTCAAGGTGTTGCTTCTCGCCCTTGGTGATTACCTCTATTCTTGGGGGAATCTTGGTCATCAAATCCTCGCACTCGTCACGGCTTTCAGCCATCCTCTCCATCACTCGAAGAATCTCAGTTGAGTTCCACAAGTCGACAGCATCATCTTGACCGTCAGTCCGCTCTCTTCCGCCTGAGCTAGGCCCCCTCTCAGCTAAGTTTTTAGTTTTAGTATTAATTTCTTCCATGTTAGTCCCACGAGTGTGGCAGCAAATATAGGTCCACCCGAGCAGAGGCTCCATGCCCGGGCAAGCCTAGGGTTGTGAAGGCGGGGGTCGGCCGGTCCCCGCCTCCAGAGGCCGTGTAACGACAGCTCTACCAGCTGCCACTCATCCCCTCGCCCACGGCAAACTTGGGCTTGGTGACTTTTTAACGTGGTTATCCCCACACAGGACCGCCCAGCAAAGGTAAGCCCCCCCGGCCCCGCTCAGCGCAGGGTAACGGGTCGGCCGGTAGTTGTCCTGAAAAGGACACCCACCGCTCGTGGCACCACGACACGGCAGGCCCACCGCCCTCGCTAGCACGGCCGCTGCTCGGGTCATTCCCGAGACGCCCGTCCAGCCCGGACTGCGTCGCCGCTACCTGACATACGGTCAGGACGCCGACCCAGAACCTACCTCACAAGACTCCCTAAGAGGGAAACATCCCAAAGCGCGACCCGAAACTGGGTCTTACCGCCCCCCTACGCTCCTCACGACGGCCCTGAAAAGGGCCAACAATCCCAGCCCGTCAGCCGCTACCCGGGATAAGTCCAGGGCGCCTGACGGGCTCGCAAGACTCCCTAAAAGGGAAACGCCCCAGAGAGCGACCCGAAACTGGGTCTTACCGCCCCCCTACGCACCTCACGACGGCCCTGAAAAGGGCCAACAACGACCCACCCGAAGGGGTCAAACCCTCCTCCTCCCAGCCCGTCAGCCGCTACCCGGAATAAGTCCAGGACGCCTGACGGGCTCCCTCACTAGTTCTGACATCAGCCGTGGCGGCTCAAAGATACTTTGAGCAGCCACGTTGCCCGGGGTGCACCACGAGGAGGTTGTCAGACACCGCACCCCCGATCGGGCTGCCCTCGCCTATCACGATGCAACCCCCTCGAACTAATTTTAACTTTAACTCGAAACCATTTAATTTGCCCGGTCCTTTAAAACCTTTTAATATGCCTGGCCCTTCAAGGCCCTTTGTAGCACAGCCACAGACGTCAATGCAAGGTTGGAGACCCCAACCACCTCAACATGGCCCTACTCGCACGCAACAAATGTTTGCTGCACCCCCGCCTAACTATAGACCTCAGAGTAATGTCTTTAGGATGCCACCCAGAAATCCAGGGTTCTCAAATAATAATAATGCCAACACTGCACCTCAACCCATGAGTGGTGTTAGCCATTACGTAACTAAACCTCTTCCGATGCGTACACCACACGACTGGTCTAAATTCGGGAATCCACCCCCTTCTAACTATTTTAAGACAAGGGAAATAAATTTTAATGAGCTCTATGACCAACCACAGGCATATGACTCTCACTATGACTACTACACTGACTATTACGATCAATATGACTTCGCTAGTGACGACACGTGTTATCCTTACTATCCAGAGTACGTCCCGACAGATGAACCTAATGACATTCCTATCACTGACAGTAATGAGGATTTTCAGGACATCACAAAATCAGAAAAGCCAAAATAGAAATTAACTTCCATACACAGCGCCAGCTTCCTTACATACAGATAGCTAGTCCACCTCTTAAATTTCTTATAGACACTGGCGCCAATCAATCTTTTATCAGTCCTATGGCAGTAGAAAGATTTTTCTCACACATACCGCAAAATTATGATCCCTTTGAAGTGACTAACATCCACGCTACAACGCGTAACGACTATTCAATAACTTTACCTTGTTTTACTGAACTAAAAGAGAATGATGATATTACTTTCTTTATTTATCGCTTTCACGATTACTTTGATGGATTGATTGGTTATGATTTATTAGAAAAATTAGAATCCACTATTGATTTAAAAAATAAATTATTAGTCACTAGGCGGTCTCAAATTCCTCTTCTTATGTATGATTCACGTAATTGTAATCTTTATGAAGCAATGATACCCGCGAATACATCTAAATTAGTACGAATACCAGTTAACTTCCATGATGGAGAAGCGTTTATATCTGAACAAATAATTTCTAACTGTTATATAAATTATTGCGTAACAAATGTTAAAAACAATAGAGGCATAGTGGAGGTGACCAACCCTACTAAGCATGACATAATTTTTTCTATGGATAGACCCGTCAGTGCCGAGTTATTTAATATTCAGTGCACGCGTACTGAACAGCAACCCGACCGCGTATCACAAGTATTATCTCGCTTACGCACAGATCATCTAAACCCTGAAGAACGCGCTAATTTAGAGGCTCTTTGTGCTCGTTACGCCGACGTTTTCTACACTGACGGTGAACCCCTTACCTTTACTAACAAGATTAAGCATAGTATTCGCACAACTGATGAGGTACCGGTATACACAAAAAGCTATCGATACCCATTTATACATAGGCAGGAAGTTCAGGAACAAATAGGCAAAATGCTGGATCAAGGTATAATCCGACCATCTCAATCAGCGTGGAGCTCACCCATCTGGGTAGTTGCCAAAAAAGCTTATGCGTCAGGTAAAGCTAAATGGCGTATAGTAGTAGATTTCCGCAAAATTAATGAAAAAACCATCGACGACAAATATCCTATTCCGAACATAGCCGATGTTCTCGATAAGCTAGGTAACTGCCATTACTTCACCACCCTCGATCTTGCGAGTGGGTTTTACCAGGTGGAGATGAACCCTGATGATATACAGAAAACAGCATTTAATGTGGAACATGGGCATTTTGAATTTTTGAGAATGCCCATGGGTCTAAAAAATTCTCCATCTACATTCCAACGAGTGATGGACAATGTTCTCAGGGATCTACAAAACGTAGTGTGCCTGGTTTATTTAGACGATATTATAGTATTTAGTGTCTCCCTTCAGGAGCATATGGTCAATTTGGAAAAAGTATTCAAAAGATTAAGGGACTCTAACTTCAAAAACCAGATGGATAAGTCAGAATTCCTCAAATTAGAGACAGCATATGTAGGTCATATAATTAGCAAAGATGGTATAAAACCAAACCCCGATAAAATCGCGGCAATCCAGAAATTCCCGTTACCTAGGTCAGCCACCGAAATCAAACGTTTTTTAGGACTATTAGGCTATTACAGAAAGTTCATCCCTGACTTTGCAAAGATCACTAAACCTATGACTCAATGCTTAAAAAAAGGTTCAAAGATAATACTTAACAATTCTAATTATGTTGACTGCTTCGAGACCTGTAAAAAGTTACTAACAAACGACCCTATATTACAATACCCTGACTTTGAAAAAGACTTTGTACTTACCACTGACGCCTCTAACTTTGCTATTGGTGCTGTGCTATCACAAGGCCCTATAGGCAGTGATAAGCCAATTGCTTATGCATCGCGCACTTTAAACTCTAGTGAAATTAACTACAGTACTATAGAGAAAGAGCTTTTAGCTATAGTTTGGGCAACAAAGTACTTTCGGCCCTATCTGTTTGGCCGAAAATTTAAAATAGTCACCGATCATAAGCCCTTGCAATGGGTCATGAACTTGAAAGAACCCAACTCCAGATTAACACGCTGGAGGTTAAAATTAAGCGAGTATAATTTCACTACAGTTTATAAACAAGGCAAACACAACACCAATGCGGATGCATTGTCACGTATTGAAATTAATAACGAAGACACAAGCTCAATTGTGGTAAACCCCTCCGAAAAACCACCGACTTTAACTGGATCAACCACAGCTACTGCTCACACTAGCGTTGAAAACCCTATACTTGAGGTACCTATATCTGACGAGCCCCTTAACAAATTTAACAGACAAATATGCTTTGTATTAGTAGGTGACGTTAGAAAACGACCGACTGTGACAAAACCTTTTGAGACTCACTCACGAACTACCATACAGTTATCAGAATCCAACCTTAAGGAAGACGTTATCAACGCAATAAAAGAATACGTAAACCCCAAGGTCCAAACAGGCATCATAATTCATCCACCTTTAGCCATGTACAAAATTATCCCAATAATTCAAGATAACTTTAAAAGTTCTGCGATGAAACTAGTATTAACTAAATCAGAATTAGAAAACGTAAAAGAGTACTTGCGTCAACAAGAAATCATACAAAAATATCACGAAGGGAAAACGAACCATCGTGGTATTAATGAATGCTTCTTATCTCTCTCTTCACGATTTTACTGGCCTAAGATGAAAGAGCACATAGCAAAATATATAAATGAATGCAATATTTGTGGTAGAGCAAAATATGACCGTCATCCCATTAAACAAAGATTCGCTATCGTACCACCCCCAACAAAGCCATTCGAAATCCTTCATCTCGATTTATTAACAATCCAAACTGAAAAATATCTGACACTTGTGGATGCCTTTTTAAAATACGCCCAAGCTTATCATTTAAGGGATGGTACAGCCCTTAGTGTCGTTCAGTCCCTATTAAAGTTTTGCACTCACCATGGAATTCCCATAACGATAGTATCAGATCAAGGACCCGAATTTTCAAATCAGTTATTTGCAGAATTTACAAGACTTCATAAAATTCAGCACCATAAAGTCCTAGCACATAGTCCTAATGATAATGGAATAGTAGAAAGATTCCATTCTACTATACTAGAACATCTTAGAATACTTAGACTCGAAAAAAATAATGAACCAGTGTTCAATCTAATGCCATACGCGATATTAGGTTATAACAGTTCCATCCATAGTTTTACCAAATGCAGACCCATAGCCTATTCAACAGTGGTGTAAAAAAGCCTCTGAACGCTTCTTCAAAGCGGCAGAGGAACACACCAACCCTCTCATCCGATCGGCAGCGGACTATGAACCGCCCCCCTCCACCTCCCCTCTCGCGCGTAGGCCTAAATCGGTCCTCACCGATCCACCATCCAAGCTTTCAGCTGACTTGGACCTCCTCCTGGAGGCCCAACAGACAGTTTCCGCCCCGAGTCCTTCTGGCCCGTCAGGCCAACCTCAATCCGATTTAGTTAATAACACTTAACTTAACTTAACGTAAATTCAATGTAAATTTAAATTAATTTAATTTATTTCATTTCTTAAATCCGATAAGCCGTTACCCCGGGGATAACGGCTAACAACTCGACGTCACTATTCATGTAAGTGAATAGGGACGTCTGCGCTGCCCCCCCCCTTGCGGGGGGGCAGTCGCTCCGATGAAGGTTCGTTGCCCCGTCAGGGCCCGCAACCATTAGTCCAAGGCGGTGTTTAGTCAGTAAGAGTCTGACATAACCCAGACCCATAGATTTAATCACAGGACACTTTGACCCACGAGACCCATTAGATATTGACCTTACAGAACATCTATTACAGCAATACTTACAGGACCATAAAAAACGGATAACTAGCGTATATAATATAATAAATGAAACAGCTTTACATAATCGAACCGAACTGACTGAAAATAGGAACAAAGATCGTGAACCTGAAAAAGAGTACATTCCTGACCAACAAGTGTTCATTCGCAACCCCTTAGCCAGCCGTCAAAAGCTAGCCCCTAGATATACCCAAGACACTGTACTCGCGGACCTCCCAATTCATATTTTTACAAAAAAGAAACGCGGCCCTGTCGCCAAATCACGCCTGAAAAGAAGCCCTAAAGACCCGACATTGTTACAGGACACTACTATTACTGACCCTGCTTCAACTGATCAACGGACAAGATGTAACGATTGACTCTTTGGATGACGGACCAGGACTACTACCCTTCAAACTAGGACCAACTAAAATTGTAGCACACTATCATTCCTTCTTAAATTATATTGACCTTAACACCCTATATTCCCAAATTAAATTAGTAAAAACTCAATTATTAGAATTTAGACCTCAATTGAATAATAAAACTTTATCACTATATGACCCTCATGTCGAACATCTTCATGCTCAGCTTAATAGAATTTCAGAACAATTACTAACTTTCAGACCAAATCGTAGTAAACGAGGGCTCATTGATGGTCTCGGATCCGTAATCAAGAGTATTTCTGGTAACCTTGACTACACAGATGCTATAAAATACAATCATGCGATAAAAACTCTCCAAAATAACGAACAGAAATTGGAATCTGAAATTAATAATCATATCACCCTAAATAAGAATTGGATCTTTCATAGTTCAACTACGATATATAATTTAGCAAAAAATCAAGATAAGATAAATCAGGTATTAAAAGTAATAGTGGAAAGTGATAGTACCAGAGAAAATGATTTAATTAAATACGCGCACTTGGCGCAACATTTAGTTATTTTAGGAGATAATATAGAAAACTTATCTCAAGAATTATTTAGATAAGAAAACACCTTAGCATTTATTCGTACATCGAGTACACCCCATTCTATAGTTAGTATAAGCGAGATAAAGAATATGTTAAGCAAATTAAGGGTCCTATACCCGAAAGATGAAATTTTGGATATAGATTATAGAAACTTTTATGATATAATTAAATTAGGTTATTTTTACGCTGACAATGAGATAACAATAGTTATTAAGGTACCGATTGCCTATCCCTTTCTATTCAATCTATATAAATTAGCCATAGTTCCCAATAAAAACCACAAAACCCTTATACCTCCTTCGCCTTATATAGCAACTTCTGGAACAGATTATATGTACATGGAGGCAGAATGCCCGAAGGTGAACTCCTGGTTTCTCTGCGAAACATCATCCAATCACAAAATACAAAATGACCCTGACTGCATCCAACATCTTATAATGAAACAGCAACTGCATCCGAACTGCAAGCCAACTACTGTAACCCTACGAAATGAAGCCCTCGAAGAATTGGATAGCAAACACTATACAATCAGCTTCCCGAGGCCAACCAAAGTGAAAATATCCTGCGGACAAGAGTTATATAAAACCCTTCAAGGAAGTTATCTCGCTACCATCCCGTTCAACTGTCATCTGAAATCATCTGAATTCACCATTGCCAATACCAACGATCGCATCAAAGGACACGCAGTTAAAATAATGGAAATAGCTAAGTATAATGAGTCTAGCTACCAGGAACATCCACACGTGGTCTTAAACTCTGTGAACTTAGAAAATCTGCAATCAATAAACACGAAGATATCTATGCAGGCTCCGGTCCATTTGAAAAAAATAACAGAATCCTCACTTTACCATACTACGATCCCTATCTACACTATAATATTAACTGGCTTCGTAGCACTCATCGCTGTCGTAGTCTACAGACGTCTACGGTCACAAAACCTACAGAAACAAGATAACGTCATAATTAAAGCGAGCGAAGATATTCCACGTGTCATCTACGCTACGCCAGATCAGAGGGAAATAGAAGCGGATCACAGAAACATCTCAGCAACTATCTCTCACAAAAGGTTCATCTAGTTGCTGTACTACGGGGGGAGATGTTACACACTGCCACATCGTGCAACCTGCAAGCTAGCGATTACCCAAAATTACGAAACAAACTATGAAACAGTCACGAGGCGCTGACGCTGCGGAACGTGCATCATCGGACACCGGACGATGCGGCGACGACCTATAAAGCGACACTTTTTGTTACACCATCGAACAATAGTCACATACTTAGTTGTAATATTTTAATTATATTAAATAGTCTAAAATAAAAATTGATTTTTTTTGCATCCTCCGGTTGCCGCTTACGTATTTTAAATACGTAAAATTTCTGACTTTGTTTGTTTGTAAGATTAGCATATCTTTGGAAATACTGATATGCTCATGACAATTCTTTCCCCTACGGGAAGGTACATCATACGCTAGTGACACGGACTATAATAAATTAATTAATTCTGTTATCAAAAATAAGATTTTCAGCCGGTTTCTGAATTGAGAATCTGAAGTTGAGCACGTCTCAAACCATGCTTAAGTCATTTAAAAAAACTTAAGTTATTGAGAATAATCAGTTGAGATTTTATGCTTTTCTCAATTCAGAAAAAGGGCGGTATCAGAAAAAGGTTATTTTTCGGGTGCACCGGTACACCCATATAGGCCGAACAGACTCACGCCGAGCCTTCGTGGCGAGAAGAAATATAAAAGGAATGAAAAGGCGGGAAACATATCACGAATACGAGTCTCGGGGTTTCTCGGTGTGAGCCTGTTCGGCCTATATGGGTGAACCGATGCACTGCCTAGTTCTGATTCTAGATCACGAGTCGAGAGACTCGACCCGAGGAAGAAAGCGACGTTTGGTTTAGACCCACGGTGGGCAACAGATGGCGCGCGGGCCGGATCGCTGTATGATTTAATTCGGCCCACGAGACATTTTGAAAAAACCTAATAAAAAAAAAACATTGTGTGGTTTTAAGAAACCACGACGCAAGTGAAACTTTTATTGGATTGTAGGCGTCGGATTGTAGACGTTCTACTGAGAATGTTTTCGTAAAATCATTCGATTTAAGTTCACAATCACAATCGCGTTTTTCACTTTAACCCATTTAATATAATAATTGGAGAATATCAATAGGAAATCAATTACAGACAAGATATGAATTTTTATTCCAAATCGCACTGAATATATTATAGATACAATTATTAAGTTGATAGACACCTGTTACACATTTCAAAAATTAATTCATATTACACATAACATGTAAACATAAAGTTTAAATTTTCATGTAAATATAAAATTAAGAATTCAAATACATAGTTACAGATATTAGCAGTTTTGGATTGAATAAAATTTGAAGTAAAAATCTTAACTTAATCCTGTATTGATTAAGGAAATTTAAAGAATATATTTTAAAATATATAATAAATATCATCAAATAGACGAATCCTGGTTTGAATAAGGAAATTTTAAAAAGTATGCAAAAATAATACCGCTGTCTCTAGGTATGTATAGTAGAATAAAAAAAAAATAAGTATCAAAGTACATTGTTGAAACTAGTAAATACAAATAGGGAATGAACTTGTATTATCATATTGCAAAATAAAAACCTGTGTCGCCGATCATCAAAGACTTTGATGTTTGCCGCCTCACTGGCGGCGCAACAAGACTTTTTTTTCTTCAACTGTTCTATACTAGACGATTCTTTCCTTCATTTTGCCTATATAAGCGGGTGCATATAAGCCCGAACTTTAGTTCAGTTGTACTTGTGCTACCGAGGTAATAACTTTGACGACTGATATCCTAGTGAACTGCTAGTGCCGTCAATTTGCTTTGTGACTTTGTGTGCATCTTGAGTGCTTACTAATTATCAAATCAAATCAAAATTGTTTATTCAGTTTAGGCTTTTACAGTGTACTTGTGAAAGTCGAAAACTACGCCATAATATTATATTTTGTATACGAAAATGATGTATGGTGAAAAGAAACGAAAAGTAAATGCAGAGGGTCGCCAGTATCAAGAAAATGGACTGTTTTTTTATCCTGCACAATGATAAGCCTATTTGTTTGCTGTGTAATGAATCTATTCAGTGATAAAAGAATTCAATATAAAGAGGCTAGGGAATGCAGTCTCGTTCTTGCGAGATCTTGTTCTCGTCCTTTTTTAGCGAGATTGATCTCGGTCGAAAAATGGCGAGAACTCGAGAGTTTAACAAGATTGCACTCGAGCATTTGATCACAATTTGATCGATCGCACCTAGCTCATACAAAAAACAGCTAATATAATAAGATTCCTTGGAGTGGGGGTAAGCTACCGCGCATCACGCGGGAGGTGAAACTCGCTTCGGTTCTCAGTTGGTGGCGCTGTTGTCGCGGTGTGGCTCGGTGTCCTTTACAAATAGCCTTAAGTGACATAAGGGAGTAGTTAGTTTCGGTGACGGTTTATGATCAGCGCCCACCCAAGCTAAGCTGAGGATTAACGGAAGCAGATTATTTCACCCAAAAGCCGTGGATCGCAAGTGTTAGAAGGGGGAAATGAACCCATATGAACTACAAGAGTGATAATTATATGCTATGTAAATCCGCAGAAAAACAACATCCGACTTTATATTTTCGAATATGTTTATATATGAATGACACACAATATCATCAAACAGACGAATCATATTATTGTTTTCTTCACTTTTTGACAAAATTCAGTTTCACTGGAATAACAAGATTTTTCAACTGACCAAATGTAATGGATGATGACATGCCAAATAATGATGAAATGCACAAATAATTAATCAACCACTGGACCAATTTTGGGTATGTATTACGAATATTTCAGCTACATATTAAAACTTTCATTTCTAATCACTTATAACTTGCTTTCTTTATACATGCTTTTATTATTTGTAACTTAAGGCACGATAGCTCAACTATAATTAGAAAGGTATATGCATATGCTCTCTTTCCTCTATTCGATAATGTTCAACCCCATGATTTATTTACTCTTTATTGCATTAAATAAAAAATAATACAAATAGCGGACTTAATGCCAAGGGCATTCTCTACCAGTCAACCTGAGCGATTGTTGGATTTGCATGTTAGGCGATAAAGATCGATATATCCAGTAAAACTTACAATATAAAATAAAAAATATAAATATTGAATAATTACATAAATATTAATTACACATACATTGTACATATAAATAAAATACAGAATGCAAACGATACAATTACAGTCCGAGATAGTGCTCACGCACCAATTTCCTGAATATCACCTTACTCTGAGCATTTCTAATGCGAAACGGAAGTGCATTCCAAAGGCGAATAGCTGTGAGGGTAAAGGAATTAGAAATAAATGAAGTATGATGAAAGGGGGTTTGAAGAATTGGGTTGCTACTAGAGCGAAGATTACGCTCATGACCGGAACCAAGATAACGAAACCTACATTTCAAATAACCTGGGGTACATGGATCGAATAAAATATTAAAAAGCATACACACAATTCGTAGGTTTCTGCGTTGAAAGATAGTCAGCCAACCGAGTTGCCTCCTGATATCAGAGATAAAGTCGTATTTACGAAGTCCATATATGAAACGAATGGCATTATTGAGCAGACGATCCAATTTGTTAAGAAGATATTGATTGGTGTCGGAATAGCAGACGTCAGCGTAGTCGAGTATAGATAAAATGAGTGTCTGCACCAGTGCGATTTTAGTGCTGAATGGGAGAAAAAATTTCAGTCTATAAAGAGACCTAAGCGTGTTGACTACTTTTCGGCAAACTTCACCAATCTGCACCTTCCAGCTAAGAGTACAATCGATGTGCAGACCCAGATTTTTTACACTGACCTGAAACGGAATTCACCGTTATATCGTATGGGCGCAATGCAATTTCTATCAATAGACTGCTGGCGTGAACTGTCAATAACAATACTTTGGCATTTAGATCTATTAACGGTCACACCGTAATAGTTGGACCACTCCAAAATAGTAATGAATCCTGATTAAGGCTCAAAATAGCATCGTTGATGTTGCTTTTGTCTGCTTGAGCATATATTTGAAGATCGTCTGCATAGAGATGATAAGATGAGCGAAGACGAGAAGTAAGACAGTTAATAAATAATGTGAACAGAAGTGGAAATAATATGCCGCCCTGTGGAATGCCGGCAGATAAGTCACGCCAATCAGAAGTGCTGTGATTGGTCCGGACAGCCTGCCGGCGCCCCCGCAGATATGACGAAAACCATGCCTGAGCTGAGGAAGAAAGTCCGGTTTGCGAAAGGATAGCAAGAAGGATATCATGGTTAACCGAGTTGAAGGCATTAGAGAAATCGATCAAAACCATAACAGTAAGTTGCGATTGCTCCAAAAGAAGAGCTGTAGTTGTACTATGTCCTGGTCGAAACCCGGACTGGAAAGGACTCAAAATCTGCAGTCGGGCTACGTAAGATGAGAGTTGACTATGGACAGCAGCTTCCAGAATCTTGGAAAGGAAAGGTAGTATGGAAATAAAACGAAAGTGATTTGGAGTAGAAGGATTAGAAACTTTAGGTAAAGGAATAGTGAAAGCTTTTTGCCAAATGTAGGGAAATTTGCCAGAGGAAAGTGAGTGATTAAGAATAAAGGTAAGAACCGGGAGAATACAGTCTAGGATGAGTACGATCATTGTTCTACCAATGTCATCACTACCCACGGCGTTGGATTTGATGGACCAAATTACCTTACGGACAGTTTCCTCAGACAAAGGCCTAAAAAAAATAGTTCAGAACTAGAGGGTGCCGTGGACGTTATAGAAGAAACGGTGGATTTAATAATGGAATTAGAAATCGGGGGGACGAGCATGAAGAACCACACTGAGGAGCCGTTTTACCAAAGCCCAACGAACGAAGAAACTTCCAAGCATCGGCAATATTGGAATTTAAAATGTTGTAATGAATATATTGGCGCTTAGCTGCTCTTATAATCCCATTGCAACGATTTCTAGCTGTTTTAAAAGCGTTCCAATTGAAGTCAGTACGACATCTTTTAAAAACACGAAACAACTTGTTACGCCTTCTCATGGCCATACGTACACCATGAGTGATCCATGGCGCAGGTGGCCATCTCAGTTTGACGTACTTTTTAGGCGAGTGTTTATCACAAAGCTATAACACACAATCATTAAATTGACCTACCATATTATCAACACAAGTGGCTTCACTAATAGGCGACCAATCAACGGCACAAGCGTCATCTCTAAGTTTACCGATATCCAGTCTTGTGAAATTGCGCATTTGTAGTAAGTTTTGCTTTATAAGCCAAAAATATGAGATCGTGCCTAGAGAAGCAAGGCGCAGGCAATTGACCGTGTATAGAGACCTTTTCTGCAGAAGATATGTAAATATGATCGATCCACGAGTCCGAGGTGGTGAGATTATGATGAGTGGGGTCAAGAGAAAGAATTGTGAGGTTCACCGACTCTACTAAGGATCGTAACTTGCGAGAAGAAACAGTCTCTTAAAAGGTCAAGTATAGTCAGTAGCAACTGAATTGAGAAGAGAATCTAAATCATTAAGAAAGTCAATAGAAGGTGGACAGTATATTACTCCCAGGACAACCTTGACACCCATAATGTCAACTTCAAGGAAAAGATACTCCATATAGCCAGAACGAGAGGAGGAGGAACTTAAGAGTTTGTAGGAAAGAGAACTTGACAAATAAATAGCTACCCCACCACCACCACTCCTATCTATACGGTCATTTCGAATAAGAGTGTAGCCTGGGAGCTCATAGGACAAAGAAGTTAGACACGGCTTAAGCCAACTTTCTGACACCAGCACGGCATGAACCGTGTTGCTAGGAAAGGTATGAAGTAAGTCGGAGTAATGCCTAGGAATACTCTGTGCGTTGATGTGATAAGTATTAAATGTATAAGGCCGCCTATTGTGCTATGCTTGTGTAAGATTTAAGTGTATTTGTCTATTTTTCTATTGTGCAGTAAATTATATTTATTATTATTATTATAATCTACTTGAGTGGTTACTAAATTTTTGTTTAGATGATGAGAATATAGCTGATGTATATCTCTAACCTATTCAGCATCCATATTCTTAGGTACAATATTCGTTCGACAGAAACATTACGCATATTCTCATAATGGTAAAAAAATAAGAATTACTGTCTCGAATGCGAAGTCAGATTGGTAGATGAATGTGAATATTTTGGCAACACCTTTAACCTCGCCCACGGGCTTTCTTTGGCCTGATAACGAGGACATTGTTGAATTGAGCTGTGTATCAGTAAGTCTGTTAGCATTTTATGTTTATCCTATTTCGATGATTAGTTAAAACAAAAAGAAGAAAATGTAAACACTAGAATAAAAAATAGGAATTTAATATTTTATAAATAAAAAGAGATAAAATTAATATATGTATAAGATATATAATAAATAGAATAAACAAATAAAAACCTTGGATCTGTAAACCCCTGAAAGTAGAAAATAGAAAGTAATAAAAATTAGTATTATATAAAATTAGAATAATTAGAATAGATAAACAAAGAAAATGTAACCAATATAAGAGAAAAAAAAATAGAATATAACATAGAATTATAAAGTAGAATAGTGAATAAAAGAAAATGTAAAAATAAAAGCACCCCAGACGTTCAAATCTCAGTAAATAAATAAATAAATAAACAATAAATAAAGAAGTAATATAGTACAGTAGAAATAGGTGGGAAATCCCACCCGCAAAAGTGTGAAAGGTGATGGATAGAAGTGTCGTATGAGGTATGAAAGTACGAGAGGCATAATTGATAGAACTGGAATGAATGAGAACTATTGATTAAAAAGAGCCTGCTACAAAGTGGGGGAAAGCGATAAATAAAAAAAACCTATTTCGATGTGCTAAGTTTTTCTATGCTTTATGTGTTGTGTGTAATAAATATTAAATCAGTGACCGATGCGTCAGCAAGTTTAGATACCTGAGGGTATATCAGATCATCATTAACAGGCAGAGTATGATGTGTAGCATCATCAGGTGTACTGATGGTCAGAACAGTGTGTAAACTCAGGCGATGCATGGGGTGACTGTAGGGGAGGTCGGAGGTCACTAAGAAGAACAGCCCCGTTATCAGTTACATCAGTGCTAGCAGATTTTAATGATTCGCGACTCGTAATCAGCGCTAAAGACTAGCGACAATAATGTGTGAATTAACTCAGATACTCTTGTTAGTTTATTACCTATCAAAGCACTTGGCGACAATTATACTGCGATCAGGAATTATACTTATAAAAATAGAACTCCGACGTTTAAAGTTTTAGCTGAGGGTCTGATAAAAATTTCATTGACTTGTGATAATGAATGAAAGTATCATATTGTACTTATATTTGCGATTATATGACTTTAAGTTTGATCATAATCTGACAGTGATTGATAGATTGCCATCACTGTTAATGAGGTTGATAATTAATTCTTGTTCCTTTGTCCGTCAGGTAGATTATTAAAGAATGTGAACCAATTTTTTTATTTTTTTGCGTAATCAATATATTATCGATAGCTCAATATAAGATAGGGAAACCTGAGGTAAGCAGAAGTAAAACCAGGATCAGGTGCAAGACAACTATAATGACTACTGAAAATTTAAAAAAGTAGAACATCTATTACAAAATCTACAAAGAGTATATTTCCATTAAAAAAGTATAAACTATGTACAAAAAGTATGTTATTCATAACATCCTCCCCTTTTTAGGTAATGGGAACCAACTTCTTGAGAGGCCTCTTTAGTTGGCCTCCTGTGGTGTTGACGTCAGCGATTCTCGCTATTCCATCTTTTCCGTAATATAATTTCGCGATTCTTCCTTTTGGCCAGACACTTCGTGGAAGATTGCCATCCGCTATAAAAACCATGTCTCCCACAGTGGCATTAGGTAGACGGCCTGCGCCTCGGGATTGGTTGAACAGTGGCAGGTATTCCATCACCCAACGCTTCCAAAATTGATCAGCCATTCCGGCAGCCTTTTTCCAGCATAGTCTGCCAGAAAAGTCCCTTTCGTGTAAGTTTGCGGGAACGCTGCGTCCGGACGATGTTCCTATGAGGAAGTGAAATGGCGTCAGCGCTTCGGGGTAGCTTGGATCTGGAGAGACGTGTGTAAGGGGTCTACTATTTACTACTGCTTCTGCTTCATATAAAAGAGTCAATAACACCTCATCTTTAGGAGCCTTCTCTTTTAGGGTTGTTCTCAATGCCGTCTTGATGCTGCGAACTAGACGCTCCCACGCTCCGCCCATGAAAGGAGCTGCCGGTGGAATGAAGCTCCACTGGATCTTCTCATTTGTCTGCGAATGATGTGACTTGTTCACCGTACAACTTTTTAAGTTCCCGATTTAGTCCGACAAAGGCTGTTCCATTGTCGGAGTAGATTTGTCTAGGACAGCCGCGACGTGCGATGAATCTTCTTAAACTCATCATAGCTGCGTCGGTGGATAAGCTGAAGACAACTTCAAGGTGTACTGCTCGTGTCACCAGGCAAGTGTAGAGGGCAACGTACCGCTTCTCTCGTCTGCGACCAATAGTAACTTGGATGGGGCCAAAGTAGTCGAGTCCAGTGTACGAGAAAGGTCTTTCGCCATGTGCTAGTCTCGCAGGTGGTAGCTGACCTGTAGGAGGGTTGTAAGGTCTGGCCTTTCGTAGTCGGCAAAGTGGGCATTCATTGGCTACCGTTCGTACCGTGTTTCTGAGATGTAAGATCCAGTAGGCTTGACGGATCTCATTAACGATAGTCTCCGTATTGGCATGGGCGGCTTTTTGGTGAAACTGGAGAACTAACAGACGAACAGCAGGATGTTTTCCATCCAATAAAATCGGTGATTTTGTCCATGAGTTGATCTCTGCCGCTGCGCTGATTCGACCTGATACACGTAGAAGGTTGTCTTTGTCAATCGTGGGAGACAGGTTCAGAAGCTTACTGTTTCGTGGCAATGTTTTGGCTCTTTCTAGGCACTCTCTCTCTATCTGAAAACATTCTAACTGGCTTTGCCATAAGACGTGGTTCTCCGCTATTTGCAAATCGGAAGCTGTTAGATCTGAAGAGGTTAAATTTGTGTTATTTGTTTGACGGCAGATACCAAGCATCTTACGAGCGAATAAATGTGCTAATGCGGTTGCGCGAATGAGATATAACCACCTACTTATCCGGCGTGGATTAGCAGCTACTGGCGCTAAAAAGTGACGAGACTGTTCATTGATAACCTGACATGTGTCTCGGTGCTTTGGTTTTAGCTCACATTTGCCAGAAGTAGGTATATTAATCACAGGTTCTGAAGGCCATTCATTGACATCATGGAGAAATCTAGGGCCAGAAAACCAGCGGGACTTAGTGTGTAGCATTTCTTTATTAAGTCTTGTGGCATCATCTGCAACGTTCATCTCAGAAGGCACCCACCGCCACTCATTAACTTTCGATAGTTCCAAAATTTCGCCCAAACGATTAGCAACATATGGTTTGAAACTACGAGCGTCGTTCCGGAGCCATCCTATGACATTCATAGAATCACACCAGAATATTCTTTTAGACGGTTTAAATTTATGGGCGTTGCAGATTGTGTCCGCAAGTCGAGCAGCAACCAAAGCACCTTGCAATTCTAGTCGCGGTATGGATGCGGGTTTAAGTGGAGCTACTCTAACTTTACTGCCAATCAACACAATATTGACCGTACCGTCTGGAAAAGTTAAGCGCCAATATGCTACGGATGCGTATGCAGATTCGCTAGCATCGCAAAAAACATGAAGCTGTCTTTCGGTAACTTCAAAATCACTCAGTTGGTATCGACGCGGAATTTTTAAACAAGTTATGGATCGAATGCATACCGCATGCCATTCTTTCCATGCTACGATATCCTTCTGAGTTAGTCGATGATTCCAGTCAATGGTTTTTCGCCAAACATTTTGAAATAAAATTCGTGCCGTCACAACGAGTGGAGCGAGAAAACCCAGAGGATCATAAATTGACATCATGAGAGAAAGAGCTTCGCGTTTGGTGAGACGATCAGTTACTACTTTATCTATGAAGCCTTTAAAATTAAAACTAAGACAGTCTTCGAGAGGCTGCCATACTAAACCTAAAGTTCTTACAGATTTAGCTATCTTACCTAAATCTACATCTACACAAGCTAATAAAGGATCCAATAACAAATCTTTAGGTATTAGAGAAAGAGCTTTTGGGTCATTTGATACCCAAGACCTCATCTCGTAGCCAGCATTTTTGTGAATGGATATAATATTGGCGGCAAGTTGTGCCGCTTCAGCCGATGAAGGTGTGGAGACAATGCAATCGTCCATATAATGATCTTTGAGAATTGCGTCCACAGCTTCAGGCGACTGGTGTTGAAATTCGAGAGCGTTTTTGTTTTTAACAAACTGGGCTATAAAAGGACTAGATGCCGCCCCAAATATCATAGAAGACATTCTAAAAATTTGAATGGGCTCTATAGGAGAATTTCGCCAAATGAAGCGTTGCGCATCCCTGTCTGTCTCTCTTATTTTTATTTGAGGGAACATCTCTCTTATGTCTGCAGAGAGTCCAACTTTACCCTCTCGAAATCTGAATAAAATGTCTATGATAGAGTTTAAAAGATCAGGTCCCGTCAAAAGCATTGAATTCAAACTTACACCATTAGATTTGGCCGCCGCGTCGTGAACTATGCGAAGTTTACCTGGTTTGTTAGGGTTGGTAACTCCGAAATGAGGTAAGTACCATGATCTAGTGGTGTTCGAATGAAATCCAACTGGACCTTCTGCATAATTTTTGTCAAACATAGCTTGAACATTGGTTTTATAGAGTTTAGCGTATTCGGTATCTTTGGACATTTTTCGTTCTAAACTCCTAAACCTAGACATAGCGTGATTAAAACTTTCCGGAAAATCCAAACTAGCATCCTTCCATGGAAGACCTACTTCAAATTTTCCGTCCGGCATTTTTCGACAACTTTCTTCTAATATCTTAACCGCTTTCAAATCATTTTTACTTACGCAGTTATTTTTACAAATGCCCAGAGAATCTAACTTATAGTAATTTTGAATCATTAGATCTAATTTGTCAAAATCTGATGTTTCAAAATTGGTTTCTAAAATATCGATATGATTGACAAAATCAACAGGATTTGTCTTACTCGAATTAAAACCAAATAAAACCCAACCCAGATTTGTTTCGATTGCAACTGGTTGCGATTTAGAACCCTTTCGTGTTGACTTAGATATTGTTAAGTGCCAGTTGTCAAGGCCAATTATAAGCTTAGGTTCCGCATGTTCATAACACAAAACGTTACTCAGTTTAGACAAGTATTTAAATTTATCAATGTCATGAACTCGTATGGTCTGTTTTGACAACCCTAAGTTGTTAATAGCTCTAGCTTTTTTAATTTTGTACGTCTCTGTACAAAAACGGCCCTTAATATCAAAATCAACATATTGGACGTCAACCTTTTTACGTAAACCACTAACGCAATCCAAACGAACCTGTGTTTCGGGTCCTGATACTCCTATCTGCTTGCAAATATTAGAATCAACAAACGTGGCTGTGGAGCCATCGTCTAAGAGAGCATATGTGTCTATACTTCCTAGCGGCCCAGAGAGTGTAACAGCAACTATTTTTAAATAAGGCCTATACCTCACCGAATCATTCTTTTGAATTGTATGTGCTACTAGATCGCTACATTGTTTTTCATCGGTTTCATGGTCAAATGAGCTCGTATTATCGCTTGGTGAATCATTTTCGACTGTCGCGTGAGCTACAAGAAGGTTTGCATCATGTAGAAGTTTATTATGTCTTGCTTTACAGTTATAAATATTACAAGCCTCCTTAGAGTATTTGCAATATCTATAACTGTGTGAACCTTTTTTAAGACATCTATGACATATTTTATTAGCTTTGACAAATTCCCATCTATCAGAAACTGACAATGCCAAAAATTCGTCACATTTATTTAAATTATGTTTATTTTTGCACAAAAGACAAGATTTTATTTCAGGATTTGGTTGATTATTTTTTGATGACATTTTTGAATAAGTTTTCTGTAAATTTTGGATAGTTTCTGATGATGTGGTAGTGTGCAACTTTTCAGACTTCTTTATGTAGCTTGTTGGGTCCGTGATTAGACCAAACTTCAACTGCAATTCAACTTCTTGGGATAAAAATTGTGCTAGCAGTTCAAGTTTAGTTTTGTTGTGACCGGTGAAGTTGATTTGAGCAAAGTCAGTCCACCTACTACGTAGCAATGGAGTGAGTTTGCTAAGAATAGCTTGAAAGATCTCAGGTGACTCTAAGTAGCTTTTCCGATTCAGCAGTTTTATTGTTTCTACGCAATTTCGAAACCTACAAACAAATTTATTTAAATCAGTAGATTCTGAACACAGCTTAGGTAGAGATTTTATCGCTGATATCTCCTGTAAAACAATGTGTTCTTTCCTACCAAATCTTAATTCTAAAGCGTCTATCACTTCCAGAGGGTCTATGGCTGACACAAGAAGAATTGAAACTGCCTCACGTGCCGCTCCGCGAAGACTTAAACCAATACGTGCAAGGTTCTCAGACGGAGAAAACCCTGCCATTGTGTCTTCGAAAATACGCTTGAAGGCTAGCCACTCCAACGGCTTACCGTCGAAGACAGGCAGTCGAGCATCGCCAACCTTTGGTCTTGAAGTAGTGCCGCTTGCTAGTGATGTAATAGCCTGTGCTAATAAATATATGTCAGTGGGTTGTCTCGACTCTTTATTTATATTGTGTAGTAAAGTACCACTAGGCAAGGGAATGTTAGCTGTGGTGGGGGATGGTAGAGGCTTTGATAAGCTTCCTCCACCACAAATGTTTAAATTTTGGCTACATTCACCATCCTGACGTTTATCTAATGCATTAGAACATGTAGTCGGTTCTAAAGTAACGTCGCGATGTTTACTACTATTATTATCAACTGATGCTAACCAGTTTTCTATTGAAGAGCGTGATCGAGAACTTTTTGCACTCCTACCGCTTTCCGCTTCCAACGTTGCCATTTGCGCTTGAAGTTCTAGTTCTGCCGCTTTTCGTTCAGCTGCTGCAGTCGTCGCTGCTGCCGCTGCTGCTGCCTCAGCTGCTGCGACTCTTCGTATGTGGGCTGCTTGCAAGGCAAGTTTTTGAGCTCGAATCGTCGCTGAGGAACGGGACGATCTGGAACTTTCAGAACCTTGAGGGACAATGTTGGAAGACGGGACGACAGTAGTCGGTGGATCGCCCATGTTGGCTTGACCTTCTCCTTCTCTTGCCTTCCTCTGATTACGAGTTTCTACCATAAGTTAAAGAAAATTTTGAAAAAATGAATTTTGGATAGCAGATTTTGAAATAGTTCAGAAATTACCGACGAGGGACCAAATATATTATCGATAGCTCAATATAAGATAGGGAAACCTGAGGTAAGCAGAAGTAAAACCAGGATCAGGTGCAAGACAACTATAATGACTACTGAAAATTTATAAAAATAGAACATCTATTACAAAATCTACAAAGAGTATATTTCCATTAAAAAAGTATAAACTATGTACAAAAAGTATGTTATTCATAACACAATAAATTACGGCGATACATTGAATTTGAATTTAGCATTACATTACGCTTTTGTAGATTTTCTATAAAACTTACGTAGCAAACCACCACTCCTCAACTTTATTGCCTATTATCGTTGTATTATATTTCCCGACGTTTCAATCGGGTTACACCGGCCGTGTTCACGGGTTTGACTATTTCTACGACGCTTCGCCTCCTCCTATAAAGTGGAATCCACTTCCAACCGTCCAGTTTTTTCCCCAAGTCCCGTGTCACACAACACTAACAGAATCCCTATTCACGGCTACCATAACACGGCTGCGATATAAGCCATGTTATGGTAGTCCGGCAACCGCGAAAAGTTTTTTTATCTCTGGATTCTTGTTGACAATTTAAAGCCATCTTCACGATTGAAATTGCTGGTATATTTTTAAATTTCAATCGCTCACGCACAATCCGTGAATAGAAATTTCGATCCGCGGAAAGTACCCATGTACGATAGAATTCAACCCAGTTATTTATGTCACTTTCTAGTAGAAGTTCTGCGATCGCCGATTTCGCAATTTAAGGCGAGAAAAAAAAAAGCTTTGACTGTTTCTACGACGCTTCGCCTCCTCCTATAAAGTGGAATCCACTTCCAACCGTCCAGTTTTTTCCCCAGGTCCCGTGTCACACAACACTAACAGAATCCATATTCACGGCTACCATAACACGGCTGCGATATAAGCCGTGTTATGGTAGTCCGGCAACCGCGAAAAGTTTTTTTATCTCTGGATTCTTGTTGACAATTTAAAGCCATCTTCACGATTGAAATTGCTGGTATATTTTTAAATTTCAATCGCTCACGCACAATCCGTGAATAGAAATTTCGATCCGCGGAAAGTACCCATGTACGATAGAATTCAACCTAGTAATTTATGTCACTTTCTAGTAGAAGTTCTGCGATCGCCGGTTTCACAATTTAAGGCGAGAAAAAAAAAAGCTGAAACGTTTTCCTGTTAGCAGTAACTTCGTCTATTACACAATACAGCGGTACAGAAAGACAAGTTCTCTTCGAGATCGCCATAGGAGTGGTCGGCCATGCTCTGTGGATTCCGCCGATGTCGCACTCAGAAGAAAATCGCCCCCCCCATATCCTCCCGTGGGTGTCGTAGGAGCCGACAGAGGGATTATACGGAAGGCGGGCAGCAGCGCCTCCCGGTATCATCTACCACCACCTACTGCGATCCCCAAGTCGCCTGCCAAGCGTGGGGATTATGGCAAACCCCCCCCCCCCCCTCATGATGGATGACAATGATGTACGGCCCCCAGTCCCCGGCGGCCCCTCTATTCCTGTCTCTGGTAGCGGGACAGGTAACGGAGGGGCAGGGGGTGCTAAGAATCTCCGGCAGATTAGGCGCTACCAACACAAACGGACTCTGGCCCTGGCAACATACAATGTCCGCACACTGAGGACTGACGTGAAGCTATTAGAGCTGGAGGAAGAATTGAGCAAGTTGCGATGGGACATAGTGCGATTATCCGAAATCCGAAGAGAGGACCAGGATACGGTAATCCTTGAGTCCGGTAACATGCTCTTCTTCCGGGAAGGAGATCAAAAATCTCAAGGTGGTGTTGGGTTTCTCGTTCACAAGTCCCTCATGAACAACGTGGTGAAGATCGATAGTGTGTCGAGCAGAGTGGCGTACCTTATACTCAGAATTACCCAAAGGTATTCGCTGAAGGTCATACAGGTTTACGCCCCGACCTCTTCACACTCCGACGATGAGGTAGAGGCTATGTATGAGGAGATTTCTGAAGCCATACATACGACTAATACCTACTTCACCGTTGTAATGGGGGACTTTAACGCGAAGCTGGGCGCTTGGAACGGCGATGAGTTGAGGGTGGGTCGATTTGGGTATGGGCGGCGCAACCACCGGGGCCAGAAGCTGGTCGATTTCATGGAGAAGGAGGGACTCTTTGCGATGAACTCCTTCTTCCAGAAGAGACCCTCCAGGAAGTGGACCTGGATGAGCCCTGATGGTTCAACAAAAAATGAGATCGACTTCATCATAACAACCAGAAAGCACATATTCAATGATGTCTCCGTGATCAGCAGGTTGAAAACCGGTAGCGATCACCGAATCGTTAGAGGCACATTGAATATCAATGTTAAGCTCGAAAGGTCACGTCTGATGAAGTCTACGCTCCGTCCTAGTGCTGCTCATATCATGGACCCCGAAGCCTTCCAACTCCAACTACACAATCGCTTTCAGTGTCTAGCTGAATGCGAGTCTGTGGACGAAATAAACAACGGGTTTGTAGAAACAGTCCAAGCTGTGGGGTCTAAGTTCTATAAGGCCCCGCGCCGTATTAAATCTCAAAAGCTCTCAGACGAAACGCTCAAGTTGATGGTGGACCGGAGGGATATGAGACTGCAATCTTCAACCGATATGTCGGAATATGGTCGACTTAACAGACGAATTTCCAAATCGATGCGACGCGATCTGCGCTCCTTAAATACTACACGTATTAGGGAGGCAATAGAGCGGAACCAAGGCTCCAAAGTGTTTGCACGAAATTTGTCTGCTGGGTCGAGTCAGATGACGAAGCTGAAGATCGACGACGGCAGGATCGTATCTTCAAAACCGGAGATTCTAATTGAGCTTGAGAGGTTTTATGGACAGTTGTACACATCATCACAACAACCCGTTGAAAGCAATGCTCAGGACACCAGAGCAAAGCTGACCCGACATCACACCGAGGATATCCCAGACATCAGCCTGTACGAGATTAGAATGGCACTCAAACAGCTGAAGAACAACAAGGCACCGGGGGATGACGGAATCACTACTGAACTTTTGCGAGCGGGTGGAAAACCGGTACTCTTAGTCCTCCAGAAATTGTTCAATTCCGTCATTCTCGAGGGTACGACGCCAGAAGCGTGGCACAGAAGCGTGGTTGTGCTCTTCTTCAAAAAAGGTGACAAGACCTTGTTGAAGAATTATAGACCAATCTCGCTTCTGAGCCACGTTTATAAGCTGTTTTCGAGGGTCATTACGAATCGTCTCGAACGCCGGTTTGATGACTTCCAGCCTCCCGAACAAGCCGGTTTCCGAAAAGGCTTTAGCACCATAGACCACATACATACGCTGCAGCAGATTATACAGAAGACCGAGGAGTATAATTTGCCACTTTGCTTAGCGTTTGTGGACTATGAGAAAGCCTTCGATTCAATCGAAACCTGGGCAGTACTGCAGTCCCTCCAATGATGCCAAATCGACTATAGGTACGTCGAAGTGTTGAAGCGTTTGTATAGCAACGCCACAATGTCGATTCGCTACCAGGAAGAGAGCACGAAACCAATCCAATTGCGCAGAGGCGTGAGACAGGGAGATGTTATTTCTCCGAAACTGTTCACGAATGCATTGGAGGACGTCTTCAAGCTCTTGGAATGGGACGAATACGGCATCAACATCAATGGCGAATTCATCACTCACCTTCGTTTCGCCGATGATATAGTCATCTTGGCAAAATCGATGGAGCACATCAGTACAATGCTCAGCGACCTGAGTATCGTTTCCAAACAGGTGGGTCTTAAAATGAACATGAACAAGACGAAAATCATGTCGAATGTCCATGTTGCACCCGTACCGGTGGTCATTGGAACTGATACTCTCGAAGTTGTCGATCACTACGTGTACCTTGGACAGACAATCCAGTTAGGTAGATCCAATTTCGACAAAGAGGTCGCTCGAAAAATCCAACTCGGCTGGGCAGCGTTCGGGAAGCTACGCGATATCTTCACGTCCAAATTACCACAGTGCCTAAAGACGAAGGTGTATAACCAGTGTGTGTTGCCAGTGATGACCTATGGCACTGAAACGTGGTCCTTAACTGCTGGCCTCTTAGAGAAGCTCAGAGTCGCTCAGCGAGGCATGGAGAGAGCTATGTTAGGGGTTTCTTTGCGCGATAGGATCCGAAACGTGGATATTCGCCAAAGAACTAGAGTGACCGACATAGCTCGCAAAGTTTGTAAGCTGAAGTGGCAGTGGGCAGGCCACATCGCTCGACGAACCGATAACCGATGGGGACGAAAGGTTCTCGAGTGGAGACCACGAACCGGAAGACGCAGCGTGGGTCGACCCCCGACTAGATGGACGGACGACATCGTCCGAGTCGCGGGCGGCCGCTGGATGCAGCTGGCGCAATGTCGTCCGTCGTGGTGTTCAAAGGGGGAGGCCTATGTTCAGCAGTGGACGTCTTCCGGCTGATGATGTGATGTGACTAATATTTCGCGCGTTTCAGTGAACAGAATACTACTGAAATATGATCTTAAGGTAAAGGCCTATAGCCGTAGAGAAGTTCACTTTTTAAAAGATCGTCTTCGTCAGTTACAACGCGAATGTTGTCCATTGCTGCTGAGGAGACATAGTGCCAAGAAGATACTCTTCACTGACGAGAAAATTTTTACTGTCGAAGAAAATTTCAACCTACATAACAATAAAGTGTACGCTAAAAGTAGCAAGGATGTCCCAGCTTCTGCACGGAATGTCTCGGGCACTCATCATTCGGCTAGTGTGATGGTATGGTGGGGAGTTTCGTATGAAGATGTCACTCCGCTCCATTTCTGCCAACAAGATGTCAAGGTGAAAGCCAAGAATTATCAGTGTGACATTTTAGAGCCCTTGATAAAACCCCTATCTGATACGTTATTTCACAATAAGGATTGGGTTTTCAGCAAGACTCGGCACCATCTCATAAGGCAAAAAACTAATAGTCGGTAGTTTAGAGTACCGCAAGTTGCTTTATAATCCTCACGATATAAACTCCCTCAAGGTTGCGAAATTTACCGTCTTATAGTTTTAAATGATACGGGGCTCTTTTGATTGATCAAAAAGAAATGGGTTCTGACTGTTGATCCTTCTATTCTGCTTTTGAATTCATGATATGTTTTATGTGTGTCTAGATTTTGAAACTGTTTCATTGGAGCAGTTATTCAGTAGTACTTAATTTTACTCTTTTTATTTTTTAGTGGAAGTAGTTATATATTTTTTCACTTCTCTTTTTTATCTTGACGCAGTCGGGTTTTTTGTTTTTTATTCTTACCAGTCGTCATCCCTATTGCTTCTGAAAATAGTTGAGGCGTGTAGCACCTATCCTTCGTTGCGTTGGATTCGGTTCAACAGCACATACATTTCAATGGGTTTGTTTAACGGAATCTATCAAAATACAGTTTATATAACGAGCACTAACATTAGTATAGATATATTAAGACATTTGTGCGTGCCGCGGCGCTATGTTTGCGTGAACTTGTAATGGCATAGCTTTCATTTGTGTGACAGTGACGATACGGCGCCCATTGAGTTTCTCGATAGAGAGCATTTTCAAACTATGAATAATTCCAGTTATTTAATTATTCTGTTAAAATTCCACTATCATTTTTTTGCATTGATATGTGTTCGGTGTTCACAGTAGGTTACAGTTATTTATTTTAGCTACCAGTAAGGATTCTCACAATAATAACTCCAATATCGCTGTGACACTTTATTCACTGATAGTACAAAACGAACTGCCCGCTCCGAGTTGGCGGTATGACTTTTATATGCAACGGTGGTATCGTTTTACAACTTCTAACGACACCGGAAGTGTCGTTAGCTTTCATAATTAACATTAATAATGATTATACAATGTAATCGAATTTAAACATAGAAATTAAAATAAGTATTAAATTACATAAATTATAACAACTCATTCCTGATTTTTAAGGATTACAAAAATAATTCGTATGTTGAATTTATATGACGTGTAGACAAAACAAATGACATTTTATAATCGATAATTTAATATGTAGGTATGTTATAATTAAATTCTAACATTCGGCCATACTGACAAAAGTTTGTCCTCAAACTAAAATCAAAAACACCAAAAATTATGTATGTACACCTTATATTTTATCATTATGAATCTCTGGTAAAAAAAAACTTTTATGTAAACAATCAAAATGATAAATTACAAAATTTATTACATTTGCAAGGGTTATCATACACTTGTAGGCATGTATTTGTACAGATTCATAACTTATTAACTAAATCATCTGGAAAATACTTCACAACGATTATTCTATCAAAATAGTACATATAACACAAAAACATTAGAATATGCCTTCTAAGTACATTTTTTTTTCAGTTTCATTATATATACACAGCTTAATAATAAGTGTAACTTTGGCAAAGAAAACGAATTTATATAACTAACAACAGGTATGCTTGGGAACCTCAAGTCTACCTAGTAACTGTCAGCTGTACTTGGATAACTCGCCAAGTCCAGCCAGCGAGTAAAATAAATTAACCTGTAATCTTATGAAATTTTATGAGTTAACTTGGAAATTTCATCAAGTCTATAATAATAAATCAATAAACTTGGCAACTTCATCAAGTTATATGTTAAATATCAACACATCAATAAACTTGGCAACTTCATCAAGTTATATAGTAAGACATCAACAAATCAATAAACTTGGCAACTTCATCAAGTTGTATAAGAAAAATCAACAAATCGATATACTTGGTAATTTCATCAAGTTTTATACGTAAAATTAACAATGAAATCAATATATAAATAAACTCGGTATTTTATCAAATTTAATAACTTATTATACTAAATAATTAAATAGTGGCGAATAAATATATTTTGTTTTATTTTGAAAGTAATATCAAAACTATTCATCGTCACTGTCCGAACTAATAGTATTAATATGTGTATTAATCCAGGGTTGAATTTGATCGACCGCCCAAACATTACTATAATTTCGTTTCCCTAAGTCGGTACCTGGTATACTTGATACTTCATACCTATCATTTTTCAAAACTTTTGTTATTTTGTAGGGACCTGAGAATACAGGTAAAAGTTTTTTACTTTGCCCATCATTTGATGCTATTTGCTTTTTTTATTTTAACTAAATCGCCTATATTGTAAACAACAGCCTTTTTTCTATTTTTGTCAAAACGTTTCTTTTGCTGTATTTGATCTTTTTCAATGTGCTCAGTTATGTCTGTCCTTATTTCATCCAAATTTTGATTAGGTTTTCTAGTTTCTAAAAACAGATCGCTAAACATATTTTCGTTAGCATGTGTAAAAGAACGACCAAATAATGCTTCAGATGGAGTTTTTCCAATACCTTTGTTTAAAGTGTTATTTAAACCCCATTGAATTTTATTTAATTCCTGATCCCATTTAGTTTCCCCAAGTCTGTCAGTGTAAGACGTTAATGAATCCAAAACTGTCCGATTATAACGCTCCACCTGACCGTTCGATCTCGGAGAAGCGACTGCATTCAATACGTGCTTAATTTTTGAATCTTCACAAAATTTTTCGAATTCTTTTGAAGTAAAACTAGAACCTCTGTCAGATATAATCCTTGCAGGGTACCCAAACGTAGAAAATACCTCATTCAAAGATTTAACAGTGGGAGCAGTTTTCAAATTACGCAACGGTTTTATTATACAAAATTTTGTATAACCATCAACGATTAAAAGTAGGTACATATTACCGCGTATACTTTTTACGAATGGTCCTAAGTGATCTATGTGAACCGTGTGGAAAGGAATATCAAGTTTAGGTATAGGATGTAAAAACCCTTCTTTTTTTCCATTAGTGTCTTTGCCATATGCACAACTAATGCAAGCTTTCACATATTTTGAAATGAATTTCTTCATTTTAGGAAACCAAAAGTCTTTCTTTATTCGAGCTAAAGTTTTCTCTGTAGAAAAATGTCCTACGTCGTCGTGATTTAATCGCAATATTTGCCACCTAGCGCCTTTGGGCACGACCCACTTAAATTCATTATCTCCTACTTTTCGGAATAATTTATTATCTTTGACAATGAAATTCTGTTTTATATCTACCAGATCATTATATTTAGTATCACTTAAAACTTCACGAATATGACAAAGTTTAGGATCTGTTAACTGTAAACTTACTAGCCAATCATTTTGCGTTATTGCTAAAACACGAGGTATCTCAGGTTCACCATCCACAGGTACTAGACCCACTGGATTACGACTGAGTGCATCTACGTGCGACATGCTATGATTAGAACGGTATATAATGGTACAATCATATTCTTGGAGAACTAACCACCATCGAGCAATTCTGGGTAAAATATCTCGTTTGCAAAATGTTGCACGTAGTGCATTACAATCACTGACTACAGTAAATGGGATACCTAATAAATAAACTCTAAACCTATTTAGAGATGCAATTACAGCCAAGGTTTCCAATTCGTATGCATGAAATTTCTGTTCATCAATAGTAGTTTTTCTGCTATAAAATGCCACTGGTCTAAGAGGAGAAGAGTCATTATCTTCTTTTTGTAAAAGAATACCTGCCAGTCCAATCTTACTTGCGTCAGTATGCAATTCTGTTATGTATTTTGGGTTGTATAAAGCTAATACTGGTCTCTGAACAAGTTTATCCTTTAATGTATTAAATGCTTTGGATTCGTCACTACCCCAGTTCCAAGTGTTGTTATTTTTAGTCAGCTCGGTTAAGGGACGAGCAATAATTGAAAAATCTTTAATAAATCTTCGGAAATAACTGGCTAATCCTATAAACTGTCTCACTTCGTGTACATTTTTTGGGGCTGGAAAATTTTCAACAGCATCAATTTTATTTTTACCTGGTTTAATACCATCAAAAGAAATTTCAAAGCCTAGATATTCTATATTTGTCTGAAAAAACTTGCATTTTTTAATATTTAACGTAAGATTAGCTTCATTTAATAATTTAAAAGTACTTTCAATTTTTTGAATGCCTTCATTAAATTCTTTAGATATAATTATAAGATCATCCATATATGCTAAAGCGGGTTTACTGCTCGATTCAGTTGAACTAAGTTTTAATGCCTTATTAATGGTTCTTTGAAAGACCGCTGGAGCATTGACCAAACCAAATGGCATGCGTTTGAACTGATACAGTCCTTCAGGGGTAACAAATGCAGTTAAGTGTCTACAATGTTGCGCTATTGGTATTTGGTAATAGCCACTTGTTAGATCTAGACTAGTAAAGTATTTACTACCACTAAGAGAATCCAATTGATCTTCGACACGTGGTAAAGGAAAATGATCTTTTACCGTACGGCTATTAAGGGCTCTATAATCTACACATAAGCGTTGACCTCCAGTTTTTTTTGAAACGAGCAAAATTGGACTTGCATACGATGAGCAAGATTCTTCAATAATATCGTTTTTCAAAAGGTCGCTAACCATATTCTGAACAGTTTCACGATCTTTGTGACTTAATCTATAGGGTCTGTAAACTACCGGTGTAGGGTCTGTCAACTGTAACGCCATCTCAGTCAGACTAGTACACCCTAACTCAGAAAGATTTTGAGCGAAAGAGCTACGATAATTTTTAATCAACTGAAAGACTGCATTTTTTTCTAAAGGGGAAAGTTCATCGTTTATATTTATATCTGTATTATTAATTTGTTCATAACTAGTAGTAGCTTTTAAACACGACTTTGATTTGATGATCTCAGTTTCTATATTCTCAGCTCTGACTAACAACATGTTCGACTTTATGTAAAGAGAAGTAGAGGGAGTTATCACGATTATAGAAACATTACCTTGTTCTACTGAATAAACGCCTTCTTGTACCCAATATTCTATTCCTGAAAAGTTGCGATAACAACTTGGTATGAAAACAGGTCCATTCAAAATATTATCTGTGAAGCAACTCACTAATCCTACTTTATTTATTACACAAGATTTACAAGTAAAAATTTTAATACAAGAATCGCTTTTATCCACAATGTCAGGAAACATAAGAGATCTGTTTAGAATTTCTAGACAATCATTTGTTTTAATCACTAATATTTGTGGTAGTTCTGTAAAATTTTGACCTATTAATAATGGCACGTGCAACTGTAATGGAGATACCACAAAAGCGGTGATGTCACAATCGACAGATTCTAAACCTAACTGAAATATACACGTACCTATTGGAGTAAACGTGGTTTCACCAACTCCTTTAATAATAGGCATGTTTCCATATTCAATTTTAAGATTAAATAAATCAACTAAATTTTTACTGATCAGTGAACAATCGCTTCCAAAATCAATAAAGGCTGTAATATTTCTGTGATCGTTATTGATTGTTACTTGTTTGTAAAATTTAGAGTTGTGACTATTAGTTCCATCTATATTCATTACTCTTTTTTCGAATGTAGGCCTAGCTTTATTTTTAAAACAATCTTCTTTTTTATGTCCGAACTTTGAGCACGTATCACACTTAACTATGGGCTGGCTACATTGGTTTAGTCGATGGCCATGTTGCTTGCAATTGTAACAGAATAAAGCTCTACATTGTTTTATACTATGACCAACCTTTTTACAAAAATTACAAGTTAGATCATAATTTGAATTAGATTTCATTTTGTAATTCTTAATGTTAAGTCGATTACTACAATTATCTTTAAGAAAACCTAACAAGTCTTCAGGTTCAGTAAATCGTCCTGATGACGCACTAGATCTAAGATTACCGTCTTCTATTCCTAGAATTATGCAATCTACGGCTTTTTTACCTATTATTTCACATGTATTTAAAAGCACCATTTTTTCGTAATAGTAACTATCAATAGATTCCCCTAGCTTAAATCGCCTATCCAACATTTCGGTTAAGAGTATTCCATAATTTGATTCTGAAGGAAAAGCTCTCTTTAAATATTCTTGCCACACAGTCCAAGTAAGTTCGACAGAACGTAAACCCTCATACCAATTTTTCGCATGACCTACCAAACGAGGTAGAGCAAAATGTGGAATTTGTTCATCGGTCCACTTATAGATACGAGCACATTCATTAACCTTTGATATCCATTTATCAATTCTATGATTTTTCACGGTCGGGTCAAATTCAGGTATCATGTTTTTATCAAAATGCAATTTTGAGGATTGATCTGATCTCGTAAAGTTATTTATAAAATTTAAAAAGTTTGATAGATCATTAGTATTGGAGCCTAAGCATTTTAAAAAGTTTGATAAACCCGAAGAGTCTTTATTTACTGTTTGACTATTTTGGGGGTTCTCAACACAAGGGACAGAGACATGATCAGATGAACATGGATCTGGCAAAAAGGGCGTCTGGCGCTTTGACCTCCGGTACTCACGTCGCAACCGGTGGTGATAATGTGATGGGCTACGTGACTCTTGACTTGGAGATCGTAGTCTCGAAAATGAATGTGAACTTGAGTACCTGTTACTGCGGTCGTCGCTTGTACGTTTAGTATCAGTTTGATTCCTCGTAAGACGTTGTGGCAGGATAGGACTTCGGCTTCTGTCCGATGCTCGGCTTCGTCGCTCTCTGCAGCAACGCGTACGACTGCGCCTACTGCGGCGGTGATGCCCCTCGCTGCCTCTTTCTCGGCTGCGGGATCTGTGCTGCGTTGGCGAAGGAGTAGCCAGAATTTTCTTGTTATTTTCATTCATCCTGAAAAGCGTTTAGAAAAAAAAGGACATAATTTGCTCATAGTCAATTACACAGTTTATGTATATTAATATTAAAGTGAAATGAAAAAGAAGGATATTATATGTTTATACTCTTAAGGAAATAGAAAAAGAATAGGAAACTTATTACATTATTTATATTATAAACTATTAATATGAAGGTACTTTAATAAAATTCATCTATTTTTTTTTACTTCAATACTGGTGTTACATAACTAAAATAAACTTTAGTAATGCCTTATTTGTATGTTACCATTTTTAGGACTCAAGTAACGCATTTAAGTGTTACACATAATTGCTTAAAAAGTGTATTATATAAAAAAAATGTCAGTAAATTGATTCCTGATAAAATTAACAAACAAAGGAAATTGGTAATTAACTGTTACTTCTTATTATTATTTATATTTGCACTACTTTAAACGCTGAAATTTCTCTCAAAAACAGGAAACAACAAACAAAAAGAAATACCATAGCATTAAGAGGTTTTTTAAAAAAAAAAATTACATACACGTACCTTATAATCTTTGTGAGGCGTAGGAATCCTTTATCCCACTTCTGATTTTAGCTACCAGTAAGGATTCTCACAATAATAACTCCAATATCGCTGTGACACTTTATTCACTGATAGTACAAAACGAACTGCCCGCTCCGAGTTGGCGGTATGACTTTTATATGCAACGGTGGTATCGTTTTACAACTTCTAACGACACCGGAAGTGTCGTTAGCTTTCATAATTAACATTAATAATGATTATACAATGTAATCGAATTTAAACATAGAAATTAAAATAAGTATTAAATTACATAAATTATAACAACTCATTCCTGATTTTTAAGGATTACAAAAATAATTCGTATGTTGAATTTATATGACGTGTAGACAAAACAAATGACATTTTATAATCGATAATTTAATATGTAGGTATGTTATAATTAAATTCTAACATTTATCTTATGTCTATTTTAAGATCGCACCGATGCGTGCGTAACCAGATAATACTGTTGAAATCTAGCATTTAGTGATTAGATTATTGTATTTTAATTAAAACGCCAAAATGTAATCAGAAAATGCGTCTTTAAAACGTATCTTTAAAATTAGATGGCCAGAAAATCATTCCCACAAAGAACAATAGCCATCTGCCTAACATGCTTGGACTAGTAAAATCGAATAAAACGTAACTTGATGAAAGATATGTTATTTTGTTTGCCTATACAGCTAAAACAACGATAGAAATTAAATATATTTTTAAAAGCTGGGAGTATCGAGTAATTGTGTAATATGTTTTTGAGGTTATGTCGTTTCTTTATTATAACTCTAATGAATACCTCATCACGGAATGCTGCAGGAGCAGCTACATTCTGTTCGTATCTGGCCCATCCAAGATACCAAACTATGGTCATTTTATGAGCGCAGCATCCCAGTGTGTTCTCTTATGCCATCTAACCCGGATGTGTCATTATTTATGAAAATGTACACATAATATTGTTTCCTCCCAATGTCTCGACTTAATTCTACCCCTTATAATTAGGACTTTATTTATATTTAAGTCTAATTCTAATAAATCCAGAGAATCCGGTATTTCTCTCCAGACCTCGGTTCTATACTGCCCATGGAACATAGTATGCTCCCCATAATACAGAAGATAATACAAAATCGCCGCCAGTTACAAAACGGTCTGCCAGGAAATGGTGCCATAATAGTAGCAATTTATAGACCGTATGCCTTTAAAGTCATTGATAGGTTTATAAATTCACTTGTTAAGTAAAGTATACTTGTATTAAAATGTGATAATTGAGAGAGACATAAGTAATAATATATTAGAACCTTACTCTATTTCACATACATATTTAGAGGTCATCTTATCATTCATGGGATATCTGCCTGCATATAACTTTTCCACTCGAGGAGAAAACTGTTTAGATCATATAATGTTGAAAACAAAACTATCATCTAATCCTAGATACTTATTTAACAAATTACTTTTCAAACACCACGTCTCTTGAATGGGTTCAACAGGTGATACGAGATGTAACAGGTGACCTCGTGGTTCGTCGGCAGACCGAAGAAATTTGACGAAAATGTGACGCTTTGGAAATGTGACGAAAACCGTTTATTCATGGTTCTAGTCATTGGGAATGCAGAGTTGTAACCTAAAAGACGGCAAATCAAAATCATCTACAAACAATCGAACTAATGCTACATTTATTGTTGTGTTGGTCCCTGAAGATACCATGCCTCTGATTCTGGCTAGAGGTCGCCGGCTTAGCACGTCAACACCCCGCTCTTTGGCAGATCTGTCGAGGTTTCATCTGCACGATCGCCATCAGCATTAGAAGTTACATCTAATGTTTGATGTCACTGACGTCTCCAATACCAATAGTCTTAAGCGACATCGGGGAGTAGTTAGCTTCAGTGACTGTTTGTGATCTACGCCCATCGAAGCTTAGCTGAGGATTAACAGAAGCAGATTATTTAATCCAAAAGCCGTGGATAGCGAGTGTCAGAATACGAGAAAGTGGACCCATTCGAACTACATTAGCGACAAACACATGCTAAGGAAATCCGCAGAAAAACAACATCTGACTTTATATTTTCGATTATGTTTATAAATGAATAATACACAAAATCATTAAAAAGATGAATCATATAATTGTTTACGTATAATTGTTTATAATTGTTCACTTTTTGACAATATTCAGTTTCACTGTAATCACAAGATTTTTTTAATTGGCCAAATGTAATGGATGATGACATGCTTTCAGTAGTCAAGATGTGGAAGAATGCACAAAGAATCAATCAACCACCGGACCAATTTTGTGTATGAATATTTAAGCTATAGTATAGTTATTTATATCTAATTACTCGTTACATGTTTTCATTATACATATTATTTGTAACTTAAGGCACGATCGCTCAGCTATAATAAATAATCAACTTGAATGATTATTAAATTTTTGATTATAAGGATGGAAATATAGTTAATATAGAAAGCTCTAACATATACAGCATCCATTTCTTAAGCATATCATTCGTTCAATCGAAAGATTACGCATATTCTCGTAATTGTAAAAAGTAAGAATTAAACTAATAAAAATAGAACATTGACGTTTGACGTTTTAGCTTAGCGTCTCATATCAATGTCATTACGTGTCTTGTGATAATGAATAAAAGTCACACAATGCACTTATTCCTATTTGCGACTATATGACTTTAAATTTGAATATAATCTAACAGTGATTGATAGATTGCCATCATTATTAATGAGGAAGATAACTTATTTTTGTTCGCCTATTATCTAAATCTTATACAGGAATAAAAAAAAATTCCAGTGAGAAAATTGCTTTTGGTTCAGTATCAGTAATAGAACACTTTTCCATAATTAGTTTAATTTTTTTTTTATTATTATCCCTATTGAAACGGTAAAATCTGAACACATTTTTTAAAATAAAACTTCAATGAAAACGTCTTCTCTTGCGTATACCACCGTGCAACCTCGCCGCGCCCGGCAGTCCCCCGCCACAGCCCCCGCCTAACTTCTAATGCTGATGGCGATCGTGTAGATGAAGCTTCGACAGATCTGCCAAAGAGTAGGGTGTTGACGTGCTAAGCCGACGTCCTCTAGCCAGAATCAGGGGCACGGTATCTTCAGGGACCAACACAACAATAAATGTAGCATTAGTTTGATTGTTGATAAATGATTTTGATTTGCCGTCTTTCAGGTTACAACTCTGCATTCCCAATCACATCATTCCAGTATATAGCTTTCTCCGCAAGTCGTTTGTAGTAATTTGATATGATAAAACACTTATCTAAAGTATTTCTGAGTGGATTTTAATAATGTTTAGTAGAATATGTGTTTAACTCAAAAGTCTGCTGCATACTTATATTTTTGCTTCATAAATAATTATAAGGCTTATTGGTTTGCAATATTCATTGGATTCAAAACAAAAAAATACTTAACGCAATATAGTAATATCAATAGGGATGATGACTAATTTTTGTTTGTTTGTCCGTCAGGTAGAGTGTTAAAAAATATTAAACACGTATTTTTTGGTAATCATAAAATTACGGCGTTACATTGAGTTGAAATTTCGCATGACGTCACGTTAGAGTACGTTTTCTACTCAACTGTGACGTAGCGAGCCCCCACTCCTCAACTTTAATGCCTGTTATCTAAGCTATTTCTTGTAGAATTGAAGTAAAAAAATATACGTATCTAATATTTTTCTATTATCTGACAGATGGACTAAATGGAATTGCATTTTTTTTACCCAGTCATCATCCCTATTGAAGTCTTATTTCATTGTCAATATTAATGATTTTTTTTTACAAATATTTTTTAAATATTTACTGTCGGTGTTTTCACAAAAATATGACTTCCCAAATATTATATTAGGAAAAATTATGTTTTTCATAGAAGTAACGAAAGCAACAGCGTGTGTATACGTAGAAGTCACTTTATATATATTTTGCTTATCATGCCATTGAGAAATTAAAGGAGTTTTATTTTTTTTACTAATAATCCGAAAGAAAATGTCGTTGGATTAATTCATATTGCAAAAATGAAATATATAATACATTCATAACAAAAAAAAAATCTGTTAAATTTTAATGTTTGATCTCCATACTGAAGGTTGGTATTTGTATCAGACCAATAGTTGTAGTCCATTTATCATATGTATTTTATTTTAGTAGTTCATTTTGCACTGACACTTAGGCGTATTCAACAAGTTGGTCAAACTGTAGAGTGTAGAAATATGTTGCAATACCGCTGTATCGATGAGCCGGCAGCTTAACTGCAGCTAAGACTCGATTTTGCAGACCACTCTCCAAGAAGAATTGTGACGTTGGTGGTTGTGCTCAGTTTGTAATTGTTAGTTTCTATAAGTCGAATTTCACAGTCTTCGTATTGGCGTATTGAGTGGATTCATTGTTACAGCATCATCTTTTTTTTCCCCTGTGGCAACACTAGCGTAAACAGCTGTTATTGTTATCTCTTACTTTTTAATTTTTGTTTTATTAATATTTATGTTACTTATGGCTAATTTCTAAAGAATCACGTAATATTTGTGTAATTGAATTATAAATGTTACTTTTTAGCCAAAAAGTGTTGAGTTTTCCTTCAGATAACCTCACACTAGTTGATCGAACGACTTCTTGGACTATTGCTTTATACTTTAAATAGTTTTCTATTAACCTAAAATGATGACACGCAAGGCCTTAGCTCGTCAAGAGGAATCAAAATTTCAAATAACTTTACAGGAATTAAAGGCCACCAAGGAGTTGGTTGAGCAATTACTTAGGGAGAGGAAGGACAATGAAAAAGAGTTATTGGATGTGCTAGAAAATAATAAGCAATGTAAAAAAGAACTGTCTGAATTGCATTGTAATTATTTAATAATAACTGAGGAGAAAGATAGATTACAATTAGTAATAGAAGGGTTCGACCAATGCAGAAGTGAGTATGAGAAGGCCCTTAGGCTCATTTCTGGACTGGAACAGCAACTAAAGGAGGCTAACGATTGCATATATAAACTGGAATCTGAGCAAACAAAGGTTATGGCCTCTCAGAACCAGAGTCTATATGATGAGTTGGTTGGTTGTGCCCCCAGTCTCGTTTCTGCCTCACTTAACATTAACCCAGTGACAATTGGCTTGACTACAGAAGATTTTATTGACTGTTCTGTAAAAAGAGGAGTTGTTAAGTGTAGTAGGAATAGATTGAGAAAATATATAAAACTAAATAGGTATGTTAATAAAACAAAAAAACTATTACATAAACAAAAATTAATTAACAAAAATTCTAAATTCTCAAAGGAACGCATACAATTGATAGAGAAATTAGAAACTTGCCGTTCTATAATCGATGAAAATAGGACAACCTATGAAGAGAATATTAACATGTTAAATAGCAAAATAAATAACCTGCAAAATTCATTAGTAAAAATGACTAAAAATTATAATCACTCCAAAAAAGAGATAGGGGAATACATACTAGCCTTGAAATGCTTATCAAATACCTCTATATCAGAGGGTACACAATTGGATTCTTTCTCCTTGGTGTTAGGCCTGGATTCCAGGGACAAGCAAATAATCAATCAGTATGTGAGCCCTTATACTCTAATTCTGTTAATTATACACAAAGCACAAGTGGCAATAACTCTTTTAACAATAAAAAATGTATAAAAACGGTTATATTATGTGATGAAATTGGAAAAGACTTGGGCCAATTATTACATAACCAGTTGGGAGATAATAACATTATTAATTATTGTATGCCCGGTATTGAATTGCATCAACTAATGCAAAAAGTGCTTACTTTAAATATTGACAAGGGTACAAACTTAGTAATTTTAATTGGAAATAGAGGTAATGTAAATAAAAGAGAATTATGTAACTACTTCAATACCTTAAGCTCCTTGAATTTAAATAAAATTATTATGTTTACATTACCTTATAGCAACAGTTTGCCACAGGAGGAAAATAATATTAGATATAAGTTTAATATGACATTAAATACTATAGCTAATTATAATAAAAAAATACATGTAATTGACATAAACAAATTAATCATTAATTTATATTTGACAAGAGATAAATATTATCTTTCTTTCTATTTTAAGAGACAAATAGCATCCTCGCTAGTTTTTTATTTTAAAAATTTTGCCAATAATTTGGCTCTCTCTACTGCTTTTATTGAGCAGAATGATTTTGACTTAAACAAACAGACTTTGGAATATGTTCCAAAACTAAATTTTGACAATTTAAATAATTTAAATTGTTTAATAAGACAATAGAGAAAATCTCTAGCAATGAGATGACCAAGGAAAAGTCTACCTATTTAACTATTGTTCACCAAAATATACAAGGCTTTTCTGGAAAAGATCTAGAATTAGAAATGTTTTTAAATAGTATGAATATTGATATAATATGTATTACACTGGCTCAAAAATTATGAATTAATTACGGGTTTTAAAAATTATAAAATTATAAGTTTCTGTAGGATAAATGCCATACGAGGGGGTTCTTTAATAATAATAAGTAATTATTTAAAATGTAAAGAACGTAAAGATATAGTATCCCTCTCAATTGAGCGACATATTGAATTGTCATGTGTGGAACTTGAACAGTATATTATTATATGTGTATATAGACCACCTGATGGGGACTACTGTCAATTGGAATCTGCTATGGAGGATGCATTTAAATTAATTTGCAAAGTCGATAAGAAAGTAGTGATATGTGGTGATTTTAATATAGATATTTTAATAAAATGTGCTAAATCAAGTAGATTTTTGAACTTGTTTAAATGTTTTAATTTAGAAAATATTTTTAATGAACCTGCCCGCATTACACCCACATCTGCTACTTGCTTAGATAATATTTTTTGTAAATGTAAGGTGTTCAAAAAATCGATAATAAATTGTATTCAATCTGATCATAGCGGAGTTCTAGCAACTTTCGAGCACCATCATGTTTCTCCTAAATGCAATATAATTTGTAGACCTATTACCAAAAGTAATTTAGAAAATTTTAAAAACAGTGTTTCTGCAAATCATACTCAGTTGACAACTAGTAATTTAGAAAATATAAATGATGTTTATAATAATTTTTTTAACTTGATAAAGGGAGAATTTGATAAAACATTTAAACTCAAAACAATTAACTTTAAATTATATTTAAAAGAAATTTAGTGATTGGGCTACACCTGGCATCTACAAAAATCGAAATAGGCTGTATGATTTGTATGAGCTAAAGTGTACCTCGACCGATCCAAAGTTTATTGAATATGTCAGAAATTATTCGAAAATTTTTAGGAAAGTATGTGTTTCAGCAAAAGCAAAATATATATCTGAAAAAATTTACAATTCAGAAAATAATATAAAAACAACCTGGACTATCATAAATCAAGAAACGGGTAAAAATAAAAGTAATATGCGCACATACTCATTAGAGGTTGACAATAAAATTATTAAAACAGATGAAGCGGTTGCCGAGACATTTGAGAAATTCTTTTCTAAGACACCAATAGAAATCACAAGAAATCTTAGTTCATGTTCTAAACTTGCGGTTACGCATCTAGAGTCAGTTGTTGATAAGTGCAATACTGAATTTTATTTTAGACACGTTAACGTCTGCTCAATTATTAAAACATTTAATTGTATTAATGTCAAAAAAACCGAAGATCTTTGGGGCGTTTCAACTTATGTTATCAAATCTATAATACCAGCTATAGCACCTCAATTAACTTTTATTTTTAATAAGTGCATTGATGAAGGAACTTTTCCTGATTTAATGAAATATGGTAAAATAATCCCACTTTTCAAGGCAGGCGACAAGTCTGATCCTAGTAATTTCAGACCAATTTCTATTCTACCAGCGTTAAGTAAAGTATTTGAGAAAATGATGTACAATCAACTGCTTGCACACTTTTCATTAAATAAATTACTTCACCAAAATCAGTTTGGCTTTAGCAGAGGTAAATGTACAACAGACGCTGGAATTTCACTTCTGAGGCATATCTATGATGCTTGGGAGAATAAACAAGATGCTATTGGCATTTTTTGTGATCTATCAAAAGCATTCGACTGCGTTAGTCATGAAACACTGTTGGGGAAATTAGAACATTATGGTGTGACGAAAAATTCACTTCATCTAATAAGATCATATCTTTCTGCTAGAATTCAAAAGGTAGTAATCAATAAAGTGAAATCTGCAGGGGCACCAGTTACTATGGGCGTACCTCAGGGATCGATATTAGGACCATTGCTTTTTCTAATTTATATAAATGATCTTCCTCACTTTACGAAGAATTTGTGCGAGACAGTATTATTTGCAGATGACACCTCTTTACTGTTTAAAGTTGAGAGGGGTAATGATTGTTTTGACGATGTAAATAATGCTCTCGACAACGTTCTACAGTGGTTTGATAATAATAATTTAAAGCTCAATTCAAATAAAACGAAATGCATAAAGTTTGCATTACCTAATGTGAGGCATGTCAGTACACTTATAAATGTAAATAGTGAAAAAGTTGAGTTAGTAGAATCGACAAAGTTCCTTGGTATTACACTAGATTCCCGACTGCAATGGGATCCTCATATTGATAGCTTGTCAAGTAGACTGAGTTCTGCAGCTTTTGCTGTTAAGAAAATTAGACTCTTGACAAATGTTGAAACGGCAAGATTGGTATATTTTAGTTATTTTCATAGTGTAATGACGTATGGTATATTGTTATGGGGTTCTGTGGCTAGCATTCAGGATGTTTTTATTTTACAAAAGAGATCTGTCCGTGCTATATATAATTTACGGTCTAGGGAATCTCTCAGAGAAATATTTAAAGAAATAAATATTCTGACTGTTGCCTCTCAATACATCTATGAGAATATTATGTACACAAGAAAACATTACGATTCCTTCACAAAAAAAAGTAGTGTTCATAATCTTAACACAAGAAATAAAGATAAACTTGCCGTTCCAAGCTTCCGACTTCAAAAAACCAGAGGATCATTTCTGGGTTAATGTATTCCTATGTTCAATAAAGTTCCACAAAATGTAATTGACCAACCCATAAATAAATTTCAAATTCATGTAAAGAATATACTTGTGAGTAAAGGCTATTATAAAGTTGATGATTATTTTAAGGATCGCAATGCATGGAATTAATAGCCTTCGCTTTGTTCTATAAAGACTAATTATATGTTCAACTTATGTCCTACAGACTTTGAAAGTTGAATTTACTATTGTGATAAATTGATAATACATATTATTTTGGTAATGACATGATTTATGTAAATGTCATTACTTATGATAAAAAGCTGATAAGTTTCTTTCGCTTGTTCTTCTTGTCAGCTAAAAGACGTCCTGAACAAGTGGTAGGGGAAAAAAGTTTTTTGGACGATTCAAAAGTGCCTGTAATAGCCTACTTGAATAAAGATATCTTCATTTCATTTCATTTTCATTTCATTTCATTTCATCCGGTGATTCGATATTTAATGGCTCTGCTGCGTGACTATGGCATGGGACCGACATTTCGTCATTAAAAAATAAGCTGGTTTGAGTCGATTAAGTGACACAGTGACATGTTTGCCATGACGTGATATGACTTTATAGGGGCCTTTATAAGGTGGAATCAATGCTTTTCTTGTTTCGTTGCTTAAGAAGACGTCTTTATTATAATCTTTATTATATAAAGTAGGACAATTACAATTTTACTTCTTTAATTTACAAAAAATAGGTAACAACTTAAATTACTCTTCCGTTGTCATCCTGTATTCCAGCGTACAGCGCCCTAAAATCCCCATAGACCCCATAGAATTTACAATTTAATTTCCTAATATGACAATATGTGTAATTTTGTAGATATATAATTTAATTATGAGCTGACACAAAACTGAAAATGTGTGCATGCATGTGTGTGTATGTGTGTTTGTGAGTGTGTGTTAATGTAAAAGGTGCTAATATTTCGCGGGAAGGCGTCATTGAGAGCCGGAATCAACTTGTGTCTCATATTGAATCTTCGTTAGAGGAAGTCTCTAACTGGGGTCGACTTAATTTGGTCTACTTCAACCCTACTAAGACACAGGTTTGCGCATTCACCGCCAAAAAATACCCTTTTTTCGTATCACCTCGCTTTCAAAACATTCCCCTAACTGCCTCAGCCAATATTGAGATTCTCGGTGTCGCCATATCGAGCGAGGTCCAGTTTCGTGGTCACTTAGAGGATAAAGCTAAATTAGCATCTAAGAAGTTTGGTGTGCTTAATAGATCGAGGCAGTATATCACTCGGGCGCATCACCTGCAGCTTTACAAGGCGCAGGTTCGTCCCCATATGGAATACTGTTCTCATCTTTGGGCAAGGGCACCCCAATACCAGCTTCTCCCTCTAGAACGTATTCAGAGGAGAGCGACTCGAATCGTCGATTGCGGGACACTCCAAGTCGGCTTGATCCACTTGCCCTGCGAAGAGATATTGCTTCACTGTGCATCTTCTATCGCATTTACTACGGGGAATGCTCCGAGGAATTGTTCGGACTCATACCTGCCGCTACTTTTCGCCATTGTTCCACGCGACAAGAAATCCACGCCCATCATCTGGATGGTTGGATGGTCTGGATGGTCCCCAAACTGTGCGTTTTTCTAAAAGTTTTCTGCTTCGCACAGCCAAACTCTAGAACAGTTTGTCGCCAGCGGTATTTTCGGACCGATACGACCTTCAAACTTTCAAGCGTAGAGCATATTCGTCCCTCAAAGGCCGGCAGCGCGCTTGTAGCTCCTCTGGTGTTGCAGGTGTCCATGGGCGGCGGTAATCACTCACCATCAAGTGATCCGTCTGCACCCTATTCCATAAAAAAAATTGATAAAGGTACATAAGTTACTAACGTCATAGCACCGAAATTATGAGGTTCTCGGTTTTCTCGTATGAAAGTGTCTGTAGTCAGTTAGATACTTTTGTTCTGCATTCAATTTTAGTAAAGTGATAGATGTTTAATATTTGATTCACCTTATAAATAAAGAATCTACGCCAAAACGCAGCGTCACATCCCTCTCTCCATCTACACACCGTGCGCTTCCTCCGATCTGTTTCAATTTGCGGAGTATAGGTTAATGTAGAGTGTTATTTTACAATAATTTGTAACACAAACAACTGCCTAATTGTAAGTAGCTTACAAAACTGATACAGCTTAATACTAACGGTAATTGCTGTACTCATTGTGTATTATCTATACATTTTTCCATGATAGCTGCTTTTAAAATGCGATGTAGTCGTTCAATCATACCGTTCGCTTTTGGATTGTATGCGGCTGTACGAACGCATTCGATGCCAAGACGTTTTAATAATTGTGCGTATAAGTCGGACTCGAACTGACGACCTTGATCTGAAGTTATCCGTTTTGGACAACCGAAACGAGCTATCCAGTTTTCTATTAAAACTTAAGCAACTGTTTCGGCCGTAATATCTTTCGTGGGTATTACTTCAGACCACCTTGTTACTCTATCTATCATAGTTACATAATATCTATAATCACCGGAATATGGCAACGGACCTATGATATATATACGTTCATTTTCGAAGCGTGACGCATCATCAAATTCGCCTATCGGTATAAATGTGTGGCGTTGTATTTTACTCTTTTGACAAGGAATGGAACTTTGAACATATTTTTTATATCGCTATTCATGTTGGTCCAAAAATGACGTCATGTATATTTTTAATGTGTTCCCGAAACCGTGGAGGTAAGTAAGGGCGAATGTTATTAGTTGATATTTCGCAAGTTATTTGAATATGAGGGTCTGGCATTGTGATTAATTTGATCACTATTTTGTTTAATGAGACTTTGTAATTCTTTATCGTTTTTTTGTTATTGCCTCTATCCTAAATCAGCGTCAGTTACCATATTTTTATCACCTTCTATATAATGAATTTTGTCACAAAATTGTGAAATAAAATCTAATTGTCTTAACCATTTAGGTCAGTTGATCAATATAGGATTTCTCGCGGTCCTGCTTAATTAGTTTTTTGAATTTCTGCATATCGGGCAATAAGTAAAAATCACATCTTGTTTACCGCAGCGAAAACAAACCTTTTTTGTGCTAATAGAATTAGAAAGAGTGTGATTGTCGGTACGATAACGAGGACAAGTAATTGTTTGTTGTTCAATAACAGGTTTCGTAGTAACAGATTTCGCAGAAACAGCATAAACTTGAGCAGTATTATTGTTAGAAGTATTGGGTTAATCGTAAAAATTTTGTAGGTTTTAATTGGGTTTATTATAATTTGGTAAAATATCAGAAAAATTTAGTGATTCGTTAGTTGAAACCTGTAAGCAGTTTTCATACCACTTACAAGATTCAATTAAAGTATTGATAGATTGTAAATCTTGTGGCAAAAGTCGTTGACCATATTCAGGTTTCAAATTCCTTCGTAAAATTTTATTTTTTTGTTTCTCGATAAGAGGTTCATATAGTTTAAAAAATAAGGATTCCATTGTAGCAAAATAAATAATAATACGTTCATTGTGTTTTTGTTTACGTGAATCAATATTTTTTTTTTTAGTTTGTAATCGTAATCAGTAATTTCAAAGTATTTTAAAATAAATTTTTAAATGTATCCCAATCTGGATAGGTTCTTTATTGGCTCTGAACCATTCAAGAGGTATTCCAGAAAGAATATCATAAATATGGTTATGTAATGAAATAAAATTTATATTTCAAGCTGTTACTAATTCTTCCACCTTTTGTAGAAAATCTCGAGGACAGCCATCGCCGGAATAATTAAATTTTTTAAGTTCTAGTTATTTGTTAAACTTTGTAATGTTTATGCAAGATTTTCTAAAAAAAGGTTGTACAACACTAGTTTGTTGTACAGAAACTGCAGAATGATATGTAGAAGTTGGTGGAGTAAATTCTAAATTTTGATTATTTGTTCCATATTGTTGTAAACGATCAAATACTCGTAATTTTTTTATTGTGGTGATATCTTCGTTTGTATTTTCTGTTGTCAATTGTATTAGAGACAATTTATTTCTGGTATGGATTAGGTAGGGTTTAATTTTATTTTTCCTAGTTGGATAAGATGATAATGTGATTGAAATCAAATCTAAACATTTGTTGATTTCACTCACATTAATATTGAATTCGATCGGACTATATGATAAAAGAGGATAGTTAGTAGGGTCTCCTATCATTGGTTATAAAATTTCATGCAATTCTTGAGCTGTTTGGTTGGATTCAATCAATCGGATTCTAAATAAAATTATTTATTATTAAAATAGTTCTGTTTTATATCACTATGTTGAGTAAGTTTTTATATGTTCCTCGATACAATGGCATCAGAACCGATCACATTTGTGACCAGCCAGGTAACGCTGAACGTCTATTGTCATATTGTGTGAGTAAATATGTTTCAGGTGTTGGTCGTTAAGTGTGCACTATTGTCTTCTATTGCAGTTTGAAGTCCGGTCTTGTTGGAAGTGCGTAGTCAGCCTATTTTATCAACCACGTTGCGGCGCCAGTTGTGATGGGTTCGGTGCTTGGGCCAATTAATGAAAGGCTGACTAGCTTAAGAACGGATTTATTTATGGTATACAATACAGGACAAAGAAAAGAAACTGTAACAAACAAAATAAAAATGAATATAAAAACAGTTCGTAAGTTACCTAGATATAAAATTAAAATTACCAAATAAAAAGAATACATACCCCTTTTTGGGTCTCTTGATAAAAACTTGAATCGTCAAGTTACAGAATACGCTTTTATTATATTATATAATTTCTATTTCAATTACTCATTCATTATTATTAACAATCATTACTAAAATTTTATGTTTAAATTTATATAATTTATAATATATGTGATTTACATGTTTACAACAGATGAATTTTTTACAAACTGACATCCATGAAGGGTATATTTGATAAGTCAAAATTTTAAATTACGATAGGTGAATAATAAAAAGAAATAAGTTGAATATCAAACACAAAAATTTACATGTTGAAAACTAGGAAAAATAAACGATGGTATGGCACACCGTTACAAAGTCACATATTCATTATGGGTCATTCAATTCAGATAGTGGCTTACTTTTTATTTGCATAAAGTCTTTTATCCTCTCGTCAGTGGTGCCACCGCAACGCGAGCATCGTCGTCTGACTGATTTCTGTGGTAGGACCGCAACGCGGTGGTTGACATTGGGTCTCCTTAAATCGGCCGAATCAGCGCTCTAAAATACTTTTGTCCCTGTTTCTCCTACGTTTTAAAGAGTAAGATAACAAAGACGGGATATTAACCAACAAAATCTAACATGCAATACAATTCTTTTTGGTAGTGAGCTGTTACTTTATGGTACATTCTCCGCTCACTGTAGTCATTGTTTAAAGCAATAAAGTTTGTGTTTAGTGTGTGACCGCTTGAAATTATTAGAGGAAAATTTAAGTATTGTTTATTATTCTTTCATTTTAAATAAATATTGGCATGTATTTAATTAATTTTTCTTGTTTTATCCGTCGTTGAATTGTGGACTCCACTGCTTGCCATTAGGGTCTCGAATTTTGTCTTTAAGGTTTTTAGGTTACACAAATATCAAAACTTATTGTACTGTTGTTTATTGCGTATTAAAATTAAACTGTTTCCTATTAGTTGTTATCGTTACTGAGAACCGAGATCTGAATTTAAGGCCACTTGACGCGCGTTTCAAGTGGATGTCGTGCAGGTAGTTACCAAAGAATCTTGTTATACAAAAATATTTCTATGATCGTGTACAAATATTTTGCTTGTATTGTTATTCATATATGGGCAGCATTAAATAACAATAAAAATACATAGAACTCATTGCGTTGTTTTTATTTAATTCCAAATTATAATACTATGTTTTAGAACCAATTTTTTCCATAGTTATTTTCTATTGTTATTAACTCTTCAGAGCAGTTGTAATTAATAATGCTACTAAATAATTGTTTCTGGATTCCGAATATTATTAGTTTAAGCTTATTTTAACGGTCTTATTGGAAAAAAACATATTCTAATAAGAATCGACACGCTCCGCGACCCTGTCTGTGACATGCTCGCGACGTGGTGCCACAGATGTGCATTTTCTTTGATAAGCGGCCCCACAGACGAGTGGTTAACTCATTTATAAGCTCGTAAAACCGTTTCAGCATTTTTCCTTTGCTTAGCCATCTGACTTCAGAATAATATGTTACGAGTACGTCGTCATATTCGACTGATATTTCATCTAAAAACGCCTTGAATTAACGATGGTTAAGCCCTCGGGATCTAATAAAATTCATGGTTTTTACTACCACATTTATAACATTGTGGAGTCGAATGGACTAAGAACACAAGTTCTGTTGGTGGATAATGCAGTGAAGGACTATCAAATCATCTTTTTGCAAATTTAATTCAGTTGCTTTTTCGTTAAAAATTTTGATGAAACCTTAACGTAAGGCGACCATAGAAGGTGCACCATCTGTACCATACTCCAACAAATTTTGACCAGGCAAGGCAAATGTCCTCTCCTGTAGTGGTTCCTATTAGCGACTATAAAGCAAGTATTCCTCAATAACAGGTATTAATGTAAGTAATACAAAATCTATCATTATTATATAATGTAGAAATATTCATTGATTTAATTAATTAAACATTCTTATAGCTATCGCTTTGTCTATAACTTTGGGGCACTCGGGCTCAAGATTAAGACTGCGCGCAAATTCAATGACCCAACAGATCACGAAGTTCTTAATTTTCTTTATAATAGAGTATAGCGTAGTAACTCACCTGGTGTGACAACTTGGTTGAAGTGAGTGATGGCATTTTGATCCATACCATGTATGACTATTACTGTCCTCCTCCTTGAACCGTAGTTAGACTGAGACGGGGTATGCGGGATACCCTTCACAATCAGTCAGCCGATAGTACATATCGGCTGACTGACTGTGAAGGGTTGACTCTACAAATAATTAAAAAAATAATGGCTTTCACAGGTCGCCCAATAATCCAATCACGCGTATGTATGGTACAATACAGCATATCTAAATCCCAAAAACAACAACAATTTTAAATTTTAACAGTAAGTCCATAATTTTTCAAAAATTCCTGATTTGGGACTACATAGGTATTTTTTTAAATATTATAAAATATCATCACAGTGGCCTTATGGATTAATTTCAAAATATATCATAATCCCTTTTAAAAGTAAAGCGATTGTGTTAGCGACTTTTTGTATCATGTCACATATTGTTTTGTAGTGTGTGAACCACTTGGCTACGGAGTTCGGGAGGAGTATATAGTACTATAATTTACGCTGGCGGGAATACAGTGATAGTGTCATTATTAAACAAGGTTTAGCGTTGGACTAAATTTATACTGAGATTGCACTTAGTGTTAGTGAAAGTTCTCAGAACCGCGGTAGAGAAGTTGAGGAAAGTGTGGAAGAATCTCAACATTACCAAAACCACTAAAGTCAGATTAATGCAAACTCTGGTATTCCCAATTTTCCTTTATGCGGCTGAGACGTGGACGGTGGGTGATTTGGAAAAGGAAAAGACAGATGCTCTAGAGATGTGTTGCTGAAGGAAGATTCCTTCCTATATAATCTATCTTTCCCTTTCTATATAACTATATAATTATCCTTTACTTACTATCCTTTACTATATAATCTATCTTTCCCTCTTCCCTTTTCCCATCCCAAGCGTCTGCTTGGCATATCATAGACAGAGTTTCATACCAACGTGTCCATACTCCAAGAACTCGGCATCACAAAGCGTCTTACTACAATAGTACAGACGCGGACACTACAGTATTTTGGCCATGTCTCTAGACGAGACAACAACATCATAGATCGGCTAATCGTGAAGGGAAAGGTAGAGGGAACCAGATCGCGCGGCAGATCACCTATGCGCTGGACTAATCAAATAAAATCCGCCGTGGGAGAATGTATGTCAGACTAAACAGTCCGGAAATAGGGAAATATGGAGGGAGATCGTAAAAAGGCATTGTCTGCCTCTAATACTCACATGGACACCTCGATGTGACCACGACTGCTCTGCCAAGAGCGAAACGACAGAGAAGAAGATATCATTAATGTATATTAAAAATAGGTATCCTTCACAGCAGAATTTCAAAAAAGGTATTTTTTAGATAACAGCTATAGACACTGTCTATTTTTACACAGTGGGTTCGAGTGTGTCCGATAACCTTTATCAAGTTCCTTTACTATATAATCAGTAAGTTAATGCACCGCAGCGGCACATGATAATTAAGACCTGAAGCCAAACTGATTTTTTGATAAGATTGGCTGTTTTTGCCACCACCAATGCCACCACCAATGCGTAATTTAAATACTGTTTACAGCTTTAGATTGAAGATAAAAAATATTTTAATCAATAAACAGAAGTCGCATGAGGTTCGCATGAGTAATTTCGCGCGATTGGATGTTGGGGCGCTTATGAGGGATGCATCTGTAATTGATTGGTGTTCTGTATGCAATGGGGCCACAGTAAATGAAATGGTTACCAGATTTAATAACGTAATCCTCAAGCTTTTTGACGATCATGCTCCAGTCAAGACTGTTAAGTTGAAACGACCTCCTGCACCATGGATTACTCCTTTTGTGCGCATTATGATGCGTAGACGTAACAAGGCGTTCCGTCTCTACAAAAGATGTCGTACTGATATAAACTGGGAGGTATTTAGACATGCCAGAAACAGGTGTAACCAGGTGATAAGAAGAGCCAAACGCCATTACATTCACAAAAATATTATTAGCTCCTCCCCAGTGGAAATGTGGAGGTTCCTGAATTCTCTGGGCCTAGGAAAGTCTCGCGTTCAGCCTTCTTGCCCTTTCGCTTTAGACGATCTCAACCGTCATTTCTCTCCTGTTACTACTTTACCTGTCAATGTTAAGTTCCTCAGTTTATCCAAACTTTTTTCTACGACTATATCCCCTAGTTATCTCTTCTCTTTTACCCCTCTCACCGAAGATGACACTCGTAAGTTGATTGCCTCTATAAAGTCCAAGGCTATGGGACCCGACAACATTAGCAGGAATATGGTGAATCTCATACTTGATGCTATTCTCCCGACACTAACCTCAATTCTTAACCACTCTTTATCATCTGGTTCCTTCCCTGACGCCTGGCACAGGGCTTACACTATTCCTCTTCCTAAAATTTCCTACCCTGACTCCATGAATCATTATAGACCAATTTCAATTTTGCCTTTCCTCTCCAAGGTTCTCGAAGCCGCTGTCCATAAACAACTTTCATCCTTTGTTTTTCGTTATCAGCTCCTTTCCCCTTTCCAATCAGGATTCCGCCCGGGTCATAGCACTTCCACTGCCCTTATTAAAATCATCATTATTGTTTTCCTCGACTATTTCTACATTCTTATAACTATAAATAATATTTTAATTTTTGCTTTTGTTAACTGTATTATTATTCATATTCAGAATTAATTATTTTTATTATTTTACTCGATTACTATTGCATTCTTAATAAATAATATTTTATTTTTTATTAGTATGAATTGGAATTCATTGTTATACATATCGACTTCAATGTTTGATTTTCTGGTCATTTAATTTTAAAGATACGTACGAGAATAGACGCAGTTTTTGATTACATTTTGACGTTCTAATTAAACTACAATAATCTAATCACTAAATGCTGGATTTTAACATTATTATCTGGTTACGCACGCATCGGTGCGTTCTTAAAATAGACATAAGATAAATAAGTACCTACTGTGAACACCGAACACATATCAATGCAAAAAAATGTTAGTAGAATTTCAACTGAATAATTAAATGACTGGAATTATACAGAGTTTGAAAAAGCTCTCTATCGAGAATCTCAATAAGCGCCGTATCTGAAGCGTCACTGTCACACAAATGAAAGCTATGCCATTACAAGTTCACGCAAACATAGCGCCGCGGCACGCACAAATGTCTTGAAATATCTATACTAATGTCAGTCCTCGTTGTATAAATTGTATTTTGATAGATTCCGTCAAGCAAACCCATTGAACTGTATGTGCTGTTGAACCGAATCAAACGCAACGAAGGGTAGGTGCTACACGCCTCAACTATTTTCAAAAGCAATAGGGATGACGACTGGTAAGAATAAAAAACAAAAAACCCGACTGCGTAAAAATAAAAGAAAGAAGTGAAAAAATATATTACTACTTGCACTAAAAAATTGTGGCGGGTGTGTGATGATACTGAGATGTCTGCATATCTTGATTTTTAATTAATTAATTAATCAAGTGCGTGTGTGTTGGCTGGCATGCCCCCGTGGGAACTCGATGCACAAGTTCTCACGGAGGTATACCGGGAAAGGACAGCGGCCAGGGATAGAGGAGACAGGTTGGCCCCTGTGGAATTGGCCCAGATAAGGGAACAGGCTGAGGAGGTGCTGATGGCCATATGGGAAGAAAACCTCGCCTCCCCCACGGCAGGCACAAGAACAGTGGAAGCACTCAGATCGGTGCTGATAGAGTGGAGGAGGAGAAATTTCGGGTCCCTGTCATTCAGACTGGTGCAGGTTCTCACTAACCACGGATGTTTTGGCAAGTTCCTGCACCGAATCAAGAGGGAGGAGACACCAGGATGTCACCACTGCGGGGCCGCCGAGGATACGGCACAACACACGTTGCAGGTGTGCAGCGCCTGGGCCGGACAGCGCCGCATTTTGACTGCGGCTATAGGCCAGGACCTATCGCTCCCCGGGGTTGTACGGGCGATGTTGCGTGACAGCGAGTCTTGGAGGGCGGTAGCTTCCTTCTGCGAAGAAGTCATGTCGCAGAAGGAAGAAGCGGAAAGGGAGCGCGAGGCGGACGCCCAGGCGGCCCTTATCCGCCGCAGGAGGCTGGGGAGGAGAAGGCGACGATATATCCGTCTTCTCCCCCAGTAGAAAGGGAGCCACACCCAGGCACTTGAGTTGCTGTGCGGGGGGCGAGGGCCAGCGGTCCCTCAGGGCAGTCAATCGCATATGCGGTCGGCGGCCCCGGGGGGTGGTCGGTGGTCGCACCCCTGCACTGTCGCCCGCCGTCGTTCCCCCTTCTCTCCTTAGAGAGAAGTAGGGGAGTGGTGGGGGGGCGGAGCAGTGACTCAGAGTGCCCTGCTCTGGGAGCAGGGTTGGCCCTCATGTTGCGGTTGTGGCACCGTTGGGCGACAGTGCGGAACGCATCAGCATGGGGGTATGATCACATGGGGGTGCGTGAGGTGCGGCCAGCGGTGGCTTCTGAGCAGGCCTCAATGGTATCCTCAGAAGTGCACAACATGCCCGAAGGGAAACCGGAGGGTAACAAAACCAACATGATTACACCCCAAAAGGGGACCACTATTCTGCCTGAGCAAGATTTGACTCTTGTGGGAAGGAAGAGCGGAAGTCCAAGAGGAAGGAGAAGCAGAAGGCAAGGATGCTGCGGCAGAAGCAGCTCAGATGGGAATCCCGAATGAATGCATCAGCCAGCAACCGAATTGTCCCGACCGCCGACACGGTATAGGGAACGCAAAGGGTAGCTGAAGATGGGAAGCAGGGAAACCTGCCAACACCAAAGCAACCCCAAGTGACACCCACTACCAGCCGGGACAAGGAGCCCCGAACGTATGGGGGAGGAAAAGGCAACATGTTGTCTGAGCAACCCCAAATGAAACGGGTACCGAGTCAGGAAAATGACCGCCCACTGCCAAAAGGGAAGGGGAAAGGCAAGGGAAAGGCGAAGTCTAGTGCCAAGAGGGCACGACTCGATGTGATTTTGTCTCCTAGAGGAGAGCCTAAAAGGCAAAAGACCGAGTCGGTAACCGAACCTAACCCCCGCCCCATCTCAAAATCCTATGCCTCAGTTGCATCTGCAGTGACCTCGTCGGACACCTGAATAGCTGTCACGTCGAGCGAAAGATTTATCTCACGAGCAACAGCGGAGCTGGTCGAGGATAAGATCGAGAAACCGATAATGCAGATTGCGCAGACCAAAGTACGCCACGAGTGTGCCAATGTTGCCTTAGTGTTTAATGGGAAACCACTCTACATAGATGGGTGCCTTAGGTACACGTGTGGAAATCAACACACCACGGAATGGGTCCAACAACAAGTTCGAAGCTTGCCTAATCCTGATGGAGTTGAGCTCGTTGTCCTTCGGGCTGACGAGATCCCCAGAAGGGTCAGGTGCGGTTGCGTACTTCCAAAACTGTGGAAGAGCGACCGGTCAGTACTAGGCAACTGCCTAACGATCGGGAACCCAGACATCAACACCGAAAGATGGGTACTAAACGGCATCCACTTACAACTCAATTTCAGTACGACTTTCATAAGTCTCTCGATTCCGGAAGAGAACGTGCCAGCGATCCTGGCCAAGGGGCGCAGACTCTGCTTCATCTCAGGGTCTGTGTAACTGAAGTTCAGGGACGCGAAGGGGAAGTACGTTGACACTCCGCCGACGAGCAAACCCGGTGCCGCCATCCCGGAACAAATGGAGACTACACCGGACATAACACCTGCACCGGCTCCTAAACCGGCACCAACACTAGACGCCGGCCCACCACACGCCACAACGACGTCCACGGCGACTCCGAGCACTGCTGTCCCGGGACCTTGGCACGAGGCCTCTTCGCTTCTGAGTGAAGGCTGTCTGCTGGGACTCAGCGAGCTCGAGATCGAGGACGTGGACTGCCAGGAAGATGGCACTCCACGTCCTCCAACTCCAACACTCTAACTCCAACACTCATCACCCCCTGTGGGGGATGGAGAAAAACAACATCAGGGGTAACCAACTAGTTGAATTCCTTCTGACCATAACTTACTAATAATAAATAGAGGAAGCGAACCCACCTATGCGAGCAAGAACGGTAACTCAATCATAGACTTGACTCTCGCGACACCAGAGATGGCAAATGCGATATCGGACTGGCATGTATCGAAGGAGGCATCATGCTCTGATCATCGGTGGATTCTTTTCAACCTACAGGTACCTATCACAATCCCGTCCCCAAGAGGTACCCTAAGAAGACTAACTAATCTCTACAGCCGTCTAGTGTCAAATAAACTGTCCATGAGCTACGAAAATGATAGAATTGACACCACGGACCAAATAGAACATCAGGTAAATATGGTTTTGCAATGCATCCTAGGATGCTATGAAGAAGCCTGCCCTCCCAAACTTCTGAAATCAAACGGGCCGGGTAAACACTCTTGGTGGGGTCCTGAACTGGAGAGAATAAGAAGCAAGGTGAGGAAGAAGTTTAACCGAGCCATGAACACCCGAAGCGAAACTGACTGGGACGACTACAAAGCTATCAAAGCTAAGTACAAAAAACGAATTAGATACTCGAAAACAGCCTCCTGGCGAAGTTTCACTGCAGAGATAAATTCCACTCAGAAGGCAAATCGGTTAAGGAAAATCTTGGCTAACAGGGTCCGGGCGCTTTAGGGAATCTTCGGAGACCCGACGGCACGATGACCCAGAACCAGAACGAGACCAACCACATCCTATTATAAACCCATTTCCCAAACTGTCAATCAATTGAACAGGTAGTATGGCGTGACACTACAACAAGACCGACGGAAGGATGCTGGCGTCTGGCCAATGAAATCGTAACGTGTGTGAAGGTGAGATGGGCAATCAATAGTTTCTCACCCTTCAAGGCGGCAGGAAGTGATGGCAGCTTCCCAGCACTACTACAATGGGGGGGCGATTACATAGTCTTAGCACTCACACTCGTATACTACACGCGTGTCTAGCTCACCGATACACGCCGCACAGATAGAGAGAGGTAAAGGTAGTATTCATACCCAAACCGGGGAAATCCGACTATACTTACCCCAAATCTTTTCGCCCCATCAGTCTAACATCTTTCCTACTCAAGACTCTAGAAAGACTATGCGACAGACATATTCGGAGCGGTGCACTGAGTACTGCTCCGATACATTAACATCAACATGCTTAATTAAACATCGGGCAAATCTACAGAATCGGCCCTCCATCAACTAGTCGGTAAGATAGAAATGGCCTTTCACAATAAACTCATCTGTCTGGGCACTTTCATTGACATTGAAGGCGCCTCCGATAGAACTAACTTCTCCAGCATTGAGAAGGCTCTTAAAAGGCATGGAGCTAAGCCACAATTTATAGACTGGATCGTAAACATGCTACGTAACAGGATAGTACGGGTAGCAGGTGAGGACAGTACAGGAGTACTGGTCGCGCGGGGATGCCCTCAAGGGGGAGTACTCTCACCGCTACTATGGAATCTGGTGGTCAACGACCTGATTACCCGCCTGAACGCTAGTCATTTCTACACCATAGGGTATGCCGATGACATTACAATACTCACTCTAGGCACCCACGCTGGTATAACCTGCAACATCATGCAAGCAGCCTTGAAACAAGTCAAACGCTGGTGAGAACAATACAACCTGGCCGTGAACCCAGCAAAAACGGACCCGGTAATGTTTACAACCAAACACAAAGTAGGCACGTACTGCCTACCGAAACTATTCGGCACCACACTACAGCTGTCCAAGGAGGTAAAGTACCTAGGTGTAATTCTCGACAGTAAACTAAACTGGAACAGTTACATAGAACAAAAATCAGGACTGCTAGCGTTGTTTTGTGGCAATGCCGCAGGATGATTGGGAAGCGCTGGGGACTTGCGCCAAAATTGGTTTTGTGGCTATATATCACAGTCATAAGACCGATGGTAAGTTATGGTGCCATCGTATGGTGGCCAAAAACTACTCAGTCTATATGTGAAAACAAACTACAAGGTTTCCAGCGGCAGGCATGCTGCGCCCTAACAGGATGCATGAGCACGGCTCCCACGGCAGCTTTGGAGGCACACATCTACATTATACAGGAAGCGGCAAAGACAGCATTGAGACTAAAAAACTACAAACTGGTAAGGTTCGAGACCACCAAACATCTCAATGGCTTACTGAAGGAATGGCTCAATACCCCACTTGTAGAAGCGGCGTGTGACAGAATCGAATCCGCCTTCATTTTCGATAAGAAATACAAGATAGATCTGATGGACACTGACAATCCAAAGGTAATTCACAAGGCCCTCACAGTCTTCACGGATGGCTCCAAAACCGTATCAGGAGCAGGAGCCGGAGTATTCTCCGAGGATCTCAACCTCACCTCTTCCTGCCTCTCAGCACATACAATACAGTCTTTCAGGCTGAGTGTATGGCGATTGCCCTGGCAGCGAGAGCGATAGCAACAAGGAAGGTAACAGGATCAATAATCCGGATCTACTCGGCCAGCAAATCCGTTTTACAAGCTCTCAAAGGCAGCTCTGTCAGGTCGAGTCTTCTATATGAGTGTCACCAGGTTCTAAACATGGTAGGGTCACAGAACACAATTACTATCCAATGGATAAAAGGACACAGTGGATCACATGGGAACGATGCAGCTGATGAACTGGCACGCAGGGGATCAGACGCAACACCAATGGGCCCCGAGCCGATAATCCCTATCCCCGTAAGCTGGTTAATTGGTAAGATATGAGACCACTCAGATAAACTACACCAACAATACTGGCACATCTTGCAGACCTGCAGGCAGGCAAAACTCGCACTACCCCGAGTAAACGCTCGTCTCTCCAAGGTCCTCCTACAGCTAAGTAAACCATTATTGCGCCTGGTAACAGGTACTATCACTGGTCATGGCAACTTTAACAGGCACCTTTTCAGTCTAGGTGTCACTGACAGCCCCTTGTGCAGAGGATGCATGAGGGCAGAAGAAACAGCCGCTCACGTCTTGCTGGAATGCAACGGAGTGGCCAGTTACCGGGCAAAGCACCTCGGCTCGCCGGGTAACCTCCAGGAGACCCTCGCAAACGTGAAGGCGCTAGGAGCGTTTCTGGCAGAGCTGGGTTGGCTGGAGAAGTATCCGGCCACATATCCTCCATACGCAAAACAGGCGCAATCTTGACGTCGAATTGCGGAGACGCCCGTTGGAAGAAGAAGACCCCTGTAGATAGATACCTATGAGTACATACATACATACCTACGGCGTCGAGCGCGCTCAGCTGACGAACGGCGCGCGGTGTCCATAAATTTAGTTTTAAAATCTAGATCTTTGAAAAGCGATAACTTTATTTTTTAGTATTAAAACATATCAAAATAAAAAATACATGTTTGTTTAAATTACTTAAAGTTCATTTTCACAAAATCTTTGCAGTGGTTTTAAATTATTCCTGTATATAAAATTCTCGTGTATTCGTTCCCATACTCCTCCGAAACGACTTGACCGATTCTCATGAAATTTTGTAAGCATGTTGAGTAGGTCTGAGCATCGTCCAACATCTATTTTTCATAGCCCTTAGTGATAAGGGTTGTCATTTTTTGTCTACATACCCTTAACATTTTTTGTCTACACTAGAAATTACTTAGAAATCATTTATATGGCAAAACAACGTTTGCCGGGTCAGCTAGTAACCTATATAATTGTTTTTCTATTATCTAATTGACAGACTAAATAATTTTTTTTTTGAGGCGTGTAGCACTTACCTATGCGTTTCATTCCGTTCAACAATATGTACAGTTTAACGGGTTTGATTTTCGGAATCTACGAGTATCAAAATGCAGTTTATAAAACGAGGACTAACAATAGTATAAACAATTCAAGATATGTGTGCGCTCGGCGTTATGTTTCAGTGAGCTTGTAATGGAATAGCTTTCATTTCTGTGACAGTGACGCTTCAGATACGGTTGAGATTATCGATGAAGAAATTTTACAAACCATAAAAATTCCAGTTGTCTATTTGTTCTGTTAAAATTCCACTATCTTGTTTTTTTGTATTGATAGGTGATGACAGTAGGTAGTTATTTATCGTTCGTCTATTTTAAGAACGTACCGATGCGTACGTAACCAGATAATACTGTTAAAATTTTGCAGTTAGTGATTAGATTATTGTAGTTTAATGAAAACGTCAAAATGTAATCAAAAAATATGTCCATTGACGTGTTTTTAATCTTAGCTATTATAATTATCTGATATCTCATTTGTATATAACGAGGCGGTATGCTTTCTCGAATCAAATATTAAAATGCTGCTGATCCTGTCACTGTGTTTTGTTGCCGTAGCTTCAGGTAATTTTGATACAATTTTTTTATTCACAACATCATTGCTCCTTTCATAAACCAAGGGCCTCGAGCGAATCATAAACATGAAAAGATACCATTACCACCTAGAAAAGTCTAATTTCTACAGTTATCGAACCGAGCATCATGGCACTATGAAACCATCCTGCTTCGTATGTTTTTAAAATAAGATGGCTATTCAATCATTCCTACAGATTAAACCGCTTGGTTCTCCATTCCTATTAATCATAAGTTGAAGTTATATGTAGCATTCAAACCAGAGTAGCGCGTAGAAAAAGAACATTTTAATTTTACCTTGGGTCCAGAGGTTATGGAACCTTCATGATTACAAACTACCTCACCACAAGGTATTTTAGCTACTTGGGATCTAACCAACATAATTATGTTTTACTAGTGGGCGCCCGCGACTTCGTCCGCGTGGAAGTCGTCATCCCGTGGAAATGAGAAGTTTACCCTATGTGTTAGTCTGATGTAAATACAATATTACTGTAAACTTCCATCCGAATCTGTCCAGTAATTTTTTCGTGAAAGAGTAACAAACATCCTCATAAACTTTCGAATTTATAATATCAGTAGGATTATGTCTTAATATATATATCACATAGAATATTATCACTTCATTAATAATGTCAATTTACATATAATAATACAATTATAATGCATATACTTTATAGTGAATATAATTATATACTATAATCAAGTATATTTTTAGGTATACCAGAGCCTCTGGTTTTCAACGGTCCTGAAGATGCACCATCGATCGATGCCAAATCATTTTGGAAGGCTTTCAGCAGTCATCAGAGGTATAACCCGGTCACAGACAATGAATATCATCTTATCACTAGGTGAGTGTTTTAGATTAGTGATTACTAACTTAGTGATGACTATTTAACAAACAAATAAATACCTCTAAAAAACTTCGTTGGCCCTTATTTGGGCAGTGATCGTGTGCCAGACAGATACATCCAATTTATTGCAACATCATTTTAGATGAAAGTGATTTTTATTTAGCTATTTTTTTACGTATCGTACGTCTTATTTATTTTCTAGAAATATGTTTTTTATAGAAATATTAAGAAATATTGTATTGCATTTGCAAGCGTAAGTGCCTTAAGTTCACGGCCCCTTTGAAAATGAAGCACGATATCATCGCACCTACAAAAATTCTTGCAACCTATTTCTCATACACAAAGTGATCTTAACTTTTTGGAAGTGTAAGTTCGTTTGAAGTGATTGTTTGAATTCACTAGAACTCCCTTCATCGCATCCAATTATTTGACCAACGCATTCCTTGAGTGACAAAGTTAAATATCTGGGCGTTACTCTCAACAAAGGGCTAACTTTTGCACCTTATCTAAAAATTGTCCGTGACCGTCAGTCGTCTTGGGTAGGCTCTACCATCTAATAGGGAAGCGGAGTAAAATGTCACTTAGACATAAGATGACAATTTACAAAGCTTGCATCCGCCCTATACTTACTTCCTGAATGTTGCTGACTTAGGGACAACACACTTTTACCAAACAGCATTTATTGATTTTTGTCATCAGCAATATTTGTATATACAAACTCGCAATTTTAATAATTTAGTCAGTCTTTGTTCTGATTGTGGAATTTCTACCCAACTACGACCCGGTTTCTGTCTGCAGGTTGAATTTTAGCAAAGAAACTCTTTCGCGACGCGAAATCTTTAATCGTCAATAACATAAGAAGTAGGTGGACTGTCCGGAGCAATAACAAGATTCTACCTCGGTTGGAAAAAGTTGTCGATCTGGGTCTCCGATCAGGTTAATCTGCCTCTGTATAGGTTGACAGATTTAACTTTGTGAAATTCGTTATTATTGTGGTTGACGTAAAGTAGCCATTAAAGTTGAGAAGAAGAATAAGATCACAATTGAAAATGCCGTTTGACAGTACTAAACCCAAATTTAGTCTTGTTTGAGCAACAGATTTGCTATTTCGTATTTTGTAAATATTTATGACACCCCCCCCAGGTGTGATTATGTTCTATTTATGTTTAATCGCTTTTATCTTAATGATTGTGTGAGCACTTAAATAAAAAAGTGATTAAAATTATCGTCGATCAAATTTGAATTACTCTTGATAATATAAATACCAACAGTGCTGAAAAATATAATCTCAATGAAAAATCCTTAAAAAGTCCACATTCATCCCATCTCAGAGTGCCTGGGATAAAGTGAATTATTTAAGCTTTTTCATTAAGAATATTTTTAGTACAGCATAGTGAATGCAAAAGCGATCAAGTACAATAACTTACAAGAAATATTAATAAACAAGATTTATCGTCAGAGTAAATTTACGCAAAATTTGCAAGTATTAGTATTATTTAAATTTCATATTAAACAGAGAATAAGCAAACCTACTGTCTTCTAGGAATAAAAAATACTTCCTCAGAACTCTTACTAAGTTAACCTTTGCTAAGTCTCTGTTTAATAATATGAATTTTGTCTAATCTAAGTTGAGTCTCAGTGTTAATTTACTCTAACGCTAAACCTTCTGCGTAAATTATAGTACATCTACTCCTCGACGACCTCCGTAGCCGCCATGTCGAAGATCCCGGGTTCGATTTCCTTTCGGCTCTATGCAGAAATTAGACTTTTCTATAATGTATCGGAGCTATGTGTTGTGGCACCTTTCTTGTTTCAGGCAGCCCATTACCTATGCGGGGTCTTTAGGTACTTTCAATCTGAGCAATGTAGTTGATGTTGTCCAATATTTTTTTATTTTTTATTTGTTTATAATCTATGTCACGGCCTGAGCCCCTGCAGTGAAGACGTAACAGGGCTGATGAGAGAGAGAAATCTATGTCACCCGCGTATTATGTAGTTTCCCGCAGATGAAATCATTTTTCGAATAGGTCCAGTTGTTTCGGAGCCTATCCAATTCTACCAAACAAACAATCAAGTGTTTCCTCTTTATAATATTAATAAATATTACCTTGAGAATATATGCTACCGTGTGTATATAGGTACTAGTACGTTGATTACACGATTTGTACTTAAAAGCGCCACGCCCATTTTAAGGAATCCGTATCAAAAAAGGAATAATGGAATTCCAGGATCACTCGGTTGTATATCTGTCTGAACGTTTGTTACGGTCTATTTTCTACAAAACTACTGGATCAATTGAATTTTATTTGAACCAAATTTTGTTCATTGGTGACCAAAAGCCTAAGCTCTACCTATAACGTAGTCAATGATAATAATAATGATTTTTTAAGACATTAATGGACAATATCATTAATTCTAGGTTGATTGGAATCGTTCAAGGCAAACATTAAATGTACCTAAGTATATTTTTTTATTTTAAAATACTTATTTTTCAGGCGTTTCAGGTTACTGTAAAAGGACAAGTTTCTGTGAAATATTATAAATGTGTGTGATACTGTGAAATACGGTTTAAATTTAAGATTGTTGTAGTTTTTAGGGATCTGACGTGGTGTAGACTATACCAATACCATACACATACGTGATTAGATTATTAGGCGAACTGTGAATGCCATAATTATTTAAAATAATTTTTAGAGCCAACCCTTCAGTCAGCCAGCCGATAGTGCAAGGACTCCCGAATACTCTGACTCTGTCTAACTACAGCGCATTGAAGAAGACAGTAATAGTCATACACGGTATGGGTGAAAATGCCGTGTCTCACTTCAACCGAGTTATCACACCGGGTGAGTAACTACACTGTACTGTATTATAAAGAAAATTGAAAAAAAAGGCCTTAAGACCGACCGCCTCAAAGTTATAGATAGAGAGATAGCTATAAAAATGTTTTATTGATTAAATCAATGAACATGTCTGCATTATATAACAATGATAGATTTTTATTACTCACATTAATAATGATAGAACTCACATTACAAAGAGGTAAAGTATCTAACAATACATCCAATCATAGAAATTCTTTCACGTGCGGGAAGTTAATTTAAAAGTAAAAAAAGAAGAGTAATTTATATAATCGAAGTTGCGAGCACAACAACTAGCATAAATATAAATAATAATTTATGTCACTTTTTAAAATAACTTTCCATTTCTGAAGCATTTTTCATTAAGAAAATTTTTAGTATAGTAATAATAACTTCAATTTATGTCCGAATTTTACTTATTACAATTTTCATTTAGTCAAAGTTACCTAATACAATTTGAAAACTAAAACCAATTGATTGATTACTGAACATGGAAATAATAAAACATTCTTATAGCATACGCTTGGGAAGTCTTAGAGTTTTTCGACCCTTCGAGGAAAGTCTTTCAACCCCTGGGCATGTTAGTATTATCTAAGTGCACATTACATATTATTGATAAACGGTCAGTTGCACAAACGTCCCTTAAGGTTCAAGACGCCTTGAATATACATTTTGGATGAGAAATGTCACATTAATCTTTTGTCATTCATAAAGGGCGTTTGTGCAACTGGCTGTTAGATTCTTTAATTTCACTTATAAAATTAATCTAGGTATTCTTTTCAGCTTTACTTACAAATTCTGACGTCAATGTCATAAATGTGGACTGGAGTGTTGGAGCCGTTGGAGTACAAGGAGATTCAGGCGTCATTAATAGGGCTCTATTATCAGGTAACTGAAGCATGCCTGGTCTTTCCTGTAGGAAGAAACCCCCTGGGTCACACGGGGCCACAACCCACCATGCGGACTCAGTGCATATTGCTGAGTGTTAACGATTCCAGAAGCAGATAATGCCGGGATCAAGGGCATTTAATAATTCATCATCATCAGCCTTCTACGCCCCCACTGTAGGGGCTCAGGCTTTTCCGTAAAGAGAAAAAGTAGTAAAAAAAATAATATGAATGAACTAATAACTGTTAATAGTAAGAATAATAGTATTCTTATTAACCATTAACAGTTCTTTTTTCATTCAAATTCTCTTGTATTGGTTAAAAATATTTGGTTAATGTATGACATTTTCTCAAGTATCACTTCTCTAGATACGAGTGTTAGAAATAGAGACTGCGACGCGTCAGGTTATACAAATTGTACGAAGTTCTCCAATCAATTGTAACGTCTAATGAGTAGAACCAAGGTTCAAAATCATCTGTAAAAGAACTCAAGGAGATAGATTATGTGTGGACGGTATGATTTAAATAAACAGGACAAGCGGTGGGCAACTTCATCAACTGGCTGATGTCTCAGACGGGACAGACCGCGGATGACATTATCATCGTCGGCTTCAGTCTCGGCGGACTTCAGTCCGGAATGGTCGGCAGGACCGTTCAAGGATCTGTGTCTTACATCGTGGGTGAGACCTTACTACTGGATATTTATTACTTTACTTTTTATATGATATTCACCTATTAATGCATTATTGAAACATTCATAGGACATTCAAGTTTTGACGCATTATTGAAATATTACGTGATGGTATCACGAATACAGATTTCAAATTGATGAAAGTAAACATACATTGTGACTTTCAGTTTTCTCGGTCAACTCTGAAAGGGATTCCTTGTAAAGACATGACAGGATTAGTTGTAAAATATTAAAAATTTCGGAAGATGATGAACTATTTTTTTGTGATAATTTACCATAAGTATATAATTAAGTACGCGATTGGGGCAGTGTTATGTAGTTCATAAATAAAACATAGTCCTATAAAGGTAAAATCAATTATTTTGTTGAAGTTTACGATTACATTCGTAGATCAAATTTTGCCCTCGAAGTTCCTTATTGAAGCCTGGAAGGTTTGCAAACCCTATATATACTATGTATGCAGGGGCAAATTGTAATCATTTCATATTATTCTTCCTCATTTCAATTAATTAATAAAATACTTTCAAAGATATTTATTTGAATATAAATAGAAAGTTACATAAACCCTGCGGAAATAAGTAAAAATCACTATTGTACGAGACATGTGTATTGGTGGTGATGTAGCGCTCGACCTGCTGCACAAACCGGGAGAGATTCAGGGCGGATTCCAGCCGAACGACGGTGCGTATACGGAAGCCATCCGCAACACCGTCAGCACCATGGGGGAGCAGCCCGCCGCGCAGGTTGACTTCTACATGAACGGCGGCGATCACCAGCCTGGCTGCGGGAACAACTTTGGCTGCAACCACTACAAGTACGCTACACTAAAATGCTTCCCAGGTTTTATTCCCTAGCAGAGGGAGGTACACTACACCACAGGGCCTCTCAGGTCTCATTACCCAGCAGTGGGTACACCATCACACCAGGTGTAAGTACACCATCACACCAGGTGTAAAACGCAAGAGATAAATTATTTATGAATTATTGAAATATTTATGAATAATCACCAAATATTGTTATAATAACTCATACAGCCAGTTGCAGAAACATCTATTAAAATTGTCATTTGTTTAAAGCGCCATTACCCAAACAAATTTGTCATTTTTGCTTGCTTAAAGGCATCATTAAATCTTAGTTTATTGCAAGAATTTTTGAAAATACCCAATTTATATGTTAATATTCAGGTATATGGAATATAAATAAAATTATGAAAAAAATTACAAGAACGATTCTCTACAACATCAGCAAAATGGAGACCTTAAATATACTTATTTTTCAAGATATTAGGTTTAATTATTTTAAACCATAATAGCAGTCGCTATTTTAGTCAACCATAAAAAGTAACAACAAAACTTAACAATAACAATCGAAAACAACAAAAACATAACAAAAATTATGTGTGATCTCAACTCAACACAACACATTTAGTGTACTCGTCAAACAATGTTAGTTTATTAATGGTATTGATTGTTGAAGACAATTACGTCACCAAAATGGCAGCCAGGTACAATAGCAATTTGCGGGGATTATACACTACACCACAGAAATTCTCAGGTATCATTCCCCAGCTGAGGGTACGAGTACATAGTAGGGGCTTAGTGGGTAGGCCTCCGATGACGGAGGACAGTTTTTCCCCGACGCATAAAAAGATGCACTACACCAGTAGCTGACACGTCTGTCGTGTGCCATGCTCCAAGCAATTGATTAACGTTTTCGTGTCTCTCAAATAATGGTGGAATTGAATTTGGTGATGATTCACCTGCTGGCCGAGAATTTTTGTTGCCTTTTGTTCGTTGGCATTGATTTAACAGAGTTCCAAGTAGAAATTACCCTACTTGGAACTGCTGTTAACTGTTAAATGTCCATATAAATATAAACCTTAATAATGTTACAGACGTCTGGCTTGCGATTGGCACAATGAAACATTCGATTCGGTGTTCGCTGCCGTCACCCAGTCAGGTCTCGTCCTTAATGATAAATAAAATGTGTGTATTGATGTACAGAGCGTACATGTACTACGCGGAGTCGCTAGTCAGCGGCGGGTTCTTGGGTCAGCAATGCGCTTCATTATCGGACGCGCTACTTCAGACATGTAACCTGCCCGGACAACTGCGTATGGGCGGACTGTTGCCCAAGACCGGGTATGTATATAAACACGCACACGCACACGCACACGCACACGCACACGCACACGCACACGCACACGCACACGCACACGCACACGCACACGCACACGCACACGCACACGCACACGCACACGCACACGCACACGCACACGCACACGCACACGCACACGCACACGCACACGCACACACATACACATACACTAGATATCGCGATTGCTATCACTTATGCCAGTGAAGTTATTCTTGCATTATTTGTTTTTCTTTATTTGGATCGCTATATCTATACCAATATTACAAATACGTATAATTTCTGACTTTGTTTGTTTGTAGTTTCTAATCTTCGGAAATACTGATAAGATCATGAAAATTCTTTCACCTACGAGAAGCTACATCATACGCGAGTGACATGGACTATAATGTTTAAATTAATTCTGTTATCGGAAATAAAGATTTTCACCCGGTTTCTGAATTGAGAATCTGAAGTTGAGCACGTCTCAAACCATGCTTAAGTAATTTGAAAAAAACTTAAGTTATTGAGAAAAATTAATTGAGATTTTATGCTTTTCTCAATTCAGAAATCGGCCGTTAGTATTAGTATATAATTGGTTATACTTTTGTTATATATATATTTTTTTAATAGACCATTTTCAAGGGAATCGAACCAAAGCCCCTGCAGTATCTTAAATTATTTATATTACCATTTTCTGTTTCAGAGCATCTGGTATATTCCACGTGCCCACCAACGAGAATTCGCCATACTCCCAAGGCTAATGGAATCAATGAAAGCAACTACATTGTTTTGTACCTATGTATCTATAAAACTATACTTCCATGTACCGTTTATTTTATTTTTGCATTTTATTACTTGTGTTATCATTTAAAACCTTACATAATTATTAAAATATTAAAATTAAAGATGTATTTATTTTCTTTATGCTTTCTGAATGAAAAACTTTTTTTTTATTAGCCTGAAATGAAAAAAGACCAACACTCGTAGCATGACCAACTTGATAACGTTTTGTCTATACGTAAATGTTATTTTTCGGGTGCACCGGTACACCCATATAGGCCGAACTGACTCACGCCGAGAAATCCCGAGACTCGTATTCGTGATATGTTTCCTGCCTTCTCATTCCTTTTATATTTCTTCTCGCAAAGAAGGCTCGGAGTGAGTCTGTTCGACCTATATGGGTGCACCGATGCATTGCCTAGTTTTGATTCTCGATCACGAGTCGAGAGACTTGACCCGCAGAAGAAAGCGACGTTTTGTTTAGACCCACGGTGGGCAACAGACGGCCCGCGGGCCGGATCGCTGTATGATTTGGTCCAGCCCTCGAAGCATTTTGAAAAATCTAATTAAAAAAAACATTGTCTGGTTTTAAGCAACCACAGCGCAAGTGAAACTTTTATTGGATTGTAGACGTTCAACTGAGAACGTTTTCGGAACATCATTAAATTTAAGTTAGCACAATCGCATTTTTCACCTTAACCCATTTAATATAATAATTGGAGAATGACAATAGGATATCAATTACAGACAAGATATCTAACTTTGATTTTTTATTCCAATTCGCAGTGAATATATCATAGACACAATTATTAAGATGATAGACACCTGTTACACATGTTAAAAATTAATGTATTACACATAGCATGTAAACATAAATTTCAAATTTTCATGTATACATATATAAAATTAAGAATTCAATTAGTTACAGATATTAGCAATTTTGTATTGAATACAATTTGAATTGAAAATTATTAAAATATTTCCATACTATCTTTCCTCTCCAAGATTCTGGAAGCAGCTGTTCATAGTCAACTCTCATCTTATGTAGCCCGACTGCAGATTTTGAGTACCTTCCAGTCCGGGTTTCGACCTGGACATAGTACAACTACAGCTCTTCTTTACATCTAAGAAGATATCCGTAATGGCATGGAGCAATCGCAACTTACTGTTATGGTTTTGATCCATTTCTCTAATGCCGTCAACTCGGTTAACCATGATATCCTTCTTGCTATTATTTCGCAAACTTGTCTTTTTTTCTCAGCTCAGGCATGGTTTTCGTCATTTCTTCGGGGGCGCCGGCAGGCGGTCCGTACCAATCATAGCACTTCTGATTGGTGAGACTTATCTGCCGTTGTTCCACAAGGCGTCATATTATCTCCACTTCTGTTCACATTATTTATTAACTCTCTTTCTCCTCGTCTTCGCTCATCTTATCGTCTCTATGCAGACGATCATCAGACGATCTTCAAATATATGCACAATCAGATAAAAGCAACATCAACGATGCTATTTTGACCCTTAATCAGGATCTCATTACTATTTTGGAGTGGTCCAATTGTTACGGTGTGACCGTTAATAGATGTAAGTGCCAAAGTATTGTTATTGGCAGTTCACGCCAGTAGTCAGCTATTGATAGAAATTGCATTGCGCCCATACGATATAACGGTGAAATTATTCGGTTTTAGGCCAGTGTAAAAAATTCGTGTCTGCACATCGATTGTACTCTTAGCTGGGAGGTGCTGATTGGTGAAGTGTGCCGAAAGATAGTCAACACCCTTGGGTGTCTTTATAGACAGATTCTTTTTCTCCCATTTAGCACTAAAATCGCACTGGTATAAACTCTTCTTTTACCTATCCTCGACTACGCTGACGTCTGCTATTCTGACACCAATCAATATCTTCTTAACCAATTTGATCGTGTGCTCAATAATTCTATTCGATTCATAAATGACCTTCGTATATACGACTACATCTCTGATTTCAGGAGGCAACTCGGTTGACTGACTATCCTTCAACGAATGATAGTCAGCTATATAATGTTTCAATCGATCCATGTACCCCAGGATATTTGAAATCAAAACCTTATTCTTCAAACTCATCATTCATTTATTTCTAATTCCTTTACTCTCACAGCTATTCGCCTTAGGAATGCTCTTCCGCTACTGGTCGTAAAGCTGGTAGATTGATAACTACAGCTCGATAAGACTTTATTTAGAATACTAATTGATCTTGATAGATAATATAGGGATTCTATAAATGTTGCATTGTGTTGTAAGAGTTGTTTTGTTATTTGTGTTACGTCATGGAATTGAGGTTAAATTACATTTAAAAAGTATATTCTTAAAATAAAATAATTTTGAACAGATGATTATATTTGATTTCATGACATTTCGGACATAAGACTAAACACGGAACTTTTAAAGGATCATAACGTGTTGAAATCAAATATAAATGCGCGACACCCATTCATAATAGTTTTTGTCGAAACATGAGAAATTAGAAATCTATTCATATATCTCGCAGACCAGTTCTCGTGATATCGTCATATTTGTGGACCCTGTCCATTTCCGATCGGGGCAACGCTGGTGAATAGAAACAAATTTCAATAATAATATATTTGTCTTTTTTCGTTGATTTATATGGTTCTACGTGCTTCATAGCCATAATAAAAATCACAGAAAATAAGAGACGGAGAGAAATGTTCAACAACCGGTTTCTCTTCAATGCTAGGCTGGACTATCGTAATGAAATAATTAATATCTTGAATAAAAATATGCTTCAAATAAATAATCAGGATCCGAATCCACAAAGTTACACAATTCGGTCAACTGCGAAACTATCAAGCCGCTCGACACCGAACATGACTGACGAATTTTTCAAGCTGTTATAACACTCGCTTGTTAATAATAGGTATGTATATAATATATTTAATGAAAACTGCTTAAAAATGCAGATTTCGAAAGGATGCTGAATTTTTCAAACATTTTCCACTGTAAATGCAAAATTCTACAAATTTAATATTTAACTATGTAATCAATATTTCTTTTTTATATTTCAAGTAGGTGGGTTATATTTCAAGTACCGTGCTTCGGAAGGTACGTTAAGCCGTTGGTCCCGGCTGCTTTTGTAGTCGTTAACACCCGCCAATCCGCATTGGGCCAGCGTGGAGAGTCGTGGCACATCCTCCTTAAACATTTATAAGGAAGGCCTGAGCCTCTGTACTTGACACAAACGGTCAGATGCACAAACTTCCATTAAGGTTTAATGACGCTTTTAGGCTCTAATGAATGTCGAATTTGTGTCACTTTAGACTAGATTACACTAGACTAGACTAGATTACAATTTTAATTACAATAGTTAGTTGTGTAGGAGTTATAGATTTGTACGTTTACCTAAAGCCCGAAAAGAACTCCGTGTTGCAATTAAAATTTATAATTATTGGCAAAACAGTAAAGAAAAATTCCAGCTACCAATTCTAACATCGAATATGCCATATGCGATCACTCTTCCATCAGATCCCACAGCATTCCGTATTAACATCAAATCTAAATACTCGCTTCCTATCTCTGTGCTGCCATAGACCACCCACATTGTGTAATAAACGCTTTTACGCTATATTATTTGCTTAAACCGCGTATGCGCTCCTGTCAACCGCTGCGACCACGCCGTCCGCTATTACTTTTATCAAACTTCAAAAAACGAAAAAAGGGCCTGTTCTTTCCACTGGTATGTCTGATTTCTTTAATTGGCTACTTGTGAATTTTCAGTATTTTAACGAGTACGAGGAAAACACATCCGGAAAAATTGGTGCGTGAGCACTATCTCGGACTGTAATTTTAGCGTTCGCATTCGGCATGTTATTTATTTGTATGTAAATACATATTACACTTACATACAAATGTATGTAAGTGTAATTAGTACCTATGTAATTATTCAATATTTATATTTATACTTTTAAATTTTGTAAGTTCTGATAGATATATCGACCTTTATCGCCTTACATGCAAATCCAACATTCGCTCAGGTTGACTGGTAAAGCCCTTGGCAGTGTGATTTACATGCTTACAACAGACGAATTTTCTACGAACTGACATTCATAAAGAGTATATTTGATTTGTCAAAATTTCAAATTACAGAAGGTGAATAATAGAGATAGTCAACTTACCAATAAGTAAAATATCACCCTATATACCAATTAATAAATACCCAAAATATGGTAAAGTGGTGATCCCATACAATATACAGTAAACATGAATAAAAAAAAGGGCGGTTAATGCGTGATATATAGTGAGATGTAGAGTAAGACACGTTTACCACCAAATGTTACGAGTACGTTCACGCCGTTTATCCTGGTAATCTGTGGATCTATCAACAAACAGGCATCGCACGAACCTGGGATCCTCGTAGCTAAACGTGTGACGTTTATCTCGCCACGTTCTCCGATTTGATGTGAGGATCCTATTCCCATGTTCCCTTCTCCTAACTATCCGATTCTTACCTCTATCCTATTTACCTTCATTCCTTAAGGCTGATCCAATAAAAGCTTTCGGCTATTCCGGAGAGAGGGAGATGATCCGGTAGACTTATCAAGCCTCTCCTGAGCTAGAGCCTGCGCAGTCGAGCGCCGTGAAGGACTCCTGGAAGTTTGAGTGAACCAAGATCACTAATTGGGCCTAATTTCAACCAAACGGGAGTTCCTCTGGGTAGCGGAGATAAGAGTATCTCGTAGCTCTTAAAGTATCCTGTAGCTTCAATCTTCTTCAAGTATCCTGTAACTCTTGTAGTATTCTATAGCTGAAATCTTTGCAGAAGGACTGGGATAAGCTTCTTTAAGTATCCTGTAGCTTGACCCGGCGCGAAAGGACCAGGAACTGTTGATGATGGACTGTACTTCTACAGGGATGTGGTTCAAAACGATGCTGGTTCAGAACGGGGTCTTTGAAATTAAACACTTCTTCAATAGGATAACAGTGACAACCAAACTTGAATGCTACATTTATTGTTGTGTTGGCGCCGGCTTAGTTTTTTAACTTTCCATATATATGAAACTCAGAAACAAAAGGGGTATCTATGTCAACACCTCGTCGCTTGGCAGATATGTCAAGGCTTCATCTACAACATGGCCACCAGCATAAGAAGTTGCATCTTATTTTATTTGTTACTGACGTCTCCGATACCAATAGTATTGAGTGACATCATACGAGAATACAAAAGAATACGAGGAAGTGAACCCATACGAACTACAAGAGCGATAAACATATGCTATGTAAATCCGCAGAAAAACAACATCTGACTTTATATTTTCGAATATTTTTTAAATAAATGACACAATATTATCAAATGTTTACTTCACTTTTTGACAATATTCGGTTTCACTGGAATAACAAGATTTTTCAACTGACCAAATGCAATGGATGATGAAATGCTGTCGGTAGTCAAGATGTGGAAGAATGCACAAAGAATTAATCAACGTAAACCTTTTTTCTCCAACTGGGAAAAGTATGTTGAAATTCGCAATCAATGCAATAAGGTGTGTAAGAACGCAACAATGCCACTTTATTCACAACTCCGTTGAAGTCGAAGATTCAGCAAAAGTCTGGAAACTTCTAAGATCTCTGGGCATAAGCAAACAGCGTCAAGAATCTACCTCTAGTAATTTAGATTTTAATTCCCTTGTGGCAACCCACATCATATCTATTATTTTTATTACCATTATAATATTACAATTAATACTTACAAACTAATATACACTAAAATTAACTTACATTTACAACTTACATTCTAAAACCTAATAAAAAACTTATATCTATATATTTACAGTATAACAAATATTTATTAAATAACATCTAAATATAATACACACATAATAAGCAAGAAAATAAGTTAGAACGTAATCTTATAAAATCTTTGGCATAGCATTATAACGCACGAACATAGCTTGGCGCGGTATCGTAGTCGCCTTACGGACTTCTATTGTTCGAGTTTTTATACGTATTCCTTTACATTCAAATGGTAGTCCGGCGGCGCGCGACCCTAGGATTGACAGTGATAAACTGACCACAACGCGAAGCGCATGTCGCTCGGATCGATACGCAACACACTCGTATGCTCACGCGTCGACATTTATTACGAAACCGTAGTTATTATTTCACCTCCTTTCGCACACCTTCCAAAACATCGGAGATACCTCAACACCCATCTCCAAATCCTTAATAAGCATTTCTGGTCTTCGCATGGCCTTAATTTAGCAAGCAAGTCTAAAACACTTTGGCTTTTCTTTCATCTCTTCCGTGCCCAGACTATCCGTGTTTTTCATTAGATCAATTTTCTGACTGTGATGTTAAGAAGAGCATTATTTCACTAACCTGCAGTGCTGTGGGCGTGGACTCTATCAGTAGGAAAATGATTACCCTTATCCTTGACGAAATCCTTCCTGTTATCTCCCATATTTTTAATCAATCCATAAATACGGGTATATTTCCTTCAGTCTGGAAAGATGCTTCCGTTATTGCGTTACCCAAAAAATCGAAACCCTTCACAGACTATAGGCCTATTTCCATTTTACCATTTCTTTCCAAAGTCCTGGAACGCCTTATTCACAACCAGTTGTCGAGTTTCCTTTTCAAAAATCAACTCCTTAAATCCTACCAATCAGGTTTCCGCGCTGGTCATAGTACTACTACTGTACTGGTGAATGTAACTGAAGATATAAGATCAGGAATGGAACATGGTAAGGTTACGGTTCTCTCTTTACTTTATTTCAGTAACGAATTTTACACCGTTGACTTTGACATTTTGCTTGGCATATTGCGCTATATTAACATATCTCCGGCAGTTATTGACTGGTTTCGTAGTTACCTGTCTGGGCGCCGACAGCAAATACGCATTGAGGATTCCTTTTCTACTTGGTGTGATATTTCTGCTGGTGTACCGCAGGGTGGCGTTTTATCTCCATTACTTTTCGCTATATTTATCAACTCTTTTTACTGGATTACTCTGATGTCAGCTATCTAGACTTAACTGAGGAGCAACTGAATAAACTAGAAGGACTTCAAAATTTTTGTATTAGATTCATATTTGGATTACGCAAAGTATGATCATGTATCTGATTTTCGCACTAAGCTCAAGTGGTTGCCATTTCGACTTCGTCGGAATGCACTTATTGTTTCCCTGCTATACAGTATACTGTTCAATCCTCTCTCACCAACTTATCTTAAGGAACGTTTCAAGTTCCTTCGTGATATGCACTTCAATATATTTCCCGACGTTTCGATCGGGTTGCACCGATCGTGTTCACGGGTCTGACTGTTGCTAGGACCCTTCGTCTCCTCCTTTAAAGTGGTATCCACTTCCAACCGTCCAGTATTTTCCCCAGGTACCGTCTCATACAACACTAACAGAATCCCTATTCTGTATCGCAGCCGTATTATGGTAGCCCGGCAACCGCGAAAAGTTTTTTATGACTGGATTCCAAGTTGTTGACAATTTAAAGCCATCTTCACGATTGAAATTAATTTCAATTTCTATCGCCTCACGCGCAATCCGCGAATAGAAATGGCGAAAGTACCCGTGTACGATGGAATTCAATCCAGTGGTTAGTGTCACTTTCTAGTAGATGTTCTGCGATCGCCGATTTGTTTATCAGGCGGTTTTTTACAGCTGTCATGTGTTCGATAATGTAATTTCGCTAATTAAGGCGAAAAAAAAACCGATGCAGATTTTCCGTGAGCTGAAAAGTTTTCCTGTAAGCAGTAACTTCGTCTATCACACAATACAGCGATACAAAGACCAAGTTCTCTGCAAGATCGCCAAAGGAGTGGACAGATACGCTCTGTGAGCCTGCAAAGATCAAAATCATCGAAGAGCTACTGCGCCGGAATCCATGTCGCACTCAGAAGAAAGTCGCTCTGTAGACTAATATTTCGCGCGTTTCATTGAACAGAATGCTACTGAAATATGATCTTAAGGTAAAGGCCTATAGCCCTAGAAAAGTTCACTATTTAAACGATCGTCTTCGTAAGTTACTACGCGAACGTTGTCCATTGCTGCTGAGGAGACATGATGGCAGGAAGATACTATTCACCGACGAGAAAATTTTTACTGTCGAAGAAAAGTTCAACCGACAAAACAATAAAGTGTACGCTAACAGTAACAAGGATGTCCTAGCTTCTGCACGGAATGTCTCGGGCACTCATCATCCGGCTAGTGTGATAGAATGGTGGGGAGTTTCGTACGAAGATGTCACTCCACACCATTTCTGCTAACAAGGTGTCAAGGTGAAAGCCAAGAATTATCAGTGCGACATTTTTGAGGGACATGGTTGAAGGAGAATGTGGCGGCCTTCATCGCAGAGGATGTGTGACCCTCCTCCAGCCCCGATCCGACCTCAACCCCCTGGATTATTCTTTATGAACTGAATTAGAGCTCAGGGTCTGCCGAAAGTCTCACCCAAACTTAGAGTCGCTGAAGCGAACCCTTTTTCGAGAAGCAAAGCAAATTCCGCTAGAATAGATTCATGCCGCCATTGATGACCGGCTAAATCATCTAAGGGCCTGTATTAAAAACAAGGGCGGTCATTTTGAATAAAATATTTACTTTATTGTTGGTCTATCTACTATATCTATGGTTACTGAAAATTTTAGAAATATAAGTTAATTATTTAAAAAGTTACGCAACTTTTATTTCGTCTCAAAATACGAGTTATATAGCTTTGAGCCGAGTGAGGTCTCTAGAGGGACTAATAGTCGGTAGTTTAGGGTACTGCAAGTTGCTCAATAATCCTCACGATATAAACTCCCTCAACGAAATGACAATGGTTGCGAAATTTACCGTCTTATAGTTTCTAATTATACGGGGCTCCTCTGATTGGTCAAAAAGCAATGGGTCCTGACTTTTGAGCTTCTATTCTTATTTTGAATTCATTATATGTTTTCAGTGTGTATAGATTTTAAAACTATTTCAATGGAGCAGTTATTCAGTAGTACTTAATGACATTCCAAACAACTGGGCTTGTTTTTTTTAAGATTTTAGTGCAAGTAGTGATATATTTTTTTCACTTCTTTCTTTTGTTTTCACGCAGTCGGGTTTTTTGTTTTTTATTCTTCCCAGTCGTTATCCTTATTGCTTCTAAAAATAGTTGAAGTGTGTAACACTTACCCTTCGTTGCGTTTGATTCGGTTCAACAACACATACAATTCAATGGGTTTGCTTGACGAAATCTATCAAAATACAGTTTATACAACGAGGACTAACATTAGTATAGATATTTCAAGACATTTGTGCGTGCCGCGGCGGCGCTATATTTTTATGAACTTGTAATGTCATAGCTATCGTTTGTGTGACAGTGACGCTTCAGATACGGCCCCCATTGCGATTCTATGAATAATTCCAGTTATCTAATTATTCTGTTAGAATTCAACTATCATTTTTCTGCATTGACATGTGTTCGGTGTTCACAGTAGATACAGTTATTTATCTTACGTCTATTTTAAGAACGCACCGATGCCTGCGTAACCAGATAATACTGTTAAAATCTAGCATTTAGTGATTAGATTATTGTAGTTTAATTAAAACGTCAAAATGTAATCAAATAATGCGTAAATTCGCGTGTTATCAATCTTAGCTATAATAGTTATCTGATATCGCATTTGTATTGAATGAGTATTATCTGGTTACGTCCGCATCGGTGCGTTCTTAAAATAGACGAAAGATAAATAACTGTCCGAACTGTCAACACCTAAGTATCAATGCAATAAAAAAATATAGAGAAATTTTAATAGAATAATAAGGTAACTGGAATTATTTATAGTTTGAAAAGGTTCTCCATCGAGAATTTCAACCGGCGCCGTATCTAAAGCGTCACCGTCATACAAATGAAAATTATGCCATTACAAGCTCACGCAAACATAGCGCCGCCCGCACATTTGTCATGAACTATCTATACTAAAGTTAGTCCTCGTTTTATAAACTGTATTTAGATGGATTCCGTCAATCAAACCCATTAAGCTGTATGTGTTGTTGAACCGAATCAAACGCAACGAAGGGTAGATGCTACACGTCTCAACTATTTTCTGAAAAAATTGTTGCTATGGTAACTTTTTGATTCCTCATAAGAATTTCCATTCCCATTTTAATTCCTTTAAGTGTTGGTTTTCGGGATAAATTTTAACTTATTACCATTCCAGGGTCTTAAAACTACTCAAATTCCAATTTTCAAATGTATAGGTCCAAAAACACCCAAAAATTTTAAGTCTCTACAACCAGTGGCTTAGGCTGTGCGTTGTCTGTCAGTTAGTATGTCAGGACATCTCCTTTGATATGTGTATAGATTAGATATAGATACCAGGACTACGCTAACAAAGCTGCTGGCGGAAATCTATTATTATTAACAGACAAAATTTAGACAAGATACGGTTGAGATTTTCGATGAAGAAATTTTACAAACTATAAAAATTCCAGTTGTCTAATTGTTCTGTTAAAATTCCACTATCTTTTTTTTTGTATTGATAGGTGATGACAGTAGGTAGTTATTTATCTTACGTCTATTTTAAGAACGCACCGATGCCTGCGTAACCAGATTATACTGTCAAAATCTAGCAATTAGTGATTAGATTATTGTAGTTTAATTAAAACGTCAAAATGTAATCAAGAAATGCGTCTATTCTCGTATTTTTAAATTATATTTATTTGATATCTCATTTGTATGTAACGAGGCGGAATTATTTTCCTAATCTAACATTAAAATGCTGCTGATACTGTCACTGTGTCTTGTTGCCGTAACTTCAGGTAATTTTGATACAAGTTTTTTTTTTATTCCAAACAACATTTTCTAGAAATATGTTTTGCTCTTAAATATTGTATTGCATTTGCAAGCTTGACTACGGCCCCTTTGGAAAACAAGCACGATATAAAAATTCTTGCCACCTATTTCTATTGCAAAAAGTGGTCTTAAATTTATGGAAGTGTAAGTTTTTATTTAAAATAATTGTCCAGCGGTGAATTCACTAGACCGTCTTGCCCGCGTGCAAGTCTGCAGACATACCTATCACACTTCTTTATTTTAGGTTTTACCCGTCTTATAGCAAATTATCAGAAGTATTTGAGTTTCAATCATCGGAATCAGTACTCCTAGTAAATAGTTATAAAGTAACATGTAAAAAAAATGAATCGACAACCTCCTTCTTTTTAGGGTCTGTTAAAAATACAAAGAAAGCTATCTAGACTTAAAACAAGGAAATCATTCTCGATACCACTATGCGTGTGTGTAATTTCCGCGATGTCATCTCATTTTTTTACCGATTTAATGATGCAAAATGCGACCAATAAATTCAAGGGACTTCTTTTGATGTTGGGCGGTTAATCATAATAGCGACTAGTAAATTTATGACATGCCGTAGAACCCTCACTTTTTAAAATATTGAAAAGTTTGCGTTAATTATACAATCACTATCTTTTACAGCATTTAAGTTATTCCTACAAAGGTGCCAATTCAGTTTTCCACTCTAAATTAAAAAAAATATAATATCTTAAATTTAGGTTCATTTTCATATTATTTCTTCCATAGTCACATTTCATCGTAAAGTATAATTAAATTTTGTCTATTAATAATAATAGCTTTCCGCCAGCAGCTTTGTTAGCGTAGTCCTGACATACTAACTGACAGACAACGCACAGCCTAAGCCACTGGTTGTAGAGACTTAAAATTTTTGGGTGTTTTTGGACCTATATATTTAAAAATTGGAATTTGAGTAGTTTTAAGACGCCGGAATGGTAATAAGTTAAAATTTATCCCGTAAACCAATACTTGAAGGAATTAAAATGGGAATGGAAATTCTTATGAGGAATCAAAAAGTTACCATAGCAACAATTGTTTCTGAAAATAGTTGAGACGTGTAGCATCTACCCTTCGTTGCGTTTGATTCGGTTCAACAACACATACAGCTTAATGGGTTTGATTGACGGAATCCATCTAAATACAGTTTATAAAACGAGGACTAACTTTAGTATAGATAGTTCATGACATTTGTGCGCGCGGCGCTATGTTTGCGTGAGCTTGTAATGGCATAATTTTCATTTGTATGACGGTGACGCTTTAGATACGGCGTCGGTTGAAATTCTCGATGGAGAACCTTTTCAAACTATAAATAATTCCAGTTATCTAATTATTCTATTAAAATTCCTCTATATATTTTCTTTTTTGCATTGATACTTAGGTGTTGATAGTGGGTACAGTTATCTATCTTTCGTCTATTTTAAGAACGCACCGATGCGGACGTAACCAGATAATACTGTTTAAATCTAGCATTTAGTGATTAGATTATTGTAATTCAATTAAAACGTCAAAATGTAATCAAATAATGCGTCCATTCGCGTGTTATCAATCTTACCTATAATAGTTATCTGATATCTCATTTGTATTTAATTAGGTGGCGTGTTTTCTCTAATCAAACATTAAAATGCTGCTGATACTGTCATTGTGTCTTGTTGCCGTTGCTTTAGGTAATTTTGATACAAGTTTTTGTATTCAGAACATCATTGCTCCTTGCTCAAATCAGGGGTCTCGAGCAAATCATAAACATGATAAGGTACCATTACAACCTAGAAAAGTTTATTTTTTACAGTTATCAAACGTGCTGGGATGAGACCACGAAACCTTGTACTACATATGTTTTTAAAATAAGATGGTAAGACAATCATTCCAACAACTTTATTCCATAGCTTAGCGTGGCATAGTATGGTTTTACAGTTATTGTAACCTTTTTACATTGCTGCTTCAATCCTCTTAGTAACTACTTGAAGTTATATTTATACTATAGCCTTCCTCAATAAATGGACTATTCAACACAAAAATAATTTATCTATTCGAACCCTTTCTATTTTTCAATTCTAACCAGAGAACGCGTTAAACTCCTCAGCTTTATAATACTAGTACTGGTATAAAACTACTGAGATTTCTTAATAACCTCGGTCTGTAGATTTCGGGTTATATTCCTGGCCTGTGTAGGCCAATGTAGCAAATTAACGTTTTAATTTTACCTTGGCCTTTACATAAGGAGCCTTCGTGGTTTGAAATTACCTCAACACAAGGAATTTTTGCTACTTGACTTCTGACCAATGTATGTTTTATTTTGTCTTGATATATAATATTCCGCCAGCGGCTTCGCTCGCGTGGTCCACTGGCACCTTACTCATAGATCTAAACAATTTTGTTCATAATTAAATACTCTTAAACAACAACACATTGATACAACTCTTAACAAATAATGCATTACTTTCGACCAAATTTTATCACCATAAAAACGGTTCTAGTAAGTTAATCTTAAAAGATAGACATATTTTGCCGAGGACATTTTTTTAGATCATTTCAAGAGGAATAATTCTTTTATACATATATTTTTGGTGTCTTCAACCGTTTTCGCAGCGCACGCAACTGAAGCCCTCAAGGATGAATAATTTTACACAGGCGAAGACGTGTATGAAAATGCCAAAGAGGATTTAATATTGTAAATAAATGGCTCCTGCAGAATTTGCCAACTCTGAATGTGACTAAATGTAATTATATCCAGTTTTCGATACGCCAATCAAAATGGACTCCAAATAACAAAAACTAATTTGCTCACTATGTATTGCAAAGACCTCTTACAAGCAATCTGTAAATGTCCAGAAATAACTAATACTAACAATATAAAATATTTAGGCATAACAAAAGACGATACCGTCCACATTTAGGTACCATATAGAAGCTGTAAATAAAAGAATCCGTAAGTAAATATTTGTTTTAAAAAAAAATTCACTGTTGCTGAACCATAATTATATAAAGAGCCCAGAGAGCGGTACACAAAGTTTCTAATTTTCGTCCCTTCCTCTACCCCACTGACGAGCTTTAATAATCATAAAATTTTTCCGCCCGCGTAAATTAAGGTACCTCTACTTCTCCACAACTTCCGTAGCAGAGTGGTTCACACGCAGACATCGATTCCGGAATCGATTTCCGGTCGGTGACGAGAGAGATTGCGACTTTAAAAGTGACATGATTAAAAAACTCGCTAACAAAATCGCTACACCTTTGAAAGGAATTTCAATATATTTTGAAATTAATCAATTACGTCACTGTGATGATACTATCTGATATTCTAAAAAATGCATACCTATGCAGTCGCATATCTGGTAACCGTATACGTGCAAGTTACTGTGAAAAATTATAGACTTACTGTTTAAATTTAAAATTGTTGTAGTTGTTAGGGATCTTAAGTGCTGTATTATACGATATATCTATGTGACTGGATTATTGGGCGACCTGTTAAAACCATTCAAAATTTTTAAATAATTTGTGGTCAACCCCTCAGTCAGCCAGCCGATAGTACAAGGCTTCGCGGATACTCTGTCTCAGCCTAACTACAACCAATCTAATAGAACAGTAATAGTCATACATGGTATGGGTGAAAATGCCCTCTCTCTCTTCAACCGAGTTGTCACACCAGGTGAGTAACTAGACTATACTCTATTATAAAGAAAATTAAAAACCCTGTGACCTCGACGGTCACTAAGTTTGCGCGAAGTCTTAACGTTGAGCCCGAACGTCTCAAAGTTATAGACAAAGCGATAGCTATAAGAATGTTTTATTAATTAAATCAATGAATTTGTCTACATTATACAATAAAGATAAATTTTGTATGATTTACATTAATAATAAAGAACTCACATTACAAAGAGGTAAAGTAATACAAAAATAAAAATTATTCAATTTAAAAGTAAAAAAGAAGAGAAATTTAGATTGACAAAGTCGCGGGTTAACAGCTAGTGATAGGTTTACTTTACTTTTTAAATAACTGTCTGAGTTTCACTTATTACAATTTTCATTTAGTCGAAGTTATCTATTACAATTCATAAAATTTAACCCAATTGATTGATGACTAAACATAGAAATAATAATAATAATACGTTCTTATAGCATACCCTTGGAATGTATTTGAGTTTGAATGTTTTTCGACCCCTTAACAGGTTATTAGGTATTATCTAAATTCACATAACATATTATTAATTTAGTTTCCTCAATCTAGGTATTCTTTTCAGCTTTACTTACATATGCTGACGTGAATGTCATAAATGTGGACTGGAGAGTTGGAGTCACTGGAAAATAGAGATGTCATTAATAATGTCGAAGAATTGTGCGAGACAGTATTATTTGCAGATGACACCTCTTTACTGTTTAAAGTTGAGAGGGGTAATGATTGTTTTGACGATGTAAATAATGCTCTCGACAATGTTCTACAGTGGTTTGATAATAATAATTTAAAGCTTAATTCAAATAAAACGAAATGCATAAAGTTTGCATTACCTAATGTGAGGCATGTCAGTACACTTATAAATGTAAATAGTGAAAAAGTTGAGTTAGTAGAATCGACAAAGTTCCTTGGTATAACACTAGATTCCCGATTGCAATGGGATCCTCATATTGATAGCTTGTCAAGTAGACTGAGTTCTGCAGCTTTTGCTGTTAAGAAAATTAGATTCTTGACAAATGTTGAAACGGCAAGATTGGTATATTTTAGTTATTTTCATAGTGTAATGACGTATAGTATATTGTTGTGGGGTTCTGCGGGTAGCATTCAGGATATTTATGAATAATCGCCAAATATTGTTATAATAACTCATACAGCCAGTTGCATAAACATCTATTAAAATTGTCATTTGTTTAAAGCGCCATTACCCATACAAATTTGACATTCTTGCTTGCTTAAAGGCGTCATTAAATCTTAGTATATTGCAAGAAATTTCCAAAAATACCCAATTTATATGTTAATATTCAGGTATATGGAATATAAATAAAATTATGAAAAAAATTACAAGGACGATTCTCTACAACATCAGCAAAATGGAGACCTTAGATATACTTATTTTATAAGATATTAGGTTTAATTATTTTAAACCATAATAGCAGTCGCTATTTTAGTCAACCATAAAAAGTAACAACAAAACTTAACAATAACAATCGAAAACAACAAAAATATAACAAAAATTTAGTGTGATCTCAACTCAACACAACACATTTAGTGTACTCGTCAAACAATGTTAGTTTATTAACGGGAACGGGAACTGCGGGAACGCCTTTGGCTGCAACCACTACAAATACGCTGCACCAAAATGCTTCCCGGGTCTTATTCTCTAGCAGAGGGAGGTACACTAAACCACAGGGCCTCTCAGGTCTCATTACCCAGCAGTGGGTACACAATCACACCAGGTGTAAGTCATAGCACAAAACGCAAGAGATAAATTATTTATGAATTATTGAAATATTTATGAATAATCACCAAATATTGTTATAATAACTCATACAGCCAGTTGCACAAACATCTATTAAAATTGTCATTTGTTTAAAGCGCCATTACCCATACAAATTTGACATTCTTGCTTGCTTAAAGGCGTCACAAAATTTTAGTTCATTGCAAGAATTTTCGGAAATGCCCAATTTATATGTTATTTCACAATAAGGATTGGGTTTTCAGCAAGACTCGGCACCATCCCATAAGGCTAAAAACACCCAAGCTTGGTTGAGGGAGAATGTGGCGGCCTTCATCGCGGAGGACGTGTGGTCCTCCTCCAGCCCCGATCCGAACTCAACCCACTGGATTATTCTTTATGAACTGAAATAGAGCTCAGGGCCTGCCGAAAGTCCCACCCAAACTTAGAGTCCTTGAAGCGACCCTTGTTCGAGAAGCAAAGCGTATTCCGCTAGAAAAGACTCGTGCCGCCATTGATGATTGGCTAAATCGTCTAAGGGCCTGTATTAAAAACAAGGGCGGTCATTTTGAATGAAATATATATTTTATTATCTACTATATCTATGGTTACTGAAAATTTTAGAAATATAAGTTAATTATTTAAAAAGTGACGAAACTTTTATTTCGTTCCAAAATACGAGGTATGTAGCTTTGAGCCGAGTGAGGTCTCTAGAGGGACTAATAGTCGGTAGTTTAGAGCACCGCAAGTTGCTTTATAATCCTCACGATATAAACTCCCTCAAGGTTGCGAAATTTACCGTCTTATGCTTTTAAATTATACGGGGCTCCTTTGATTGATCAAAAAGAAATGGGTTGTGACTGTTGATCCTTCTATTCTGCTTTTGAATTCATGATATGTTTTATGTGTGAATAGATTTTAAAACTGTTTCATTGGAGCAGTTATTCAATAGTACTTAATTTTTTTCTTTTTATTTTTAAGTGCAAGTAGTGATATTTATTTTTAGGTTTTTTGTTTTTTATTCTTACCAGTCATCATCCCTATTGTTCCTGAAAATAGTTGAGGCGTATAGCACCTACCCTTAGTTGCGTTGGATTCGATTCAACAGCACATACAGTTTAATGGGTTTGCTTAACGGAATCTATCAAAATACAGTTTATATAACGAGCACTAACATTAGTATAGATATATCAAGACATTTGTGCGTGCCGCGGCGCTATGTTTGCGTGAACTTGTAATGGCATAGCTTTCATTTGTGTGACAGTGACGCTTCAGATACGGTGCCCATTGAGTTTCTCGATAGAGAGCTTTTTCAAACTATGAATAATTCCAGTTATTCAATTATTCTGTTGAAATTCCACTATCATTTTTTTTGCATTGATATGTGTTCGGTGATCACAGTAGGTAGAGTTATTTATCTTATGTCTATTTTAAGAACGCACCGATGCGTGCGTAACCAGATAATACTGTTAAAATCCAGCATGTAGTGATTAGATTATTGTAGTTTAATTAAAACGTCAAAATGTAATCAGAAAATGCGTCTATTCTCGTACATATCTTTAAAATTAGATAGCCAGAAAATTAAAACAAAATTAATCCTCATCTATTTTATTTATTCCACAACTTACCCCGCGTGGTTTTACTGTTATTGCAACATTTTTAATTGCTGCTCCACTCCTATTAGTAATTACTTTTAGTTATATATATCCTATGGTCTACCTCAATAATGTCTATTCAACACAAAGATAATTTATCTATTCCAACCCGTTCGATTTTTTCAATTCTTACCGGAGTAGCGCGTTCAACTCTTCAGCTTTATATACTAGTATAAAACTACTGAGATCTAAAAACCTCGGTCTGTGAGATTCCGGGTTATATTCCATATAGAAAAATAACATTTTGATTTTGCCTTGGGCCTAGACATTATGGAGCTTTCGTGGTTTCAAATTACCTTAACACAAGGGATTTTGGGCTTAATATATAATATTATTAATTGCTTAGCTTTATTAATAACGAAAATTTATAATAATACATATAGTTTTATATTAAATATAATTACATACTATAATCAAGTATATTGTTACCAGAGCCTCTAGTTTCAACGGTCCTGAAAATGCGCCATTTGTCGATATCGAAACTTTCTGGAAGACTTTCCGCAGAACTCATAGGTTTAACCCGAGCACAGACAATACCTATCATCTTTTTACTAGGTGAGTGTTTTAGATTAGTGATTCTTAAGATGTAATAGGTGGTCTATGGACTATAACCGACCAACTGGTAGCAATACTCTAATCATTAGTGCTTCTGGATACTGATGAATATGAGGTGGAAAGGATAATAATGGGTCTAAAAAAATTGGATAGCATTTCTAATAAAATTCTAAAGAAATTTAAGAACATCATAGTCCCTCCACTAACTCATATTTTTCAAAAGTGCCTAGTCGAAGGAAGTTTTCCTATATGTTCGAAGGAAGTTATCCTGGTGATAAAGTTCAGATAACTCATTCATTACAGACCTATTTCGTTACTATCAGCTTATCTAAAATATAAGAAAATATTAGACTTGTTAATTATAAAAAGAAAGAAAGAAAATCATTTATTAAACACACACACACATGCAGTATTGCAAATGACATTAATAAATTATTATTAAATTATAGAGTGCATCCGATGTGGTGTCTAAAAGGTGCCAACTCGACATGTGCTGCAGTTAACTGCAGCGTCGCTTTTCAGTTGGCCCCCTTAGGTGGTGTGGTGACACCCCGCTGAGCTAAATCAAAATAAAAAGAAAACAAAAACAGTGGTAATCATAAGTACCCAATTATTAAACATACAATACCACACACATAATTTCATAATATACACTTACATATACATAAAAAAATATCATACGATCACACATCAATACATCATAAATTTATGTATACCTATCTGCCTTCATAAGGGCGAAATCTTTTTCACAAAAATTTAAATTTCTCCACTTTATTTTAGGGTGTTAACCATGTTATATATGTAAAGAGGTGATTGAGTATTATTATGTTATAAGTTTATTTACACAGTATACATAAGGATGTCAGTATTTAAATCATTTAAGTCGATATGTATAACAATTAATTCCAATTCATACTAATAAAAATTAAAATATTATTTATTAAGAATGCAATAGTAATCGAGTAAAATAATAAAGATAATTAATTCTGAATATGAATAATAATACAGTTAACAAAAGCAAAAATTTAAATATTATTTATTAGTTATAAGAATGTAGAAATAGTCGAGGAAAACAATAATGATGATTAATTCTGCTATAAATTCCGATTTCTAATAGTAAAAACAATAATTAATGCCACACTTAATAATTTATTTCATATGTTCGACTTCTGTTTATTGATTAAAATATTTTTTAGCTTCGATTTAAAGCTGTACACAGTATTTAAATCACGCATTGGTGGTGGCAAAAACAGCCAATCTTATCAAAAAATCAGTTTGGCTTCAGGTCTAAATTATCATGTGCCGCTGCGGTGCATTAACCTACTGATTATATAGTAAAGGAACTTGATAAAGGTTATCGGACATACTCGAACCCACTGTGTTAAAATAGACAGTGTCTACAGCTGTGATCTAAAAAATACCTTTTTTGAAATTCTGCTGGGAAATATACCTATTTTTAATATACATTAATGACATCTTCTTCTCTGTCGTTTTGCTCTTGGCAGAACGGTCGTGGTCACGTCGAGGTGTCCGTGTGAGTATTAGAGGCAGACAAAGCCTTTTTTACGATCTTCCTCCATCTTTCCCTATTTCCGGACTGTCTAGCACAGTCTGACACACATTTTCCCACGGCGGATTTTATTGGATTTTATTTGAGTCCAGCGCATAGGTGATCTGCCGCGCGATCTGGTTCCCTCTACCTTTCCCTGCACGATTAGCCGTTCTATGATGTTGTTGTCTCGTCTAGAGACATGGCCAAAATACTGTAGTATCCGCGTCTGTACTATTGTAGTTAGACGCTTTGTGATGCCGAGTTCTTGGCACGCTGGTATGAAACTCTGTCCATAATATGCCAAGCAGACGCTTGGGATGGGAAAAGGGAAGAGGAAAAGATAGATTATATAGTAAAGGATAGTAAGTAAAGGATAGTAACTAAGGATAATTATATAGTTATATAGAAAGGGAAAGATAGATTATATAGGAAGGAATCTTCCTTCAGCACCACATCTCTAGAGCATCTGTCTTTTCCTTTTCCAAATCACGCACCGTCCACGTCTCAGCCACATAAAGGAAAATTGGGAATACCAGAGTTTGCATTAATCTGACTTTAGTGGTTTTGGTAATGTTGCGATTCTTCCACACTTTCCTCAACCTCTCTACCGCGGTTCTGAGAATTTTCACTAACACTAAGTGCAATCTCAGTGTAAATTTAGTCCAACGCTAAACATTGTTTAATAATGACACTGTAACTGTATTCCCGCCAGCGTAAATTATAGTACTATATACTCCTCCCGAACTCCGTAGCCGAGTGGTTCACACACTACAAAACAATATGTGACATGATATAAAAAGTCGCTAACACAATCGCTTTACTTTTAAAAGGGATTATGATATATTTTGAAATTAATCCATAAGGCCACTGTGATGATATAACCTATGTAGTCCCAAATCAGGAATTTTTCTGTGAAAAATTATGGACTTACTGTTAAAATTTAAAATTGTTGTTGTTTTTGGGATTAAGTTATGCTGTATTGTACCATACATAAGCGTGATTGGATTATTGGGCGATCTGTGAAAGCCATTATTTTTTTTTATTATTTGTAGAGTCAACCCTTCACAGCCAGTCAGCCGATAGTACAAGGTATCCCGTATACTCTGTCTCAGTCTAACTACGGCTCAGGGAGGAGGACAGTAATAGTCATACATGGTATGGATCAAAATGCCATCTCTCACTTCAACCAAGTTGTCACACCAGGTGAGTTACTACGCTATACTCTATTATAAATAAAATTAAGAACTTCGTGATCTGTTGGGTCATTGAATTTGCGCAGTCTTAATCTTGAGCCCGAGTACCCCAAAGTTATAGACAAAGCGATAGCTATCAGAATGTTTAATTAATTAAATCAATGAATATTTCTGCATCATATAATAATGATAGATTTTGTATTACTTACATTAATACCTGTTATTGAGGAATGCTTGCTTTATAGTCGCTAATAGGAACCACTACAGGAGAGGACATTTGCCTTGCCTGGTCAAAATTTGTTGGAGTATGGTACAGATGGTGCACCTTCTATGGTCGCCTTACGTTAAGGTTTCATCAGAATTTTTAACGAAAAAGCAACTGAATTAAATTTGCAAAAAGATAATTTGATAGTCCTTCACTGCATTATCCACCAACAGAACTTGTGTTCTTAGTCCATTCTACTCCACAATGTTATAAATGTGGTAGTAAAAACCATGAATTTTATTAGATCTCGAGGGCTTAACCATCGTTAATTCAAGGCGTTTTTAGATGAAATATCGTCGAATATGACGACGTAACATATTATTCTGAAGTCAGATGGCTAAGCAAAGGGAAAATGCTGAAATGGTTTTACGAGCTTATAAATGAGATAAAAGACTTTATGCAAATAAAAAGTAAACCACTATCTGAATTGAATGACCCATAATAAATATGTGACTTTGTAACGGTGTGCCATACCATCGTTTATTTTTCCTAGTTTTCAACATGTAAATTTTTGTGTTTGATATTCAACATAATTTCTTTTTATTATTCACCTATCGTAATTTAAAATTTTGACTTATCAAATATACTCTTCATGGATGTCAGTTTGTAAAAAATTCATCTGTTGTAAACATGTAAATGACATATATTATAAATCATATAAATTTAAACATAAAGTTTTAGTAATGATTGTTAATAATAATGAATGAGTAATTGAAATAGAAATTATATAATATAATAAAAGCGTATTCTGTAACTTGACGATTCAAGTTTTTATCAAGAAACCCAAAAAGGGGTATGTACTCTTTTTATTTGGTAATTTTAATTTTATATCTAGGTAACTTACGAACTGTTTTTATATTCATTTTTATTTTGTTTGTTACAGTTTCTTTTCTTTGTCCTGTATTGTATACCATAAATTAATCCGTTCTTAAGCTAGTTAGCCTTTCATTAATTGGCCCAAGCACCGAACCCATCACAACTGGCGTCGCAACGTGGTTGATAAAATAGGCTGACTACGCACTTCCAACAAGACCGGACTTCAAACTGCAATAGAAGACAATAGTGCACACTTAACGACCAACACCTGAAACACATTTACTCACACAATCAGACAATAGACGTTCAGCGTTACCTTGGCTGGTCACAAATGTGATCGGTTCTGATGCCATTGTATCGAGGAACATATAAAAACTTACTCAACATAGTGATATAAAACAGAACTATTTTAATAATAAATAATTTTATTTAGAATCCGATTGGTTGAATCCACCCAAACAGCTCAAGAATTGCGTGAAATTTTATAACCAATGATAGGAGACCCTACTAACTATCCTCCTTTATCATATAGTCTGATCGAATTCAATATTAGGGTGATTCTTGGGAAATGTGTTCTCCGTGTAATTTCCAGGGCATTTTTGAAATCGCAAAATTATGGTGAATTATATAAATATTTCGAAAACTTCTGCAAATTTAAACATCATATTAAAATTGGCCACGACTGAGATCTATACTTTTGCTAAAAAAAAATGTAGAAAATTGGCGGACCATGGAAATTACATTATAGGCAATGGAAATTACACAGCAGATAAAATTTTGCTAAACACCATGTCATATATGAAATTAAGCTGTCATATTAGTTAGGGTAGTATTAATATCTGCCTTCATTATACTGAAACGATATACTTACTCAAAATTGGAACGAAACCTAAACACGTTCATGTTCTCAAAAAACAAAATATATACAACGTGTTATGGAAATAGCGCAAAACCTCTCAGGTGGTAGCTCAGCCCATGAAACTGAACAACTTTTACTATGAGACCAACATTGAAATTTCAGCATCTGGCAAATTTTTCGAAGTAACGTTACATCGGAAAAACAAAAGTCGGGCGTTGAAGTAAGATATTCGATGTATTGAAACTTCAAACAATGAACGCTTAGACGTACTCGTATAGTTGTCGATGTATCAATTATCGAAGAAACGTGTTTCGAAGTGACATAGAGAACCCTTTTTCGAAATGGTTATTTATTTTGTCAATTATCTTATAAAATACGCATCCTACGTCAAATATCAGTAATTAATTTATTGTAAATTTAATTGGCTTTCATTTAACACCAAATTGGTACCTGTAGAGCCAGTGGTTTTCTAAAAAACGATAGATAGCGAACACCGGTCATACGTAGACATTAGGAGGTTATTTAAGTCAAGAAAACCCCCTTGGCTATCTATCGTTTTTGAGAAAACCATTGGCCCTACAGGTACCAATTTAGTGTATAATCAAAGTAATTTTTTACAATAAATAAATAAATTAAATAATATGTTAACTTAATCCGGTGTAAAAAATGTGCTTGTGACCCTGTTGACTTCAAACAGACGACAGCGAAAGACAGATGTATTAAACTTGAATTTGTTTAATCACGATTTGAGAATTTGAAGATGATGATCAAAGTTTTAAATGATATTTAAGACGATTTAATTAAAAAAATAACCAACATTCAACATTTAAGTCTGTATTTGGCGATGGCGTGCATTTCCTTGAAAACAAACATTGAACATAACGTTTGATTTTTTCCAACCAAAAAGAAACAAGGTAATTTCCATGGGTGATACGTAATTTCCATGGTGTTTTATCCATGGAAATTACACCATGGAAATTACTAAAAATCATATATTTTGAAATTACTCTGCATTGAAAAGATATAACCGGCTAGTTTATTACTGTTTATCTACATTATAGAGCTAGATATTTCACATTAAAACCCATTTTCTAAAAGAAGTAGAATTATATTGAAAAAATGTGACATGGCAAAGCCGGATAACTGAGAACCAAAATTTAAGAAATTGAAGAACTTATTATTGCAACGAAAGCGCGGGAAACAGCGACTTGGCCACCTCACCTGATAGCTGCGGCGTAAATGACGATTCGCAAACACCAATCGGGGTTCGCCTACGCCTCGCCAGCTCAGAGCAGTATCTCGCGCAAGGCGCGCGGCGGAAATTTTGCTAAGCGTGTGACACATTTACTTCTGATCATAAAATCAAAAGTTTCCTTCCGATTAATTTGAAATTTGATCAATATGTAAACCGATTTGTCTTTTTTAAATGTGTGTAACAAACTGATTGAAAACGTGGGTAATTTCAAAAATATTTGCGATTGCTCAAAAGTCGGCGCGCGTGTGACACGGTAAAAACGTGCAAAATTGACCGGATTTGAGATGTTGAGAGTAAGTTACTCCGATCTACGTCGTTTTTTATCCGTGAAATCGATATGACACTATGCTTAATGAAATGAAGAAACGATGTAATAGTAGTTTTTATCATAATAATTTATTTTTATAGGAGATATTTCCCTGTGACACTCAAAAATTGCTTTTCCAAGAAGTACCCATTAACGTGAGTGAAATCAACAAATGTTTAGATTTGATTTCAATCACATTATCATCTTATCCAACTAGGAAAAATAAAATTAAACCCTACCTAATCCATATCAGAAATAAATAGTCTCTAATACAATTGACAACACAAAATACAAACGAAGATATCACCACAATAAAAAAATTACATAAATATGGAACAAATTATCAAAATTTAGAATTTACTCCACCAACTTCTACATATCATTCTGCAGTTTCTGTACAACAAACTAGTGTTGTACTACCTTTTTTTTAGAAAATCTTGCATAAACATTACAAAGTTTAACAAATAACTAGAAATTTAAAAATTTCATTATTCCGGCGATGGCTGTCCTCGAGATTTTCTACAAAAGTTGGAAGAATTTGCAACACCTAGAAATATAAATTTTATTTCATTACATAACAATATTTATGATATTCTTTCTGGAATACCTCTTGAATGGTTCAGAGCCAATAAAGAACCTATCCAGATTGGGATACATTAAAAAAATTAATTTAAAATACTTTGAAATTATTGATTACGATTACAAACTAAAAAAAAATATATTGATTCACGTAAACAAAAACACAATGAACGTATTATTATTTATTTTGCTACAATGGAATCCTTATTTGTTGGTTGATAACTCCTGGATTGCTGCGGTGCATGAGAAACAGAGACCGTATGTATAAAAAACTTAAAACGTCCAGAGATAAAAAGATCTTAGAAATGACATTCAAAAGATATCGTAATTACTGCAACACATTATTAAAAAATATTAAAAGACAGTATGAAAGAGATAAAATAATTAAAGCTAAGACAAATCCTAAAAAGTTATGGGGTGCCATTAAAGAATTTACGCACACAACAAAAGTGAAATCAACTGCTGATGAATTGCTTTCAAGCACAGATTGCCCGGAAACGTCTGTCAATGAAATAAATAAATATTTTGTTAACGTTGGCAAAGAGCTAGCAGAGTCACCCCTGTTTTTATCAAATTACGATGACACCCGAATAAAGAGTTCTCTTTTAAAAACTAAGGGTGACTCATTTGTTTTTGCTTTTGCACTTAAACAGTATAAGACGATACTTGTTCCACCACTTACTACCATTATGAATTTATGCATTAAAACCGGAGTGTTCAGACATATTAAAAAAAGCCTTAGTACATCCCATACACAAATCGGGTGCAAGAAATTGTGTTGCACATTACAGGCCTATATCGATACTGCCTGCTGTTTCTAAGATCCTAGAGAACATTATGAACACTAGACTCAAAAATTACCTAGAGACTAATAACCTGATATCAGACAGGCAATATGGTTTTCGCAAGAATAGATCTACTGATGACGCCGTCCATGATCTAACAAATCATATAGTTAAAGCCCTTGATAAAAAAGAAAAATGTCTTTCAATTTTCATCGACCTAGCTAAGGCTTTCGACACGGTGAATATTTCTAGGTTGTGTCTTAAGTTAGAAGGTTTTGGTATCCGTGGAAACCAACTCAAACTTTTTAAAAGTTACCTCATCAATCGCACCCAATGCACCAGAGTAGGTAAATTTATTAGTAAAAGCCTCGAGATTACGCTCGGCGTCCCGCAAGGAAGCATCCTAGGTCCTACGTTATTTTTGTTGTACGTCAATGAAATGTGCGAACTTGTTTTGAACAATGGAAAAATAGTGGCATATGCTGATGATACAGTGTTAACCTTCAAGGGCAAATCATGGGAAGAAGCTTTCTACTCGGAACAGGATGGTTTCCAAAGGGTTATAAGATGGCTGTCATTGAATAGGCTCACATTAAATTTAGATAAGACCACATTTATGACCTTTAGAATTAGAAACAAAAGTTGTTTTAATATAAAAAATTTAAAAATCAAGTATCATGCTCGTGCAAGGTGCACAAGGTGCGCATCCAATGTGATTGTCCCGAAATCGTTCAAACAACAACCACCCGTTACCTAAAAGTTACTTTAGATAACAAACTCTCGTTCAAAGCCCACATAGACAATTTATCTGGAAGAATACGTAAACTTATTTATGTATTTAAGCACCTAAGACACGTTGCTGATTCAAACACGATGAGACAGGTATATAGTGCGCTCGGACAGAGTATATTAGGATATTGCATTTCTTCGTGGGGTGGTGCTGCGAAAACTGACTTAATCAAACTTGAGCGCGCTCAGAGGGCAGTTTTAAAAGTCTGTACTTTCCAATCCTATCGCTTTCCAACTAGTGACTTATATAAATATTGCGAAGTACTTATTGTGCGACAATTGTTTATCTTACAAATAATCTTAAGGCAACACACTGTATCATCATGCTTACCCATTCCATTTAATCTATCACGGAGCAAAAGGCAAAACAGAATCCCATATGACACTATATGCAAAACAGCCTTTGCGCATAATTTTGTTTGTTCCTTGGACGCTTTTTGTATAATAAGTTAAACAAATCACTCATATTTTACGATAAATGTAATTATAACTGTAAAAAGATGGTAATAAAATACCTCTTGAATCTTACATATGAAGAAACAGAATCACTCCTTCATCCTTTAACATAAAATTCACACACACCTACAAACATGCATACACATACTCACACACTCACACACACACACGCGCGCGAATGAGTTAAAAATAAAAACAGTGAGCAAATCTTAAATACATATGCATTCCTTTAACCAAGTTAGTTAACTTTGAGAATCTGTAAATTTGCTGGTGCTTAATGCTCAGGTATTCCTTTTTTAAGCACCAGCTGTGTATTTGATTGTAACCCTAAGATAACTAAGCCTAGTACCTCTATTCATGTAAAAAATGTAATTATGAAGTCAATAAACAATATTATTATATTATTATTATTATCCGGTGATTCGATATTTAATGGCTCTGCGGCGTGACTATGGCATGGGACCGACATTTCGTCAGTTATTAAAAGATAGGCTGGTTTGAGTCAATCAAGTGACACAGTCAAGTGTTTGCCGTTGTAATCGATCTTATAAAACTTTGCGTGGCGTGATATGACTTTAAAGGGGCCTTCATAAGATGGAATCAATGCTTTTCTTGTTTCGTTGCTTAAGAAGACGTCTTTATTATAATCTTTATTATATAAAGTAGGAACATTACAATTTTACTTCTTTAATTTACAAAAAATAGGTAACAACTTAAATTACTCTTCTGTTGTCATCCTGTATTCCAGCGTACAGCGCCCTAAAATCCCCATAGAACCCATAGAATTTACAATTTAATTTCCTAATATGACAATATGTGTAATTTTGTAGATATATAATTTAATTATGAGCTGACACAAAACTGAATGTGTGTGCATGCATGTGTGTGTATGTGTGTTTGTGAGTGTGTGTTTATGTAAAAGGTGCTAATATTTCTCGGGAAAGCGTCATTGAGAGCCGGAATCAACTTGTGTCTCATATTGAATCTTCGTTAGAGGAAGTCTCTAACTGGGGTCGACTTAATTTGGTCCACTTCAACCCTACTAAGACACAGGTTTGCGCATTCACCGCCAAAAAATACCCTTTTGTCGTATCACCTCGCTTTCAAAACATTCCCCTAACTGCCTCAGCCAATATTGAGATTCTCGGTGTCGACATATAGAGCGAGGTCCAGTTTCGTGGTCACTTAGAGGATAAAGCTAAATTAGCATCTAAGAAGTTTGGTGTGCTTAATAGATCGCGGCAGTATATCACTCGGGCGCATCGCCTGCAGCTTTACAAGGCGCAGGTTCGTCCCCATATGGAATACCGTTCTCATCTTTGGGCAAGGGCACCTTAATACCAGCTTCCGACCGCATTCAGAGGAGAGCGACTCGAATCGTCGATTGCGGGACACTCCAAGTCGGCTTGATCCACTTGCCCTGCGAAGAGATGTTGCTTCACTGTGCATCTTCTATCGCATTTACTACGGGGACTGCTCCGAGGAATTGTTCGGACTCATAATTGCCGCTACTTTTCGCCATTGTTCCACGCGACAAGAAATCCACGCCCATCATCTGGATGGTTGGATGGTCTGGATGGTCCCCAAACTGTGCATTTTACTAAAAGTTTTCTGCTTCGCACAGCCAAACTCTAGAACAGTTTGTCGCCAGCGGTATTTTCGGACCGATACGACCTTCAAACTTTCAAGCGTAGAGCATATTCGTCCCTCAAAGGCCGGCAGCGCGCTTGTAGCTCCTCTGGTGTTACAAGTGTCCATGGGCGGCGGTAATCACTTACCATCAGGTGATCCGTCTGCACCCTATTCCATAAAAAAAAAATGATAAAGGTACATAAGTTACTAACGTCGTAGCACCGAAATTATGAGGTTCTCGGTTTCCTCGAATGAAAGTGTCTGTAGTCAGTTAGATACTTTTGTTCTGCATTCAATTTTAGTAAAATGATAGATGTTTAATATTTTATTCACCTTATAACTAAAGAATCTACGCCGAAACGCAGTGTCACATCCCTCTTTCCATCTACACACCGTGCGCTTCCTCCGAACTGTTTCAATTTGCGGAGTATAGGTTAATTTAGAGTGTTATTTTACAATAATTTGTAACACAAACAACTGCCTAATTACCTTACAAAACTGATACAGTTTATTTAATACTAACGGTAATTGCTGTACTCATTGTGTATTATCTATACATTTTTTCATGAAAGCTGCTTTTAAAGTGCGATGTAGTCGTTCAATCATACCGTTCGCTTTTGGATTGTATGCGGCTGTACGAACGCGTTCGATGCCAAGACGTTTTAATAATTGTGCGTATAAGTCGGACTCGAACTGACGACCTTGATCTGAAGTTATCCGTTTTGGACAACCGAAACGAGCTATCCAGTTTTCTATTAAAACTTTAGCAACTGTTTCGGCCGTAATATCTTTCGTGGGTATTACTTCAGGTCACCTTGTTACTCTATCTATCATAGTTACATAATGTCTATAATCACCGGAATATGGCAACGGACCTATGATATCTATACGTACATGTTCGAAGCGTGACGCATCATCAAATTCGCCTATCGGTGTAAATGTGTGGCGTTGTATTTTACTCTTTTGACAAGGAATGGAACTTTGAACATATTTTTTGCCAACCAACTAACCAACAAGCTCGGGCACAAACCTAGATGTCTGGTAGGCATGTCTGCAGAATTGTCTACGGACATGACTTTGTTGTACCCCAAATTACACAAATATACCATCTCAAAATATTCAATATAGTGACATTTTCATTATTCCCATTCAACTTGCATTCAACTTGCGGATCGCGTATTCAAATATTATTGGGCGCTGATATATTTTGGGAGATGCTCACAAACAATCGAGTACCCTTAGGCAAAAACAAACCAACCTTGGTTGAAAGAAAGGTCCATACGTATTTCTAACAAACATCACAAACAACAACACAACAATTATCATACAACCCACTGTCATTTACTAAACAATATTGAGCTCGATGAACAATTAAACAAACCAAAACCAGCATTACAGACTTACACAAGAATGCTGAATCATTCCAAGAATTTTTTAACCTGGATATCACCGGAGAACTGAACCTTTGGCATAATTTATGGGTGAAGAAGGCTTTATCAGATGATCAATTAAGGGACATAGAAGTAGTTGATCTATTCAACGTAGCCAACATTTTTTACCCTGCACTATCCCATGCATCACGGCGACCGTGGAACGGTCCTTCAGTACGCTGCGAAGAGTTAAAACGTGGGTTAGAAGCATCATGGGCTTCACCCATTTTACCTTTCTTCAAAGGCTTACGGGTTTATATCTGATGAGCGTACATCGCAATTATTTAAAAGAAAACAGTGACTCATTGAAAATATTGTCATAGACAAATTTTCGGCAAATCTGAGAAGATTACTGTTAAATGAATATATATATGTCGCATCATCATTACGAAGATCGTTTGATTTAGTTTCTTTTATTTTAATTGCTAGTTATTTTAATTTAATTACTCGATTACTTAATTACTCGATTGTAAAGAGAGCGTGATCATCGATACTTTTAATTTTATTAGAATGGTGACACTGACTTTGACAGTTCGTTTATAAAAACCAAGTTGCCGCCATTTTGGCACACATTCTGTTTCCGATCGCCGAGGAGTAAAGACATCCGATGACATCACGCTCATCTCGTTATATTTTCGTATGAAAAGTGATAAATGGAACAAATCCACGTTGGTATACCACGCCTGCAGTGTTATTTTAAAGATAGTCCTCCGATATGGACGATCTATTTGGGCTTCGTAATAGCCCATTCGGACTACCCGCCGTTATATATATAATGTTTTATTTTGAGTCATAATCAAACAAATTAATAAAAGTCAATTTTCATGATACTCGTTACTATAGCGCGGGCACAAACCTAGATGTCTGGTAGGCATTGCCTGCGGGCATGACCGTCTAGTGAATTCAAACAATTATTTCAAATGAAAACACTTCCAAAAAGTTAAGATCACTTTACGTAGAAGAAATAGGTTGCAAGAATTTTTGTAGGTGCAATGATATCGTGCTTCTTTCCCAAAGGGGCCGTGAACTTAGAGCACTCACGCTTGAAAATGCAATACAATATACTATACTAATATTATATAGAGGAAAGAAATGGATATTTGTTTGTTTGCATCGAATTCGCGCTAAAACTACTGAACCGATTGTTTCGGGGCGATTCCAATCTACGGGAAGATACATCAGACGCGGATGTCATTGGCTATAATTTTTGCGGCAAAGTATATTGTTGTTAATAGTATTTTGACATCCTAAAAGTTGTAACAAGAAATCGGTGAACATGTATAAAAATTATATATCGTCTTCGAACATACAACTTTCTCTTTTACGATCTTGATGTCGTTTAATATGGCACATTGTAGTGTCATTAAATATAAATATACTCTGATAAAAGTGCGTAGTGCGTAGACTGTAATCTCTCGAATAATAATAATAATAATAATAACACTTTATTGTCAACACAACAGATATCTTCACAGATTTTACAAACTAAACAATACATCAAAGTGTAACAAATGGCGGTCTTATCGCTGAAAGCGATTTCTGCCAGACAACCATTGGATGGATAGGAATGTTAATTATAACGAAACGGGGGTGTAAACTTAAAGTAGGTAATTCCAAATAAATCATTGAAACATAACAATAATAGACACCAGAAGTTGACAAATATAATATACTTGCATAAATACATATAACATAATACATAAATATATAAAATATGATACATATAAATACTAATGAATTGAAGAAGGGGTTATTAGCAGTTAAAATATATTAAACAGATAAATAGTGTTCTTTTACCAATTCTTTGAAAATATTTAATGATTGAGCGCGTCTTATGGAAGTCGGAAGAGCATTCCAAAGACGCACAGCTTGGACAGTGAAAGAGCCATCATAAAAAGTAGTTGTATGGAGAGGGGTTTCAAGTTTCAGGTTTTCCGATGACCTCAAGGAAAATGAAGTACAGCAGTATAGCGGATTGAAGCGTTCTTTCAAATAGCGCGGATAAAGGGGGTTAAACAAAATATTGTAAAGGAGGGATAATATATGAGCATTCCGGCGAAGACGAATTGGAAGCCACTTGAGCTGAGTACGAAATTGAGATATATGATCATATTTGCGCAATCCAAATATAAACCGAATACAGAAGTTTTGGAGCCGCTCAAGTTTATTAAGCTGGTCTTCCGTAAGATCGAGATAACAGACATCGGCGTAATCAAGAATTGGAAGCAACAAAGATTGTGCTAGAGCAAGTTTAGTGGCAGTCGGCAAAAAGTTACGCAACCTCCTCAGTGACGCAGCAGAAGCATACAGTTTACGACTTACATATTGCAATTGAGGTCCCCAGCTCAAACTACTATCAAAGATTATACCTAAGTTTTTTACTGATACGCTATAAGGGATGTCAGTCCCATCAAAGTTAATCTTAGGTAACAGATGCCAGTCCAATTTGGAGGTCAACCTAGAGCTACCTACTATCATTGCATTAGTCTTGGCAGGATTAACTTTAAGACCAAAGGACTTGCTCCATTCTACTATATGATCTAAATCAGTATTAGCGATGTGTACTGCCTCGATGAGCTGTGAAGGAGGAGCTTGACAGTAGATTTGAAGGTCGTCTGCGTAAAGGTGGTAGGAAGAAGTAAGTTTCTGAGAAATAGAATTGATGAAAATCGCGAAAAGCAGAGGAGATAAAACGCCACCCTGTGGAACACCAGCAGTCGTATCGCACCAAGAGGAATAATTCTCCTCAATACGTACTCTTTGCCGGCGTCCATACAGATAACTATGAAACCACTCAGTTACGGGTGGAGATATGTTAATAGAGCGTAGCAGAGCCAGTAAGATGTCAAAGTTGACAGTATTAAAAGCACTACTAAAATCCAACAGTGTTAGTATAGTTAGAAGACCGTTTTCCATTCCAAACCGGATATCGTCGGTGATTTTAATTAAAGTGGTAGTGGTACTATGGCCTGGACGAAAACCGGATTGAAAAGGATTCAAGAGATCATGACGAGTAAGAAAAGAATTTAACTGGTTATGGATAAGACGCTCAAGGACTTTGGAAAGGAATGGAAGAATGGAGATAGGTCTAAAGTCAGAAAAGGATTTCGGAAGGCGTTTTTTAGGAAGAGGAATAATTTGAGCGTCTTTCCAAGCAGAAGGAAAAACAGACTGTGAAGTGGAATTATTGAAAATAAGAGAAAGGACAGGAAGTATGAAATCGAGTATAGGTATCAACATATTACGGCTAATTCCATCAGCGCCGACCGCATTAGAGCTAATGGATAAAATGCTCTTCTTAACATCACACTCCGTAAATTGAGTAAATCTAAAAGAAGAATAGTCAGGTATTGGTAGACTAGAAAGTTGTTGAACAGTTCGGTTTTTATCTGAGTCACAAAGATCAGATGACGAAGAAAAATGAGTATTTAGTGAATCAATATTAATATGATTAGGTACGGAGTCTTGACGTATTTTACCAATCCCAAGAGACCTGAGGAATTTCCAGACTTTAGTTGGATCTTCCTCTTCGACGGAATTGTGAATGTGGCGACGTAAGGCGTCCCTACACACCATATTGCAGCGATTACGAACCTTGTTGTACTTTTCCTTATTGAAGTCAGTCGGACGACGTTTGTAATTGCTTTTAGCTATGGCTTTTTTATGCATCAGCGCTTTTATATCATTATTTAGCCATGGAGCGGGGAGATGCTTGAGTTTAATGGGGCGAAAAGGTGCATGTTTGTCATAAAGTTGGGTAACGAGGTTATTGAAAGTAGTAATTTGTTCATCGACTGAGTGGGAATTTGTAACAAGAGACCAATCAGTCTCACGAGCATCGTTCATAAAAGAGACCTGATCCATACCACTAAAATTGCGCTGAAGTATAACCTTGGGCTTTATTTTCGGAGGCCTAATTTTATAGGATAGAAATATTAAATCATGGTATGAGAAAACATCGGCCGAACATTGACCGTGTTTCGAAACATGTTGGATTGAAGAAACTATAAGTAAGTCAAGAAGAGATGGGGTCGAATGCGGAAAACGATGTGTGACTCCAAGTGGGAGAATGTGCAGATTGCTAGATCTGATAACAGACTGAAGGGAAGAAGCTCGAAAATCATTTTTGAGAAGGCAAGTGTTGAAGTCACCCATAATAATAGAATGGTCGTAAGACGGAATAAATTCGTCTAAGAGCTTTTCAAAAGAGGAGAAGTAATTAACTCGAACTGATGGACTGTAATAGACACCGAGCAAGACTCTGCAATGTGACAGGGTTACCTCAATAAAGAGGTGCTCGCCAGCATTATTTGGTGGTGGCTGAGTGGACACACTAATTACTTTGTAAGGAATATTAGTACGCAAATAAATAGCAACTCCACCTCCGCCACATCCGGTACGATCATTACGTATTATTTGGAAACCAGGCAGAGTATATAAGGAAGAAGGTAAGCAGGGCTTGAGCCATGACTCGGAGACTAAAACAGCGTGAAGATTTTTGTGATCAAACGCCGCCTGCATATCATAGTAATGAGCCGGAATACTCTGCGCATTGATATGAACAACATTGAAATTCTTTGGTACATCGGAAAACTGAGTATCGAGTGAATCGGAAACAGAAGGAGGTATACTAGTAAAACTGTCGTTACTGCTGCTAACGCTAGATGACAGCGATAAATAGGGATCAATATCGCTGTCCGTATCAGAATAAGACATGTATAATAAGATTAAATATATTATTATATAATAAATAAATAAAATAACAAATATATAAACAATACAAATAAAATGTAAATAATATACCTTTATAAATGCGATTAAATTCCACCTGCCGGTTGAGTGATAAGTTTGATTACATAACATATTTGACATAAAATAAAGAAAAAAAAAATGATTTTTTCTTATTTTCTAACTGTATACAACATACATTGCACACATTCATAAAAAGGAAAAAAAAAATAATACGTGGCTGTACGACCACAGATCCCGACGCTTTAAACTAATGAGAGAAAATATGTTGACAGTCTGACACTAAATGGACATAAACAAACAAATCTTAATTGATAAATATTATAGATAATATGTTATTACAAAACTTAGAGCAGTGTAGTGTAATAAGTATATTGAGCGTACATAAAAGTTACATAATACCAAGTGAAACCTTACCTACAGGTCCACATAATAGACAACTAAACGCAACATACACATGAGGAGTTATTAACAAGTACTATCATTTCTTATTAATACCCGTTCTCTTGCTTCTGGTTGATGCAGCCGAATCCTTGCTTGCGCCCGTCTTCGGGGCATCGACAGATGGGATCTTGTCAAGCTCCGTTAGTGAGCATATACGATGACGTTTTCCATCGCCGGCAATCACGAAGATGAGACCTAATCTAGTGAAGCACTTGTTGACCCCATATTTTTGTCGAGCAGCCATAAAAGTGTCGTGCCGAGACTTTGTCAGGAATTCAGAGATAGTCAAACCGGAACCTTTTAAGTTTGCTTTAGAAAACCAAATTCTATTGCGTACCTCCTCATCATGAAGCTTCATTAAAACAGGTCGAGGACGATTGGTAGACGTACTCTTCCCCATACGATGGCAACGATTAATGTCCTTCTTAGAGAACCCGGTGATCTTCAGACGCTCAGAGACAGTTTTGACAACAATAGATGCTGTATCTTCGTTAGGCTCCTCTGGAACACCATGTAGAAGTAACATCTTCCTTCTGCTGTGCATTTCAATATTGTCAGTTTGGCGTGCCAGTAAACTGATCTGTTCCTGGATATTCTGAAGCACTGTCATGATAAATTTCCTAAATGTAGAAAATTCTCCAGTGAGGTTAGTGATGGTGGTAGAAGGTGCAGCAGCTTGAAGGTCATTTTGATATTTGTCCGTCCTATCTATGAACATCTTTTGGAGCTGTAACAGAGTATCTTGGATGCCATCCATTTTACAGCACAAGGGTGGTTGTTTGCAGTCAAGATGTAAAATTGATACGTTTTGGAATTAAGTGAGGATAACACTCTCCAGCAGGTATGGTGAATATCACTTTATTATATCATAGGAATTAAGCCTATTTGTATAGACAATAAATAATATTTAAATTAAATAAACACAGAGATTTTTAAGATGACTTTTCTTTCACACCTACCCGTGAAAAAAAAAAAAAAAAAAAAAAAATCGAATTTTGGTTTATGGTCTGGGTTCCCTGTTTCTTTGAACTAACATCGAATCTCAAGCCAACACCTGAACTTTTGACCGTTTAATGGGAATGTTTATTAATAAAATTAATGAATATGTATTTATTTGGGTAAGCTTGTATTTGTAACGTTCTAACGTACCGTAAGTAGTTTATAAAGTAGCTTTCGAATATGGCAGCGCTTAAAGAATTTTAACGACACATCATGAAAGCTTGTGAAATGTTAGTTTTGCTCAGTGTCAGTTTAACTTAGCTTATTCGCAATCAACCAATCTGGTGAGAATTTCTAATTTGATTATTTTTTAAATTTTAATACTGTGATATTCATTGCTTATACTCAGATTAATATTTTTTAATTAATAAATTATTACATTTTACATTTTGCAACACGTGTCAGGTTACTGCTAAGTAAATATTGCTGGAAGGTCCATAAAGGGTTTTTTCCTCAAATTTCAAGTTCTATTATGATACTCGTTTGTTATTTTAAAGCCGAATGTTTGCAATATTTGCATTTTTCATCTAAAATATTAAGTTATACAATAAGATTAGTTTTAAACGCATACTTAATTAAAGTGACTGTTTTGATTAACCTTATGTGTTAACTAATAAAGGTTAATTTTCTATAAACTTGAGAGTCGCCCAAATCTGATGTCTACGTATTTAGGGATCGCCTAAGTTGAAAATGTGTTTCACCAAGCAGTGCCTAATGTTTACACGTGCGTGCGTTATTTATTATTATTATTAATTTATTGCATGAATATTTAGAAAAGGTCAATTTATATCTTTATATTGAGGTGTATGGAAAATAAAAAAGTATGAAAATATAACATTTACTTTGTAATAACGTGATAGCAAATGGAAAGGACCTTTTTTAAAACATAACCAAAATAACAATCAAATTTTAAATCATATATTTCAAATATATATTTATTTTTACTGAAATTAGGTTCACTTATTGTAAAAATCATAATAGCAGTTGCTATTTTAATAAACCATTACAAGTAACTTCTAAACTTTATACTAAGATTAAGATGTAAAAAATATTGTAAGATTAAAGTCATTTGCTCAGCGGTTGCCATTAAGAAACCTTTTATTGTGACTAACGTCATGATTGACCTTTTGGATAAACTGGATACATTCGATGTGTCTTGTCCTAGAACTTGTGAGGTTGGATAGTGTAAGGATGTAATTAAAGACAAAAATAAATTAAAGTAATGCACCAATACATTCGTAGTATGAGTAAAAATTTTGATGATTTCTGCGCCTTAGTTGCATGTGTCGGCATCCTCGCTGGATAGTTACTCATCGTATAGCTTTAGTGACAATTGTAACCAAAATGATGGAGAAATGGAGTCGTAGTATATATATATATATATAAACTGTCTAAATAATGTCGTTGTTGAACCAGATATAATAGAGGAAAACTGTCTAATAATAAAAATAGGAAATGGTACCATAATAGTAGCAATTTATAGACCGTACGTCTTTAAAGTTATTGACAGGTTTATAAATTCACTTGTAAAGTAAAGTTTACTTGTATTAAAAACGTGATAATTGTGAGAGACATAAGCATTAATATATTAGAACATAACTCTATTTCACATCTAATGTTGAATGGTACTGACGTCTCCAATACCAATAGTCTTAAGTGACATCGGGGAGTAGTTAGCTTCGGTGACTCTTTGTGATCTACGCCCGTCGAAGCTTAGCTGAGGATTAACAGAAGCAGATTATTTCATCCAAAAGCCGTGGATAGCGAGTGTCAGAATACGAGAAAGTGGACCCATTCGAATTACATTAGCAACAACACATTGAATCGAAATTATTGTTCATTAAATTTTGCTCGTTTTCACTAATGAAGATAAATATCATTTAGTAATGTCTGGGCTGAGGGAAGGAAACAGGAACTGATGGACTCACTTGATGTGCTGACAACGGCTGTCCAAGGTTCCAGGGTTGCGGGTGATGAATCCTCTCGCACTTATTGATTTTGTTATCACTTAGATTTCTGTATTTATTTTGAGCCAGCTCACACGTTTCTTTTAATGGAATTATAGTTTTCTTTATATAATTTTGATAGTGTCACTCGCGCGCGCTCGAACGTCGGATTGTTATTATTTATTTTCTGTCACACATCTTCTCTTATCTTCAGAATGGATAGGAAGGAAACGGAAACAAGGGCAAGCAAGAACACACATATTATGCAAATCCGCAGATAAACAACATCTAACTTTATATTTTCGAATATGTTTGTTTATAAATGAATAATACACAAAATCATTAAAAAGATGAATCATATAATTGTTTACTTCACTTTTTGACAATATTCAGTTTCACTGGAATCACAAGATATTTTCAATTGACCAAATGTAATGGATGATGACATGCTTTCAGTAGTCAAGATGTGGAAGAATGCACAAAGAATCAATCGGCCACCGGACCAATTTTGGGTATGAATATTTAAGCTATGGTATAGTTATTTATATCTAATTACTCGTTACATGTTTTCATTATACATATTATTTGTAATTTAGGCACGATCACTCAGCTATAATAAATAATCAACTTGAATGGTTATTAGATTTTTAAGTAAAAGGATGGAAATATAGTTAATGTAGAAAGCTCCAACCTATACATCATCTATATTCTTAAGTATATCATTCGTTGAATCGAAAAATTACGCATATTTTCGTAATTGTAAAAAGTAAGAATAAAACTAATAAAAATAGAACATTGACGTTTGAAGTTTTAGCTTAGCGTCTCATATCAATTTCATTACGTGTCTTGTGATAATGAATAAAAGTCTCACGATGCAATTATACCTATTTGCAACTATATGACTTTAAATTTGAATATAATCTGACAGCAATTGATAGATTGCCATCATTGTTAATGAGGAAGATCACTTATTTTTGTTCGTTTGTCCGTCGTGTAGACTATTGAAGAATATTCAATACGTATTTTATTATAATAAATAAATTGCGTAAACAATAATTAATCTATTTTTCATACCCCTTAGTGATAAGGGTTGTCCACCCTTAACATTTTTTGTCTACACTAGAAATTACTTAGAAATAATTTATATGGCAAAACAACGTTTGCCGGGTCAGCTAGTAACTAAGATGTTTTTTTACCAGTTGTCCCTATTGCTTCTGAAAATAGTTGAGGCGTGTAGCACTTCCCTTTGCGTTTCAATCCGATCAACAATATGTACAGTTTAACGGATTTGATTTTCGGAATCTACGAGTATCAAAATACAGTTTATAAAACGATTACTAACAATGGTATAGACAATTCAAGATATGTGTGCGCTCGGCGCTATGTTTCCGTGAGCTTGTAATGGAATAGCTTTCATTTGTGTGACAGTGACGCTTCAGATACGGTTGAGATTTTCGATGAAGAAATTTTACAAACTGTAAATCAGATACGGTTGAGATTTTCGATGGAGAAATTTTACAAAGTTGTCTAATTGTTCTGTTAAAATTACACTATCTTTTTTTTGTATTGATAGGTGATGACAGTAGGTAGTTATTTATCGTTCGTCTATTTTAAGAACGTACCGATGCGTACGTAACCAGATAATACTGTTAAAATTTTGCAGTTAGTGATTAGATTATTGTAGTTTAATGAAAACGACAAAATGTAATCAAAAAATATGTCCATTGACGTGTTTTTAATCTTAGCTATTATAATTATCTGATATCTCATTTGTATATAACGAGGCGGTATGCTTTCTCGAATCAAACATTAAAATGCTGCTGATCCTGTCACTGTGTTTTGTTGCCGTAGCTGCAGGTAATATTGATACAATTTTTTTATTGACAACATCATTGCTACTTTCATAAACCAAGGCCCTCGAACGAATCATAAACATGAAAAGATACCATTACCACCCACAAAAGTCTACAGTTATCGAACGCAGCATCATGGCACTATGAAACCATCCTACTTCGTATGTTTATAAAATAAGATGGCAATTCTATCATTCCTACAGCTTAGACCGCTTGGTTCTCCATTCCTATTAGTCACAAGTTGAAGTTATATGTAGCATTCAAACCAGAGTAGCGCGTAGAAAAAGAATATTTTAATTTTACCTTGGGTCCAGAGGTTATGGAACCTTCATGATTACAAATTACCTCACCACAAGGTATTTTTGCTACTTGGGATCTGACCAATATAATTATGTTTTTCTAGTATCCGCCCGCGACTTCGTCCGCGTGGAAGTCGTCATCCCGTGGAAATGAGAAGTTTACCCTATGTGTTAGTCTGATGTAAATACAATATTACTGTAAACTTCCATCCAAATCTGTCCAGTAATTTTTTCGTGAAAGAGTAACAAACATCCTCATAAACTTTCGCATTTATAATATCAGTAGGATTATGTCTTAATACATATATATCACATAGAATATTATCACTTCATTAATAATGTCAATTTACATATAATAATACAATAATAATGCATATACTTTATAGTGAATATAATTATATACTATAATCAAGTATATTTTTAGGTATACCAGAGCCTCTGGTTTTCAACGGTCCTGAAGATGCACCATCGATCGATGCCAAATCATTTTGGAAGGCTTTCAGCAGTCATCAGAGGTATAACCCGGTCACAGACAATGAATATCATCTTATCACTAGGTGAGTGTTTTAGATTAGTGATTACTAACTTAGTGATGACTATTTAACAAACAAATAAATACCTCTTAAAAACTTCGTTGGCCCTTATTTGGGCAGCGATCGTGTGCCAGACAGATACAATCCAATTTATTGCAACATCATTTTAGATGAACGAGATTTTTATTTAGATATTTATTAAGTATCGTACGTCTTATTTATTTTCTAGAAATATGTTTTTATAGAAATATTAAGAAATATTGTATTGCATTTGCAAGCGTAAGTGTTTGTATATAAAAACTCGCAATTTTAATAATTTTGTCAGTCTTTGTTCTGATTGTGGAATTCCTGCCCAACTACGACCCGGTTTCTGTCTGCCGGTTGAATTTTAGCAAAGAAACTGTTTCGCGACGCGAAATCTTTAATCGTTAATAACATAAGAAGTAGGCGGTCCGCCTGGAGCACTAACAAGATTCTACCTTGGTTGGAAAAAGTTATCGATCTGGGTCTCCGATGAGGTTAATCTGCCACTGTATAGGTTGACAGATTTAACTTTGTGGACTTAGTTATTATAGAATAGAAGAAGAATAAGATCACAATTGAAAATGCAGTTTGACAGTATTAAGCCCAAATTTAGACTTGTTTGTGCAGCAGATTTGCTATTTCGTATTTTGTTAATATTTATGACACCCAAGGTGTGATTAAGTTCTATTTATGTTTTCACTTATATCTTAATGATTATGTGAGCATTTAAATAAAAAGTGATTAAAATTATCGTCGATCAAATTTGAATTACTCTTCATAATATAAATACCAACAATGCTGAAAAATATTCTCAATGATAAATCCTTAAAAAATCCACATCCATCCCATCTCAGAGTGCCAGGGACAAAGTGAATTATTTAAGGCTTTTTCATTAAGAATATTTTTAGTATAGCATTGTGAATGCAAAAGCGATCAAGTACAATAAATTTACACAAAATTTTCAAGTATTAGTATTATTTAAATTTCATATTAAACAGAAAATAAGCAAACCTACTGTCTTCTAGGAGTAAATAATACTCCCTCAGAACTCATACTAGGTTAACCTTTGCTAAGTCTCTGTTTAATAATATGAATTTTGTCTAATCTAAGTTGAGTCTCAGTGTTAATTTACTCTAACGCTAAACCTTGTTTACTATTAACATTGTAACTGCGTAAATTATAGTACATCCACTCCTCGACGACCTCCGTAGCCGCCATGTCGGAGGTGCCGGGTTGGATTTCCGTTCGGCTCAATGTAGAAATAAGACTTTTCTATAATGTATCGGACCTGTGTTGTGGCACCTTCCTTGTTTCAGGTAGCCCATTACCTATGCGGGGGCTTTAGTTACTCATCTTGGAATCTGAGCAATGCAGTTGATGTTGTCCAATATTTTTTTAATTTTCATTTATTTATAATCTATGTCACGGCCTGAGCCCCTGCAGTGGGGTGTAACATGGCTGATGAGAGAGAGAAATCTATGTCACCCGCGTATTATGTAGTTTCCCGCAGATGAAATCATTTTTCGAATAGGTCCAGTTGTTTCGGAGCCTATCCAATTCTACCAAACAAACAATCAAGTGTTTCCTCTTTATAATATTAATAAATATTACCTTGAGAATATATGCTACCGTGTGTGTATAGATACTAGTACGTTGATTACACGATTTCTACTTAAAAGCGCCACGCCCATTTTAAGGAATCCGTATCAAAAAAGGAATAATGGAATTCCAGGATCACTCGGTTGTCTATCTGTCTGAACGTTTGTTACGGTCTATTTTCTACAAAACTACTGGATCAATTGAATTTTATTTGAACCAAATTTTGTTCATTGGTGACCAAAAGCCTAAGCTCTACCTATAACGTAGTCAATGATAATAATAATGATTTTTTAAGACATTAATCGACAATATCATTAATTCTAGGTTGATTGGAATCGTTCAAGGCAAACGTTAAATGTACCTAAGTATCGTTTTTATATTAAAATACTTATTTTTTCAGGCATTTCAGGTTACTGTAAAAGGACAAGTTTCTGTGAAATATTATAAATTTACTGTTTAAATTTAAGATTATTGTAGTTTTTAGGGATCTGATGTGGTGTAGACTATACCAATACCATACACATACGTGATTAGATTATTGGGCGAACTGTGAATGCCATAATTATTTAAAATAATTTTTAGAGCCAACCCTTCAGTCAGCCAGCCGATAGTACAAGGACTCCCGAATACTTTGACTCTGTCTAACTACAGCGCATTGAAGAAGACAGTAATAGTCATACACGGTATGGGTGAAAATGCCGTGTCTCACTTCAACCGAGTTATCACACCGGGTGAGTAACTACACTGTACTGTATTATAAAGAAAATTGAAAAAAATGCCTTAAGACCGACCGCCTCAAAGTTAGAGATAGCTATAAAAATGATTTATTGATTAAATCAATGAACATGTCTGCATTATATAACAGTGATAGATTTTTTTACTGACATAAATAATGATAGAACTCACATTACAAAGAGGTAAAGTATATAACATTCCATCCAATCATAGAAATTCTTTCACGTACGGGAAGTTAATTTAAAAGTAAAAAAAGAAGAGAAATTTATATAATCGAAGTTGCGGGCACAACAACTAGCATAAATATAAATAATAATTTATGTCACTTTTTAAAATAACTTTCCATTTCTGAAGCATTTTTCATTAAGAAAATTTTTAGTATAGTAATAATAACTTCAATTTATGTCCGAATTTTACTTATTACAATTTTCATTTAGTCAAAGTTACCTAATACAATTTGAAAACTAAAACCAATTGATTGATTACTGAACATGGAAATAATAAAACGTTCTTATAGCATACGCTTGGGAAGTCTTAGAGTTTTTCGACCCTTCGAGGAAAGTCTTTCAACCCCTGGGCATGTTAGTATTATCTAAGTGCACATTACATATTATTAATAAACGGTCAGTTGCACAAACGTCCCTTAAGGTTCAAGACGCCTTGAATATAAAATTTGGATGAGAAATGTCGCATTAATCTTTTGTCACTCATAAAGGGCGTTTGTGCAACTGTCTGTTAGATTCTTTAATTTCACTTATAAAATTAATCTAGGTATTCTTTTCAGCTTTACTTACAAATTCTGACGTCAATGTCATAAATGTGGACTGGAGTGTTGGAGCCGTTGGAGTACAAGGAGATTCAGGCGTCATTAATAGGGCTCTTTTATCAGGTAACTGAAGCATGCCTGGTCTTTCCTGTAGGAAGAAACCCCCTGGGTCACACGGGGCCACAACCCACCATGCGGACTCAGTGCATATTGCTGAGTGTTAACGATTCCAGAAGCAGATAATGCCGGGATCAAGGGCATTTAATAATTCATCATCATCAGCCTTCTACGCCCCCACTGTAGGGGCTCAGGCTTTTCCGTAAAGAGAAAAAGTAGTAAAAAAAAAATAATATGAATGACGTAATATATGACATTTTCTCAAGGTATCACTTCTCTAGATACGAATGTTAGAAATAGAGACTGCGACGCGTCAGGTTATACAAATTGAACGAAGTTCTCCAATCAATTGTAACGTCTAATGAGTAGAACCAAGGTTCAAAATCATCTGTAAAATAACTCAAGGAGATAGATTATGTGTGGACGGTATGATTTAAATAAACAGGACAAGCGGTGGGCAACTTCATCAACTGGCTGATGTCTCAGACGGGACAGACCGCGGATGACATTATCATCGTCGGCTTCAGTCTCGGCGGACTTCAGTCCGGAATGGTCGGCAGGACCGTTCAGGGATCTGTGTCTTACATCGTGGGTGAGGCCTTACTACTGGATATTTATTACTTTATTTTTTATATGATGTTCACCTATTAATGCATTATTGAAATATTCATAGGACATTCAAGTTTTGACGCATTATTGAAATATTACGTGATGGTATCACGAATAGAGATTTCTAATTGATGAAAGTAAACATACATTGTGACTTTCAGTTTTCTCGGTCAACTCTGAAAGGGATTCCTTGTGACAGGATTAGTTGTAAAATATTAAAAATTTCGGAAGATGATGAACTATTTTTTTGTGATAATTTACCATTAGTATATAATTAAGTACGCGATTGGGGCAGTGTTATGTAGTTCATAAATAAAACATAGTCCTATAAAGGTAAAATCAATTATTTTGTTGAAGTTTACGATTACATTCGTAGATCAAATTTTGCCCTCGAAGTTCCTTATTGAAGCCTAGAAGGTTTGCAAACCCTATATATACTATGTATGCAGGGGCAAATTGTAATCATTTCATATTATTCTTCCTCATTTCAATTAATTAATAAAATACTTTCAAAGATATTTATTTGAATATAAATAGAAAGTAACATAAACCCTGCGGAAATAAGTAAAAATCACTATTGTACGAGACATGTGTATTGGTGGTGATGTAGCGCTCGACCTGCTGCACAAACCGGGAGAGATTCAGGGCGGATTCCAGCCGAACGACGGTGCGTATACGGAAGCCATCCGCAACACCGTCAGCACCATGGGGGAGCAGCCCGCCGCGCAGGTTGACTTCTACATGAACGGCGGCGATCACCAGCCCGGCTGCGGGAACAACTTTGGCTGCAACCACTACAAGTACGCTACACTAAGATGCTTCCCAGGTCTTATTCCCTAGCAGAGGGAGGTACACTACACCACAGGGCCCCTCAGATCTCATTACCCAGCAGTGGGTACACAATCACACCAGGTCTAAGTCATAGCACAAAACGCAAGAGATAAATTATTTATGAATTATTGAAATATTTATGAATAATCACCAAATATTGTTATAATAACTCATACAGCCAGTTGCACAAACATCTATTAAAATTGTCATTTGTTTAAAGCGCCATTACCCATACAAATTTGGCATTCTTGCTTGCTTAAAGGCGTCATTAAATCTTAGTTTTTTGCAAGTATTTTCGAAAATACCCAATTTATATGTTAATATTCAGGTATATGGAAAATAAATAAAATAATGAAAAAAATTACAAGGACTCTACAACATCAGCAAAATTATTTTTTAAGATATTAGGTTTAATTATTTTAAACCATAATAGCTGTCGCTTTTTCAGTCAACCATAAAATGTAACAACAAAACGTAACAATAACAATCGAAAACAACAAAAACATAACAAAAATTTTGTGTGATCTCAACTCAACACAACACATTTATGTAGTGTCACTCGTCAAACAATGTTAGTTTATTAACGGTATTGATTGTTGAAAACAATTACGTCATCAAAATGGCAGCCAGGCACAATAGCAATTTGCGGGGATTATACACTACACTACAGAACTTCTCAGGTATCATTCCCCAGCTGAGGGTACGAGTACATAGTAGGGGCTTAGTGGGTAGGCCTCCGATGACGGAGGAGAGTTTTTCCCCGACGCATAAATAGATGCACTACACCAGTAGCTGATGCGTCTATCGTGTGCCATGCTCCAAGCAACTAATTAACGTTTTCGTGTCTCTCAAATAGTGGTGGAATTGAATTTGGTGATGATTCACCTGCTGGCCGAGAATTTTTGTTGCCATTTGTTCGTTGCCATTGATTTAACAGAGTTCCAAGCAGAATTTACCCTACTTGGAACTGCTGTTAACTGTTAAATGTCCATGTAAATATAAACCTTAATAATGGTACAGAAGTCTGGCTTGCGATTGGCACAATGAAACATGCGATTCGGTGTTCGCTGCCGTCACCCAGTCAGTTCTCGTCCTTAATGATAAATAAAATGTGTGTATTGATGTACAGAGCGTACATGTACTACGCGGAGTCGCTAGTCAGCGGCGGGTTCTTGGGTCAGCAATGCGGTTCATTATCGGACGCGCTACTTCAGACATGTAACCTGCCCGGACAACTGCGTATGGGCGGACTGTTGCCCAAGACCGGGTATGTATATAAACACGCGCACGCACACGCACACCCACACGCACACGCACACGCACACGCACACACATACACATACACTAGATATCGCGATTGCTATCACTTATGCCAGTGAAGTTATTCTTGCATTATTTGTTTTTCTTTATTTGGAGCGCTATATCTATACCAATATTATAAATACGTTTAAAATCTGACTTTGTTTGTTTGTAGTTGCTAATCTTCGGAAATACTGAAATGATCATGAAAATTCTTTCACCTACGAGAAGCTACATCATACGCGAGTGACATGGACAATAATGTATAAATTAATTATGTTATCAGAAATAAAGATTTTCACCCGGTTTCTGAATTGAGAATCTAAAGTTGAGAACGTCTCAAACCATGCTTAAGTTATTTGAAAAAAACTTAAGTTATTGAGAATAATCAGTTGAGATTTTATGCTTTTCTCAATTCAGAAATCGGCCGTTAGTATTAGTATACATATAATTGGTTATACTTTTGATATATATATATATATATTTAATAGACCATTTTCAAGGGAATCGAACCAAAGCCCCTGCAGTATCTTAAATTATTTATATTACCATTTTCTGTTTCAGAGCATCTGGTATATTCCACGTGCCCACCAACGAGAATTCGCCATACTCCCAAGGCTAATGGAATCAATGAAAGCAACTACATTGTTTTGTACCTATGTATCTATAAAAATATACTTCCATGTACCGCTAATTTTATTTTTGCATTTTATTTAATTATGTTATTATTTAAAACCTTACATAATTATTAAAATAAAAGATGTATTTATTTTCTTTATGCTTTCTGAAAGAAAAACTATTTTTTATTAGCCTGAAATGAAAAAAGACATCCCGAGACTCGTATTCGTGATATGTTTCTCGCCTTCTCATTCCTTTTATATTTCTTCTCGCAAAGAAGGCTCGGAGTGAGTCTGTTCGACCTATATGGGTGCACCGATGCATTGCCTAGTTTTGATTCTCGATCACGAGTCGAGAGACTCGACTCGAAGAAGAAAAGACGTTCAACTGAGAATGTTTTCGGAAAATCATTCGATTTAAGTTCACAATCACAATTGCGTTTTTCACCTTAACCCATTTAATATAATAATTGGAGAATGACAATAGGAAATTAATTACAGACGAGATATCTAACTATGAATTTTTATTCCAATTCGCACTGAATATATCATAGACACAATTATTAAGATGATAGACACCTGTTATACATGTTAAAAATTAATGTATTACACATAACATGTAAACATAAATTTCAAATTTTCATGTATACATATATAAAATTAAGAATTAAGAAAGAAGTAGTTACAATTTGAATTGAAAATTATTAAAATATTTCCATACTATCTTTCCTCTCCAAGATTCTGGAAGCCGCTGTCCATAGTCAACTCTCATCTTATGTAGCCCGACTGCAGATTTTGAGTACCTTCTAGTCCGGGTTTCGACCTGGACATAGTACAACACAACAGCTCCTCTTTACATATAAGAAGATATCCGTAATGGCATGGAGCAATCGCAACTTACTGTTATGGTTTTGATCCATTTCTCTAATGCCTTCAACTCGGTTAACCATGATATCCTTCTTGCTATTCTTTCGCAAACCTGTCTTTTTTTCTCAGCTCAGGCATGGTTTTCGTCATATCTTCGGGGGCGCCAGCAGGCGGTCCGGACCAATCATAGCACTTCTGATTGGTGTGACTTATCTGCCGTTGTTCCACAAGGCGGCATATTATCTCCACTTCTGTTCACATTATTTTTTAACTCTCTTACTTCTCGTCTTCGCTTATCTTATCATCTCTATGCAGACGATCATCAGACGATCTTCAAATATATGCACAAGCAGATAAAAGCAACATCAACGATGCTATTTTGACCCTTAATCAGGATCTCATTACTATTTTGGAGTGGTCCAAATGTTACGGTGTGACCGTTAATAGATCTAAGTGCCAAAGTATTGTTATTAGCAGTTCACGCCAGTAGTCAGCTATTGATAGAAATTGCATTGCGCCCATACGATATAACGGCGAAATTATTCGGTTTTAGGCCAGTGTAAAAAATTCGGGTCTGCACATCGATTGTACTCTTAGCTGGGAGGTGCTGATTGGTAAAGTGTGCCGAAAGGTAGTCAACACGCTAAGGTGTCTTTAAAGACAGATTCTTATAGATAGATATTTTAAATCAAAATCTAATTCTTCAAACCCCCTCTCATCATTTATTTATTTCTAATTCCTTAACCCTCACAGCTATTCGCCTTTGGAATGCTCTTCCGCTACTGGTCGTAAAGCTGGAAGATTGATAACTACAGCTCTATAAGACTTTATTTAGAATACCAATTGATCTTGATAGATGGGATTCTATAAAGTTTAAGTAAATGTTGCATTGTGTTGTAAGAGTTGTTTTGTTAGTAGTGTTACTTCATGGAATTGAGGTTAAATTACATTTAAAAAGTATATTCATAAAATAAAATAATTTTGAACAGATGATTATATTTGATTTCATGACATTTCGGACTTAAGACTAAACACGGAACTTTTAAAGGATCATAAACGTGTTGAAATCAAATATAAATGCGCGACACCCATGCATAATAGATTTTTTGACGAACAAAAACATACGTTTTTGTATAAAAACATACGAAATTAGAAATCTATTCATATATCTCGCAGACCAGGTCTCGTAGTATCGTCATATTTGTGGACTCTGTCCGTTTCCGATCGGGGCAACGCTGGTGAATTAAAACAAATTTCAATAATAATATAATTGTCTTTTTTCTTCAAAGCTAGGCTGGACTATCGTAATGAAATATTTAATCTACAAATTTAATATGTAACTATGTAATCAATATTTTTTTTATATTTCAAGTAGGTGGGTTATATTTCAAGTACCGTGCTTCGGAAGGTACGTTAAGCCGTTGGTCCCGGCTGCTTTTGTAGTCGTTAACACCCGCCAATCCGCATTGGGTCAGCGTGGAGAGTCGTGGCACATCCTCCTTAAACAATTATAAGGAAGGCCTGAGCCTCTGTACTTGACACAAACAATCAGATGCAGAAACTTCCATTAAGGTTTAATGACGCTTTTAGGCTCTAATGAATGTCGAATTTGTGTCACTTTAAACTAGATTACACTAGACTAGAGTAGATTACAATTTTAATTACAATAGTTAGTTGTGTAGGAGTTATAGATTTGCAAGTGTACCTAAAGCCCAAAAATAACTCCGTGTTACAATTCAAATTCATAATTATTAGCAAAACAGTAAAGAAAAATTCCAGCTACCAATTCCAACATCGAATATGCCATATGCGATCACTCTTCCATCAGATCCCACAGCATTCTGTATGAACATCAAATCTAAACACTCGCATCCTATTTCTGTGTTGCCATAGACCACCCACATTGTGTAATAAACGCTTTTACGCTATATTATTCGCTTAAACCGCGTATGCGCTCCTGTCAACCGCTGCGACCACGCCGTCCGCTTTTACATTTAACAAACTTCAAAAAACGAAAAAAGGGGCCGTTCTTTCCACTGGTATGTCTGATTTTTTATAATTGGCTACTTGTTAATTTTCAGTTTTTAAATGTCCGAGAAGTACGAGGAAAACACATCCGAAAAAATTGGCGCGTGAGCACTATCTCGGACTGTAATTTTATCGTTCGCATTCTGCATGTTATTTATTTGTATGTAAGTGTAATTAGTATTTATGCAATTATTCAATATTTATATTTATACTTTTAAATTTAGTAAGTTCTGCTAGATATATCGACCTTTATCGCCTAACATGCAAATCCAACATTCGCTCAGGTTGACTGGTAATTGGCATTAAGTCCGCCATTTATATTTAATGCAGTAAAGAGTAAATAAATAAACTAAATATACAATTTAAATTGCTAAATAAAACAAATACAACCCCTTTTCGGGCTTCTTTTAATAAAAATTAAATCGGCCAAGTTTCAGGATATACTTTTATTATATTATATAATTTATAATTTTTTTTTTAATTACAAAACTTCAAAAATAAAATTTTATTTTTAAATTTATACTATTGACAATATGTGTGATTTACATGCTTACAACAGACGAATTTTCTACGAACTGACATTCATAAAGAGTATATTTGATTTGTCAAAATTTCAAATTACAAAAGGTGAATAATAGAGATAGTCAACTTACCAATAAGTAAAATATCACCCTATATACCAATTAATAAATACCCAAAATATGATAAAGAGGTGATCCCATACAATAAACGGTAAACACGAATAAAAAAAAGGGCGGCTAATGCGTGATATATAGTGCGATGTAGAGTAAGACACGATTACCGCCAAATGTTACGAGTACGTTCACGCCGTTTATCCTGGTAATCTGTGGATCTATCAACAAACAGGCATCGCACGAACCTGGGATCCTCGTAGCTAAACGTGTGACGTTTATCTTGCCACGTTCTCCGATTTGATGTGGGAATCCTTTTACCCGTATTCCTATGTTCCCTTCTCCTAACTATCCGATTCCTACCTCTATCCTATTTCCCTTCATTCCTCAAGGCTGATCCAATAAAAGCTTTCGGCTATTCCGGAGAGAGGGAGATGATCCGGTAGACTTAACAAGCCTCTCCTGTGCTAGAGCCAGCGCAGACGAGCGCCGTGAAGGAGTCCTGGAAGTTTGAGTGGACCAAGGTCACTAATTGGGGATAATTTCAAACAAACGAGAGTTCCTCTGGGTAGCGGAGATAAGAGTATCTTGTAACTCTTAAAGTATCCTGTAGCTTCAAGCTTCTTCAAGTATCCTATAACTCTTGTAGTATTCTGTAGCTGAAATCTTTGCAGAAGGACTGGGATAAGCTTCTTTGAGTATCTCGTAACTCTTGAAGTATCCTGTAGCTTGACCCGGCGCCAAAGGACCAGGAACTGTTGATGATGGACTGTACTACTACAGGGTTGTGGTTCAAAACGGTGCTAGTTCAGAACGGGGTCTTTGAAATTAAACACTTCTTCAATAGGATAACTGTGACAACCAAACTTGAATGCTACATTTATTGTTGTGTAAGTGCCGGCTTAGTTTTTTAACTTTCCATATATATGAAACTCAGAAACAAAAGGGGTATCTATGTCAACACCTCGTCGCTTGGAAGATATGTAGAGGCTTCATCTACAACATCGCCACCAGCATTAGAAGTTACATCTTATTTTATTTGTCACTGACGTCACCGATACCAATAGTTTTGAGTGACATCGTACGAGAATACAAAAGAATACGAGGAAGTGAACCCATACGAACTACAAGAGCGACAAACATATGCTATGTAAATCCGCAGAAAAACAGCATCTGACTTTATATTTTCGAATATTTTTATAAATAAATGACACACAACAGAAATTTTATATTTTCGAATATTTTTATAAATAAACTAGCTGACCCGACAGACTTCGTCCTGTCAAAAAGATTTGTAATGTGGCAGTTTTTTTGCCTACGTATTTAAAAAAATTCTCCTGAACAGAACCGTCACCCTGGTGATAGGGCGTTGTGAATAATGTGAATCATAATTATTATTGCAATGTATTAATAGTAATAGTATTAAATATAGAAAAAAGAGATTTTATGATCATAAAAACACATTACACACAACAGCATTATAAAAGTAAACTATTCGAATTAAAAAAATATATAAACATTCTCAAGGAAAAATGCTGGAAGAATCCATCTACCTGTACCCCGGAATGGGACTCGAACCCATTCGCGATCCAGGGACTGCTCTAGCCAATGAGCTATCTAGGACCCAACAGCTTTGCTACTACAGAGCGTATTTTCATCAATGTTCCGGCAATACATGTAATGACGTGGAAACTGATGCATTTTATCTCGCGTGCCGAAACTAATACAAAAGAAACGCGAGTTTCGGAACGCGACATTAAACTCCTCCAACTATGTATTCTGTGCTCCAACGCACACACGCACATTGTTTTGATAGATATGATCTTTGACGTAAGGAACACACCTACATTGCTTAGACAACAGTGAGTGCTTGTAATTTAATATGAACTTTATACCATAGCAATAAAGCTCAAATTGACTACGTTTTAGTTACAAATCATTTGTATGGGAAAAAGAAAAGGGCTATTTTTAGGGTTTTTCCAGCAATAATTCTAATTTTTCTCGCCGTAAAAACCATCCTTGAACTTCAACGAACATTTTAAAAAAAGATTTGGCCAAATTGGTCGAGGCGTTGTTGAGTTATGCGCTTACCAACACATTTTGCGATTCATTTTTATATATATAGATGACACACAATATCATCAAAAAGATGAATCATATTATTGTTTGTAACGGTGTGCCATGCCACCGTTTGTTTTCCTAGGTTTCAGTATGCAAACTTTTTGTTTTTGAAATTCAACATCATTTCATTTTATTATTCGTCTTTCGTAATTTAAAATTTTGACTAATCAATTATACTCTTTATGGATGTCAGTTCGTAAGAAATTCTCCTATGCATAAGATGAAATTATAATACAATACAATATTAATGGTATAAATTTTACTATGTAATTTTAAAATAATTCATTTATTGTGATAAATAATGTGATATGGTGATACAAATTATATAACATATGTAACTACGAAATTGTAATCTGTATTTTAGACGATCCAAAAGTTAACTAGAAGCCCGACAAGGGTTTTTCTTATTACCCTTATTTAACTAATAAATATATACTCAAGCTAAGCGGCCTTTTAATTGACCCAAGCACCGAACCCGTAACATGTTTACTTCACTTTTTGACAATATTTGGTTTCACTGGAATAATAAGATTTTTCAACTGACCAAATGCAATGGATGATGACATGCATACATGATGAGGATGATAGTTAAGATGTGGAAGAATGCACATATTATTGCATGCACATATACAGTACATATTATTTCAGCTACATATAGTATATGTAGTTGTTCATATCTAATCACTTATAACTTGGTTTCTTTACACATACTTTTATTATTTGTAACTTAAGGCACGATAGCTCAACTATAATTAAAAAGAAATATGCGTATGCTCTCTTTTTTCTACTCGATAGTGTTCAACCCCATGATTCCTTCTTATCTTAAAACCCGATTTAAACTTCTCTCATCTTTTCATGATCTCTCTCTTCGCCCCTTTAATAATTATCGCTTCTATACAGGTGTATATATTAGGAGGTCCTAATCTGACTAAATTCTTTAGCAATTCAGAAACATTACAGGCCACCAAACTCTGGACCTGAGTCAATCCAACAAGCAGTTGTTAGATTAATCTGCCTTTCCTGTCTTTCTCTCTTTCTTTCTGTTTCTCTTTTCTCCGCCATTTGTCGCATTTTGTTTGTCGCTATAATGCTTTCACGTTTTGTACTACTTTGTGTTTCGTATGCATATCTGCTGATAATTTAATTGTACATATATACATTTCCGTAGATTGCTAGGTTGCCAAGCAGAAATCGCTATCAAGCGATAAGGCCACCTATTGTGCTATGTTTGTGTAAGATTTATGTGTATTTGTCTGTTTTTCTATTGTGCAATAAATAATATTTATTATTATTATCTACTTGAGTGGTTATTAAATTTTGTTTAGGATGATTAGAATATAGCTGATGTATATCTCTAACCTATACAGAACGAATATTGTTCTTAGGTACAATATTCGTGCGACAGAAACAATAAAATTATTAAAACAGATGAAGCGGTTGCCGAGACATTTGAGAAATTCTTTTCTAAGACACCAATAGAAATCACAAGAAATCTTAGTTCATGTTCTAAACTTGCGGTTACGCATCTAGAGTCAGTTGTTGATAAGTGCAATACTGAATTTTATTTTAGACACGTTAACGTCTGCTCAATTATTAAAACATTTAATTGTATTAATGTCAAAAAAACCGAAGATCTTTGGGGCGTTTCAACTTATGTTATCAAAAATCTATAATACCAGCTATAGCACCTCAATTAACTTTTATTTTTAATAAGTGCATTGATGAAGGAATTTTTCCTGATTTAATGAAATATGGTAAAATAATCCCACTTTTCAAGGCAGGCGACAAGTCTGATCCTAGTAATTTCAGACCAATTTCTTTTCTACCAGCGTTAAGTATTTGAGAAAATGATGTACAATCAACTGCTTGCACACTTTTCATTAAATAAATTACTTCACCAAAATCAGTTTGGCTTTAGCAGAGGTAAATGTACAACAGACGCTGGAATTGCACTTCTGAGGCATATCTATGATGCTTGGGAGAATAAACAAGATGTTATTGGCATTTTTTGTGATCTATCAAAAGCATTCGACTGCGTTAGTCATGAAACACTGTTGGGGAAATTAGAACATTATGGTGTGACGAAAAATTCACTTCATCTAATAAGATCATATCTTTCTGCTAGAATTAAAAAGGTAGTAATCAATGAAGCGAAATCTGCAGGGGCACCAGTTACTATGGGCGTACCTCAGGGATCGATATTAGGACCATTGCTTTTTCTAATTTATATAAATGATCTTCCTCACTTTACGAAGAATTTGTGCGAGACAGTATTATTTGCAGATGACACCTCTTTACTGTTTAAAGTTAAGAGGGGTAATGATTGTTTTGACGATGTAAATAATGCTCTCGACAACGTTCTACAGTGGTTTGATAATAATAATTTAAAGCTCAATTCAAATAAAACGAAATGCATAAAGTTTGCATTACCTAATGTGAGGCATGTCAGTACACTTATAAATGTGAACAGTGAAAAAGTTGAGTTATGTAACACTGGAAAATTTGATGTTGTTTTATTTTAACTTTCACAACATTCTATTAGTATTTTCTAGTAATGTTCAAGTATATTGTGATTTCTAAACATTGTTTTAAGGATGTCAACTTACCATTTTTTTCTGATAAAGCCTTTAGGGCATCCAAATTGTTTTTATTAATATCATTTCATTATTCCTTAACCGGTGACAACCTTCCACTCGTATTTACCAGTCTATCAACCACTAAGATACAAAATAGAATCATTAGTTTATCTAAAAATTATAACTTTAATTATTTTCTCATTGGCTTTCATTAGAGATAACCTTATTAATTCTACAAAATAAAATTGAACCTATCGTTTACAAAACACCAAAGCATTTATTTTGACACTTGGTGTACATTCCGAAAGCCGTAATTAACCTTAGAATTTACCTTTACATATTTATATTTTCTTCCAAATTAAATTTCTTTTCCCAATTTTTAATAATAAATAAATAGTATATGGTCTCCTTTTATAGAATACAATAAACTCATTAAGAATAAATAAATAGCTATTTCAAAAACTCATTTTTATAACAAAATTATTAAATTAGACTTCAGGTTTTTAGAACGTTGAATTAAGAAAATAAAGCAATAGTGTGAAGTTGTCACCTAGTTATATTCCTTTGTATGCAAGGTTTTGTCAGTTTTTTCATGCATGTTTGCATATGTCCTATAATTTTATTTTCAATTCAATAAAACATAAATATTTTATTTATGTATTTTTCCTATTAAATTTTTAAAGGTCAAAATTTGTAGCCATTGTGTGTTGTCCGTGAAACGGAGTTGCTTCATTTAACAGCTGTTCAGGTCGCATGAGTCGAATGGTGATGGAAATCGTATTTAAGTCGGAACCCGGCTTTGTCTTTCCTTTTTTTCTGCTGATTACCAAGGAGTGAAGAGAAGTCTACAAGTCTACCGTGTCTCGGCTCGTTTTGTTGAATACGTGGGGTAAGTTTCCTATTGTCTTATTTTCGAACTTTTTTGTGACCCTTGTTTTGACATTGAATTCTTCGAACAAGTAAAACGTCTTTTCCTTGTTTTCTTGAAGAAGGACCCCCACGAGTTGTTACCTTGATAGGCTTGTGATCTAAGACTTTCCTATGGTTCCACAGCTTCCATTCGTGGTGATTTTGAAGCAGGGAAGGCCGAGCAGTGCTGCGGATTTGTGGGCGCCGGTCGCATAAGTGTTTCTTGTTGTTTTTCGCCTCTCAAACCGAGAGGCTGTCTGGTACTGGCTGTATTGTACTGGTTGTCTGGTACTGGCTGTATTGTCCTGACTGTCTGGTACTGGCTGTATTGTACTGGCTGCCTGGTGCGAGTTGTCCGATACAGGTTGACGGTACCACCAGTAACCGTATGTAAATGCTATATCGCTCCATGGATGGGTATCTGTGGTTTGACCCACCTACATTACTGAGCTGAATAAAAAGGAAGACCTGATTGTTTCGCTGTTGAGGTGGATGAAATTTTATTAAATTTATTTAAACAAAAGACAAGCTGAACATTGAGCTGTGCCCAACTATTATTGTGTTTAGTAGCATTAAGTGTTATAAATGTTATTTTATGTCGTAACATTTATAACGGGGGTAATTGGTAATTTGTAATTGGTAATTGGTAATTTGTATAAAAATTGTAATTGAATTTTAAAATTGTTATTTCAAAAAAACTTCATTTATAAATAAATTGTACACAGTTTATATTTCTTAATTTTTTTTTTCTTCTCAAACCAAAATAAAGGAGAAATCCGTTACAGTTAGTAGAATCGACAAAGTTCCTTGGTATTATACTAGATTCCCGACTGCAATGGGATCCTCATATTGATAGCTTGTCAAGTAGACCGAGTTCTGCAGCTTTTGCTGTTAAGAAAATTAGACTCTTGACAAATGTTGAAACGGCAAGTTTGGTTTATTTTAGTTATTTTCATAGTGTAATGACGTATGGTATATTGTTATGGGGTTCTGCGGCTAGCATTCAGGATGTTTTTATTTTACAAAAGAGAGCTGTCCGTGCTATATATAATTTACGGTCTAGGGAATCTCTCAGAGAAATATTTAAAGAAATAAATATTCTGACTGTTGCCTCTCAATACATCTATGAGAATATTATGTACACAAGAAAACATTACGATTCCTTCACAAAAAAAAGTAGTGTTCATAATCTTAACACAAGAAATAAAGATAAACTTGCCGTTCCAAGCTTCAGACTTCAAAAAACCAGAGGATCATTTCTGGGTAAATGTATTGCTATGTTCAATAAAGTTCCACAAAATGTAATTGACCTACCCATAAATAAATTTCAAATTCATGTAAAGAATATACTTGTGAGTAAAGGCTATTATAAAGTTGATGATTATTTTAAGGATCGCAATGCATGGAATTAATAGCCTTCGCTTTGTTCTATAAAGACTAATTATATGTTCAACTTATGTCCTACAGACTTTGAAAGTTGTATTTACTATTGTGATAAATTGATAATACATATTATTTTGGTAATGACATGATTTATGTGAATGTCATTACTTATGATAAAAAGCTGATAAGTTTCTTTCGCTTGTTCTTCTTGTCAGCTAAAAGACGTCCTGAACAAGTGGTAGGGGAAAAAAGTTTTTTGGACGATTCAAAAGTGCTTGTAATAGCCTACTTGAATAAAGATATTTTCATTTCATTTCATTTCACGCATATTCTCGTAATTGTAAAAAAATATAATTAATGTCGCGAATGCGAAGTCAGATTGGTAGATGGTTATGAATATTCTGGCAACATTGTTTACTACGCCCACGGGCTTTCTTTGTCATTGTCAACTAGACGGCATTTTCAGGAATGCGTTGTGGTCTAAAAGTATATACTGAAAAAGTCATATCAGTAAGTATGTTAACATTTTATGGTTATTACTCATCAGGTTATTACTAAGTAAATATTGCAGGATGAAAAATAGTTTTTACCGGCCCTTCAAATTACTCAAATTTCAAGTTTTATTTTGATACTCGTTTGTTATTTTAAAGCCCAATGTTTGCAATATTTGCATTAGTTTTAAGGGCATACTCAATTAAAGTGACTGTTTTGATTTACCTTATGTGTTAACTAATAATGGTAATTTTCTATAAACTTGAGAGTCGCCCAAATCTGATGTCTACGTATTTAGGGATCGCCTAAGTTGAAAATGTGTTTCATCAAGTAATGCCTAATGTTTATACGTGCGTGCGTTCAAATATATATTTATCAAATATTTCAAATATATATTTATTTTTAGTGAAATTAGGTTCACTTATTGTGAAAATCATAATAGCAGTTGGTATTTTAATAAACCATTACAAGTAACTTCTAAACTTTATACTAAGATTAAAATGTAAAAAATATTGTAAGATTAAAGTCATTTGTTCAGCGGTTGCCATTAAGACAGCTTTTATCGTGACTAACGGCATGATTGACCTTTTGGATAAACTGGATAAATTCGATGTGACTTGTCCTAGAACTTGTGAGGTTGGATAGTGTAAGGATGTAATTAAAGATAAAAATAAATTAAAGTAATGCACCAATATATTCGTAGTATGAGTAAAAATTTTGATGATTTCTGCGCCTTAATTGCATGTGTCGGCATCCAATTTAATATCCTTACTCTGTCTGAATGTTGGCTCACAGACATGAAAAAAATACCCTCGCTGGATAGTTACTCATCGTATAGCTCCAGTGAAAATTGTAACCAAAATGATGGAGAGATGGAGTCGTAGTATATATATATATAAAAACTGTCTAAATAATGTCGTTGTTGAACCAGATATAATAGAGGAAAACTGTCTAACAATAAAAATAGGAAATGGTACCATAAAAGTAGCAATTTATAGACCTTACGCCTTTAAAGTTATTGACAGGTTTATAAATTCACTTGTAAAGTTTACTTGTATTAAAAATGTGATAATTGTGAGAGACATAAGTAATAATATATTAGAACCTAACTCTATTTCACATCTAATGTTGAATGGCACTGACGTCTCCAATACCAATAGTCTTAAGTGACATCGGGGAGTAGTTAGCTTCGGTGACTGTTTGTGATCTACGCCCATCGAAGCTTAGCTGAGGATTAACAGAAGTAGATTATTTCATCTAAAAGCCGTGTCTAGCGAGTGTCAGAATACGAGAAAGTGGACCCATTAGACTACATTAGCAACAAACACATTGAATCGAAATTATTGTTCGTTAAATTTTGCTCGTTTTCACTAATGAAGATAAATATTATTTAGTAATATCTGGGCTAAGGGAAGGAAACAGGAACTGATGGACTCGCTTGATGTGCTGACAACGGCTGTCCAAGGTTCCAGGGTTGCGGGTGATGACTCCTCTCGCACTTATTGATTTTGTTATCACTTAGATTTCTGTATTTATTTTGAGCCGGCTCACACGTTTCTTTTAATGGAATTATAGTTTTTCTTTATATAATTTTGATAGTGTCACTCGCGCGCGCTCGAACATCGGATTGTTATTATTTATTTTCTGTCACACATCTTCTCTTATCTTCAGAATGGATAGGAAGGAAACGGAAACAAGGGCAAGCAAAAACACACATATTATGAAATCCGCAGATAAACAACATCTTACTTTATATTTTCGAATATGTTTATAAATAAATAATACACAAAATCATTAAAAAGATGAATCGTATAATTGTTTACTTCACTTTTTGACAATATTCAGTTTCACTGGAATCACAAGAATGCACAAAGAATCAATCAGCCACCGGACCAATTTTGAGTATGAATATTTAAGCTATAGTATAGTTATTTATATCTAATTACTCGTTAAATGTTTTCATTATACATATTATTTGAGACTTAAGGCACGATCGCTCAGCTATAATAAATAATCAACTTGAATGGTTATTAAATTTTTGAGTAAAAGGATGGAAATATAGTTAATGTAGAAAGCTCCAACCTATACATCATCTATATTCTTAAGCATATCATTCGTTCAATCGAAAAATTACGCATATTTTCGTAATTGTAAAAAGTAAGAATTAAACTAATAAAAATAGAACATTGACGTTTGAAGTTTTAGCTTAGCGTCTCATATCAATTTCATTACGTGTCTTGTGATAATGAATAAAAGTCTCACAATGCACTTATACCTATTTGCGACTATATGACTTTAAATTTAATATAATCTGACAGTGATTGATAGATTGCCATCATTGTTAATGAGGAAGATAAGTGATCTTCCTCATTAACAATGTCTGTAAATTTTTGTTCGTTTGTCCGTCGTGTAGACTATTGAAGAATATTTAATACGTATTTTATTATAATAAACAAATTGCGTAAACAATAATTAATCTATTTTTCATATCCCTTAGTGATAAGGGTTGTCCACCCTTAACATTTTTTGCCTACACTAGAAATTACTTAGAAATAATTTATATGGCAAAACAACGTTTGCTGGGTCAGCCAGTAACTAAGATGTTTTTTTACCAGTTGTCCCTATTGCTTCTGAAAATAGTTGAGGCGTCCCTTTGCGTTTCAATCCGATCAACAATATGTACAGTTTAACGGGTTTGATTTTCGGAATCTACGAGTATCAAAATACAGTTTATAAAACGAGTACTAACAGTAGTATAGACAATTCAAGATATGTGTGCGCTCGGCGCTATGTTTCCGTGAGCTTGTAATGGCATAACTTTCATTTGTGTGACAGTGACGCTTCAGATACGATTGAGATTTTCGATGAAGAAATTTTTCAAACTATAAAAAATCCAGTTGTCAAATTGTTCTGTTAAAATTCAACTATTTTATTTGTATTGTTAGGTGATGAGTGATGACAGTAGGTAGTTATTTATCGTTCGTCTATTTTAAGAACGTACCGATGCGTACGTAACCAGATAATACTGTTAAAATCTAGCAGTTAGTGATTAGATTATTGTAGTTTAATGAAAACGTCGAAATGTAATCAAAAAATATGTCCATTGACGTGTTTTTAATCTTAGCTATTATAATTATCTGATATCTCATTTGTATATAACGAGGCGGTATGCTTTCTCGAATCAAACATTAAAATGTTGCTGATCCTGTCACTGTGTTTTGTTGCCGTAGCTTCAGGTAATATTGATACAATTTTTTTATTGACAACATCATTGCTACTTTCATAAACCAAGGGCCTCGAGCGAATCATATACATACCACAAAAGTCTACGGTTATCGTACCCAGCATCATGGCACTATGAAACCATCCTACTTCGTATGTTTATAAAATAAGATGGCAATTCTATCATTCCTACAGCTTAGACCGCTTGGTTCTCCATTCCTATTAGTCATAAGTTGAAGTTATATGTAGCATTCAAACCAGAGTAGCGCGTAGAAAAAGAACATTTTAATGTTACCTTGGGTCCAGAGGTTATGGAATCTTCATGATTACAAATTACCTCACCACAAGGTATTTTTGCTACTCGGGATCTGACCAATATAATTATGTTTTTCTAGTATCCGCCCGCGACTTCGTCCGCGTGGAAGTCGTTATCCCGTGGGAATTAGAAGTTTTCCCGCGGTAAAAAGTACCCTATGTGTTATTCTGATGTAAATACAATATTACTGTAAACTTCCATCCAAATCTGTCCAGTAATTTTTTCGTGAAAGAGTAACAAACATCCTCATAAACTTTCGAATTTATAATATCAGTAGGATTGCCTTAATACATATATCACATAGAATATTATCACTTCATTAATAACGTCAATTTACATATAATAATGCATATACTTTATAGTGAATATAATTATATACTACAATCAAGTATATTTTTAGGTATACCAGAGCCTCTGGTTTACAACAGTCCTGAAGATGCACCATTGATCGATGCCAAATCATTTTGGAAGGCTTTCAGTAGTCCTCAGAGATATAACCCGGTCACAGACAATGAATATCATCTTATCACTAGGTGAGTGTTTTAGATTAGTGATTACTAACTTAGTGATGACTATTTAACAAACAAGTAAATAAAATACTCTAAAAAACTTCATTGGCCCTTATTTGGGCAGTGATCGTGTGCCAGACAGATACAATCCAATTTATTGCAACATCATTTTAGATGAACGTGATTTTTATTTAGCTATTTTTTTACGTATCGTACGTTTTATTTATTTTCTAGAAATATGTTTTTATAGAAATATTAAAAAATATTGTATTTCATTTGCAAGCGTAAGTGCCTTAAGTTCACGGCGTTCGTTATTATTGTGGTTGACGTAAAGTAGCCATTAAAGTTGAGAAGAAGAATAAGATCACAATTGAAAATGCAGTTTGACAGCACTAAAGCCAAATTTAGTCTTGTTTGTGCAATAGATTTGCTATTTCGTATTTTGTAAATATTTATGACACCCCCCAGGTGTGATTATGTTCTATTTATGATTAATCGCTTTTATCTTAATGATTGTGTGAGCATTTAAATAAAAAAGTGATTAAAATTATCGTCGATCAAATTAGAAATACTCTTGATCATATAAAAACCAACAGTGCTGAAAAATATTCTCAATGAAAATCCTTAAAAATTCCACATCCATCCTATCTCAGAGTGCCTGGGATAATGTGAATTATTTAAGCTTTTTCATTAAGAATATTCTTAGTATAGCATAGTGAATGCAAAAGCGATCAAGTACAATAACTTACAAGAAATATTAATAAACAAGATTTATCGTCAGAGTAAATTTACGCAAAATTTGCAAGTATTAGTATTATTTAAATTTCATATTAAACAGAGAATAAGCTAACCTACTGTCTTCTAGGAATAAATAATACTCCCTCAGAACTCTTACTAAGTTAACCTTTGCTAAGTCTTTTATAATCCGTATAAAAAAAGGAATAATGGAACTCTAGGATCACTCGGTTGTCTATCTGTCTGAATGTTTGTTACGGTCTTTTTTCTACAAAACTACTGGATCAATTGAATTTTATTTGATACAAATTTTGTTCAATGGTGACCAAAAGCCTAAGCTTACCTTTAACGTAGTCAATGATAATAAAAATGATTTTTTAAGACATTAATGGACGATATCATTAATTCTAGGTTCATTGGAATCGTTCAAGGCAAACGTTAAATGTACCTAAGTATCGTTTTTAGATTAAAATACTTATTTTTCAGACGTTTCAGGTTACTGTAAAAGGACAAGTTTCTGTGAAATATTATAAACTACATATTTAAATTTAAGATTGTTGTAGTTTTTAGGGATCTGATGTGGTGTAGACTATACCAATACCATACACATACGTGATTGGATTATTGGGCGAACTGTGAAAGCCATAATTATTTAAAATAATTTGTAGAGCCAACCCTTCAGTCAGCCAGCCGATAGTACAAGGTCTCCCGAATACTCTGACTCTGTCTAACTACAGCGCATTGAAGAAGACAGTAATAGTATTACACGGTATGGGTGAAAATGCCGTGTCTCACTTCAACCGAGTTATCACACCGGGTGAGTAACTACACTGTACTGTATTATAAAGAAAATTGAAAAAAAAGCCTTAAGACCGACCGCCTCAAAGTTATAGATAGAGGGATAGCTATAAGAATGTTTTATTGATTAAATCAATGAATATGTCTGCATTATATAACAATGGTAGATTTTTTATTACTCACATTAATAATGATAGAACTCACATTACAAAGAGGTAAAGTATCTATCATTCCATCCATTCATAGAAATTCTTTCACGTACGGGGAGTTTATTTAAAAGTAAAAAAATAAGAGAAATTTATATAATCGAAGTCGCGGGCACAATAACAAGCATAAATATAAATAATAAATTATGTCACTTTGTAAAATAACTTTCCATTTCTGAAGCATTTTTCTTTAAGAATATTTTTCAGTATAGCATTGTGAATGCGAAGTTCATCAATTATAATAATAACTGTCCGAATTTTACTTATTACAATTTTCATTTAGTCAAAGTTACCTAATACAATTCGAAAACTAAAACCAATTGATTGGTTACTGAACATAGAAATAATAAAACGTTCTTATAGCATACGCTTGGGAAGTCTTAGAGTTTTTCGACCCTTCGAGGAAAGTCTTTCAACCCCTGGGCATGTTAGTATTATCTAAGTGCACATTACATATTATTGATAAACGGTCAGTTGCACAAACGTCCCTTAAGGTTCAAGACGCCTTGAATATAAAATTTGCATGAGAAATGTCACATTAATCTTTTGTCACTCATAAAGGGCGTTTGTGCAACTGTCTGTTAGATTCCTTAATTTCACTTTTAAAATTAATCTAGGTATTCTTTTCAGCTTTACTTACAAATTCTGATGTCAATGTCATAAATGTGGACTGGAGTGTTGGAGCCGTTGGAGTACAAGGAGATTCAGGCGTCATTAATAGGGCTCTATTATCAGGTAACTGAAGCATGCATGGTCTTTCCTATAGGAAGAAACCCCCTGGGTCACACGGGGCCACAACCCACCATTCGGACTCAGTGCATATTGCTGAGTGTTAACGATTCCAGAAGCAGATACGGCCGGGATCAAGGGCATTTAATAATTCATCATCATCAGCCTTCTACACCCCCACTGTAGGGGCTCAGGCTTTTCCGTAAAGAGAAAAAGTAGTAAAAACAATAATATGAATGAACTAATAACTATTAATAGTAAGAATAATAGTATTCTTATTAACCATTAACAGTTCTTGTTTTATTCAAATTCTCGTGTATTGGTTAAAAATATTTGGTTAATGTATGACATTTTCTCAAGGTATCACTTCTCTAGATACGAGTGTTAGAAATAGAGACTGCGACGCGTCAGGTTATACAAATTGTACGAAGTTCTCCAATCAATTGTAACGAGTCCAATCAAATGAGTAGAACCAAAGTTCAAAATCATCTGTAAAAGAACTCAAAGAGATAGATAATGTGTGGACGGTATGATTGAAATAAACAGGACAAGCGGTGGGCAACTTCATCAACTGGCTGATGTCTCAGACGGGACAGACCGCGAATGACATTATCATCGTCGGCTTCAGTCTCGGCGGACTCCAGTCCGGAATGGTCGGAAGGACCGTTCAGGGATCTGTGTCTTACATCGTGGGTGAGGCCTTACTACTGGATATTTATTACTTTATTTTTATATGATATTCACCTATTAATGCATTATTGAAACATTCATAGGACACGAATGAAAGTAAACATACATTGTGACTTTCAGTTTTCTCGGTCAACTCTGAAAGGGATTCCTTGTAAAGACATGACAGAATTAGTTGTAAAATATTAAAAATTTCGGAAGATTAGATGATGAACTATTTTTTTGTGATAATTTACCATTAGTATATAATTAATTCTACACGAACTATAGTATTTAATATTTAAGTACGCGATTGGGGCAGTGTTATGTAGTTCATAAATAAAACATAGATCTATAAAGGAAAAATCAATTATTTTGTTTACTATTACATTCGTAGATCAAATTTTGCCCTCGAAGTTCCTTATTGAGGCCTAGAAGGTTTGCAAACCCTATATATACTATGTACACAGGGGCAAATTGTAATCATTTCATATTATTCTTCCTTATTTCAATGAATAATTAAAATACTTTCAAAGATGTTTATTTGAATATAAATAGAAACTAACATAAACCCTGCGGAAATAAGTAAAAATCACTATTGTACGAGTCGTGTGTATTGGTGGTGATGTAGCGCTCGACCTGCTGCACAAACCGGGAGAGATTCAGGGCGGATTCCAGCCGAACGACGGCGCGTACACGGAAGCCATCCGCAACACCGTCAGCACCATGGGGGAGCAGCCCGCCGCGCAGGTTGACTTCTACATGAACGGCGGCGATCACCAGCCCGGCTGCGGGAACAACTTTGGCTGCAACCACTACAAGTACGCTACACTAAAATACTTCCCAGGTCTTATTCCCTAGCAGAGGGAGGTACACTACACCACAGGGCCCCTCAGATCTCATTACCCAGCAGTGGGTACACAATCACACCAGGTGTAAGTCATAGCACAATACGCAAGAGATAAATTATTTATGAATTATTGAAATATTTATGAATAATCACCAAATATTGTTATAATAACTCATACAGCCAGTTGCACAAACATCTATTAAAATTGTCATTTGTTTAAAGCGCCATTACCCATACAAATTTGACATTCTTGCTTGCTTAAAGGCGTCATTAAATCTTAGTTTATTGCAAGAATTTTCGAAAATACCCAATTTATATGTTAATATTCAGTTATATGGAATATAAATAAAATTATGAAAAAAATTACAAGGACGATTCTCTACAACATCAGCAAAATTATTTTTTAAGATATTAGGTTTAATTATTTTAAACCATAATAATAGCAGTCGCTATTTTAGTCAACCATAAAAAGTAACAACAAAACTTAACAATAACAACCGAAAACAACAAAACCATAACAAAAATTTAGTGTGATCTCAACTCAACACAACACATTTAGTGTACTCGTCAAACAATGTTAGTTTATTAACGGTATTGATTGTTGAAAACAATTATGTCACCAAAATGGCAGCCAGGCACAATAGCAATTTGCGGCTGCATTTGCAGTCGTTAATACCCTCCAATCCGCATTGGGCCAGCGTGGAGGGTCATGGCCCATCCTCCTTAACCATCCATAAGGAAGGCCTGAGCCCCTGCAGTGGGGACGTAAAAGGGCTGGTGCTTGTGGTGCTGGATACACTACACCACAGAACTTCTCAGGTATCATTCCCCAGCTGAGGGTACGAGTACATAGTAGGGGCTTAGTGGGTAGGCCTCCGATGACGGAGGAGAGTTTTTCCCCGACGCATAAAAAGATGCACTACACCAGTAGCTGACGCGTCTGTCGTGTGCCATGCTCCAAGCAACTAATTAACGTTTTCGTGTCTCTCAAATAGTGGTGGAATTTAATTTGGTGATGATTCACCTGCTGGCCGAGAATTTTTGTTGCCATTTGTTCGTTGGCATTGATTTAACAGAGTTCCAAGCAGAATTTACCCTACTTGGAACTGCTGTTAACTGTTAAATGTCCATGTAAATATAAACCTTAATAATGGTACAGAAGTCTGGCTTGCGATTGGCACAATGAAACATGCGATTCGGTGTTCGCTGCCGTCACTCAGTCAGTTCTCGTCCTTAATGATAAATAAAATGTGTGTATTGATGTACAGAGCGTACATGTACTACGCGGAGTCGCTAGTCAGCGGCGGGTTCTTGGGTCAGCAATGCGGTTCATTATCGGACGCGCTACTTCAGACATGTAACCTGCCCGGACAACTGCGTATGGGCGGACTGTTGCCCAAGACCGGGTATGTGCATAAACACGCGCACGCACACGCACACGCACAGGCACACACACATACACTAGATATCGCGATTGCTATCACTTATGCCAGTGAAGTTATTCTTGCATTATTTATTTTTCTTTATTTGGATCGCTATATCTATACCAATATTATAAATACGTTTAATTTCTGACTTTGTTTGTTTGTAGGTGCTTATCTTCGGAAATACTGATATGATCATGAAAATTCTTTTACCTATGAAAAGCTACATCATACGCGAGTGACATGGACTATAATGTATAAATTAATTCTGTTATCAGAAATAAAGATTTTCACCCGGTTTCTGAATTGAGAATCTGAAGTTGAGCACGTCTCAAACCATGCTTAAGTCATTTGAAAAAAACTTAAGTTATTGAGAATAATCAGTTGAGATTTTATGCTTTTCTATTCAGAAATTCAGAAATCGGCCGTTAGTATTAGTATATAATTGGTTATACTTTTGTTATATATATTTTTTTAATAGACAATTCTCAAGGGAATCGAACCAAAGCCCCTGCAGTATCTTAAATTATTAATAGTACCATTTTCTGTTTCAGAGCATCTGGTATATTCCACGTGCCCACCAACGAGAATTCGCCATACTCCCAAGGCTAATGGAATCAATGAAAGCAACTACATTGTTTTGTACCTATGTATCTATAAAAATATACTTCCATGTACCGCTAATTTTATTTAATTATGTTATTATCTAAAACCTTACATAATTATTAAAATATTAAAATTAAAGCTGTATTTATTTTCTTTATGCCTTCTGAATGAAAAACTATTTTTTATTATCCTTAAATGAAAAAAGACCAACACTCGTAACATGACGAACTCGATAACGTTATTTAAAACCTTACATAATTATTAAAATTAAAGATGTATTCATTTTCTTTATGCTTTCTGAAAGAAAAAGGCTTTTTTTTAGCCTGAAATGAAAAAAGACCAACACTCGTAGCATGACGAACTCAATAACGTTTTGTCTACACGTAAATGTTATTTTTCGGGTGCACTGGTACACCCATATAGGCCGAACTGACTCACGCCGAGAAATCTCAAGACTCGTATTCGTGATATATTTCCCGCCTTCTCATTCCTTTTACATTTCTTCTCGCAAAGAAGGCCCGGAGTGAGTCTGTTCGACCTATATGGGTGCACCGATGCATTGCCTAGTTCTGATTCTCGATCACGAGTCGAGAGACTCGACCCGAAGAAGAAAGCGACGTTTTGTTTAGACCCACGGTGGGCAACAGACGGCCCGCGGGCCGGATCACTGTATGATTTGCTCCCGGCCCTCGAAACATTTTGAAAAATCTAATTTAAAAAAACATTGTGTGGTTTTAAGCAGCCACGCTGCAAGTGAAACTTTTATTGGATTGTAGGCGTCGGATTGTAGACGTTCAACTGAGAATGTTTTCGGAACATCATTAAATTTAAGTTAGCACAATCGCGTTTTTCACCTTAACCCATTTGATATAATAATTGGAGAATGACAATAGGAAATCAATTACAGACAGGATATCTAATTTTGAATTTATATTCCAATTCGCACTGAATATATCATAGACACAATTATCAAGATGATAGACACGGCAGGCTGTCCGGACCAATCATAGCACTTCTGATTGGTGTGACTTATCTGCCGTCGTTCCACAGGGCGGCATATTATCTCCACTTCTGTTCACATTATTTATTAACTCTCTTACTTCTCGTCTTCGCTCATCTTATCATCTCTCTGCAGACGATCATCAGACGATCTTCAAATATATGCACAAGCAGATAAAAGCAACATCAACGATGCTATTTTGACCCTTAATCAGGATCTCATTACTATTTTGGAGTGGTCCAACTGTTACGGTGTGACCGTTAATAGATCTAAGTGCCAAAGTATTGTTATTAGCAGTTCACGCCAGTAGTCAGCTATTGATAGAAATTGCATTGCGCCCATACGATATAACGGTGAAATTATTCGGTTTTAGGCCAGTGTAAAAAATCCGGGTCTGCACATCGATTGTACTCTTAGCTGGGAGGTGCAGATTGGTGAAGTGTGCCAAAAGGTAGTCAACACGCTTAGGTGTCTTTATAGACTAATTCTTTTTCTCCCATTCAGCACTAAAATCGCACTGGTACAAACTCTTCTTTTACCTATCCTTCTTTTACCTATTCTGACACCAATCAATATCTTCTCAACCAATTGGGTCGTCTGCTCGATAATGCTATTCGATTCATATATGGCCTTCGTAAATACGACCATACCTCTGATTTCAGGAGGCAACTCGGTTGGCTGACTATCCTTCAACGAATGATAGTCAGCTTTATAATGTTTTAATCGATCTATGTACCCCAGGATATTTGAAATCAAAACCTAATTCTTCGAACCCCCTCTCATCATTCATTTATTTCTAATTCCTTTACCCTGACAGCTATTCGCCTTTGGAATGCTCTGCCGCTACTGGTCGTAAAGCTGGTAGATTGATAACTACAGCTCTATAAGACTTTGAGAAGAATACCAATTTATCTTGATAGATAATCTGATGGGATTCTATAAAGTTTAAGTAAAAGTTGCATTGTGTTGTAAGAGTTGTTTTGTTAGTAGTGTTACGTCATGGAATTGAGGTTAAATTACATATAAAAAGTATATTCATAAAATAAAATAATTTTGAACAGATGATTATATTTGATTTCATGACGTTTCGGACATAAGACTAAACACGGAACTTTTAAAGGATCATAAACGTGTTGAAATCAAATATAAATGCGCGACACCCATTCATAATAGTTTTTTGTGGAAACATACGAAATTAGAAATCTATTCATATATCTCGCAGACCAGTTCTCGTGATATCGTCATACTTGTGGACCCTGTCCGTTTCCGATCGGGGCAACGCTGGTAAATTGAAACAAATTTCAATAATAATATAATTGTCTTTTTTCGTTGATTTATATGGTTCTACGTGCTTCATAGCCATAATAAAAATCACAGAAAATAAGAGACGGAGAGAAATGTTCAACAACCGGTTTCACTTCAAAGCTAGGCTGGACTATCGTAATGAAATATTTAATCTACAAATTTAATATTTAACTATGTAATCAATATTTTTTTTTATATTTCAAGTAGGTGGGTTATATTTCAAGTACCGTGCTTCGGAAGGTACGTTAAGCCGTTGGTCCCGGCTGCTTTTGTAGTCGTTAACACCCGCCAATCCGCATTGGGTCAGCGTGGAGAGTCGTGGCACATCCTCCTTAAACATTTATAAGGAAGGCCTGAGCCTCTGTACTTGACACAAACGGTCAGATGCACAAACTTCCATTAAGGTTTAATGACGCTTTTAGGCTCTAATGAATGTCGAATTTGTGTCACTTTAAACTAGATTACACTAGACTAGAGTAGATTACAATTTTAATTACAATAGTTAGTTGTGTAGGACTTATAGATTTGTACGTGTACCTAAAGCCCAAAAATAACTCCGTGTTGCAATTAAAATTCATAATTATTAGCAAAACAGTAAAGAAAAATTCCAGCTACCAATTCCAATATCGAATATGCCATATGCGATCACTCTTCCATCAGATCCCACAGCATTCCGTTTTAACATCAAATCTAAACACTCGCATCCTATTTCTGTGTTGCCATAGACCACCCACATTGTGTAATAAACGCTTTTACGCTATATTATTCGCTTAAACCGCGTATGCGCTCCTGTCAACCGCTGCGACCACGCCGTCCTCTATTACTTTTATCAAACTTCAAAAAACGAAAAAAGGGCCTGTTCTTTCCACTGGTATATCTGTGTTCGGTTTCAAAATGCGTTACAAACAAAGTATTGAATATGGTAACACAACTTTATGCATCCGCATACCTACCTTTCCCTAACTTGGACAAATATAAAATAATCGAGGGTAGACAGACAGTCACTGAGAGCTGTCTGTTGCATCTCCGCCGCCATAGCGAATGGTCGATCCCGCAAGGTCCCATTCCAATCAAATCTTGAAATGCGAAAGTGTATACAGCAAATACATAGAAAATCAACGCTGTGTGAAGGGGCAGTTAAGACAAGAGCAAAAACATCCCAGAATAACGTGGGAGACTTACGACCAGCGGCTTAATACCCTGGGCTATCGAAGAAACTAAAAGTAAGTCCAAACTCCTTTCTGCTCCACACATATTTCCTGGTCCTTCAGATCCAAATTATCTTTTCGAAAATCATCCTATCCTGAAAATCATCTTATCGTTTTCCAAATGTTGCGTTATCATTTCTTTTTTTTATTTTTATGTTGCAGGTAAGAAAAATATGTCTATGAGTTTCTTATGCCGTCACGTTATTGAGAGTAATAAATGATTGATGGCTTAATTTACTTGAACTCGTTGCCATAAATGTCATTCAAAATAATCTATGAATGACCTAGTTTTTCATTTTGACGCCCAAGATTTGGCTGTATGGCTTAGTTCCTCCGCCTGTCCCATGGACGAATTATAATACTACTATCATTTTGACGTTTTGTTGTAAACAAGTTATATATATATATATTTTTTTAAATAATGAACCGTTGTAGTTGTAAATAACTCTGCTCACGAAAGCGCGGGAAATCTTAAATTAGGCGGGCGTCTTTTTTAACTTTAATTAAATATAACTTATTAAGTATAGTTAATAGGATCAGATAAGTGTTTTTTGTGCTATTATTATTTATATATTAGTATTATATAATATTTATAATAAAGTTGCTGCAGTTCGGTAAGTTTTGAACTCTTTCTTATGAGTGTTCCTGAACCTTGGGGGGACGGTCCCTCAGGCGTCTCATGTTGTAACTCTTCCATATGATTGTTCGGGAACGGGTATGGAAACTGAAGGTTCCTTTTCTGATGTATCAGATAGTAATTTCACTTGTAAACGTCAACGAGTTTCATCCCGTAAGATATGTAATCATTGCAATAAAAAGAGGAGGCATCATAAGGCAACTTTGGACCCTTTTTCTGAAAAAGAATGTCAATACAACCGAAAACGATTCTTCGAAAATATTTAAAATGCCCGTAACAAAACCAGTTTCCACATCCCCAGTACCTCATGCTAATAATACTAATTCTAATAATGTTACTGTCCGGACTCAAATAAATAGGTCCATATACCAACCTTCAGATGTGTCCCCATACATAATTCACATCCAGAAGGAACAGTCCAGTCCCAATGAAAATGTCACAATTCATCCTGTTTCTTTTGGTCGTTTTCTGAAAAAGGCCTGCATTAAAAACATTATAAACGGTAGTTTAAAAAAATTTGGAAGAAATTGGGTTATTCTGGCTTTTTCGAATTATGAAGATGCAAATACATTCATTGACAATCAAGATTTAAAACTTCATAAATATATAGCTTTTATTCCAGGTTTTACTGTAACTCGTATGGGAGTTGTTAGGGGTGTTCCAACCGATTGGTCTGAAGAAGACATAATGAAAAACATTACTGTTCCTCTTGGATGTGGAAATATTCTGAAAGTTAGACGATTAAATAGGAAAAATATTGTGGAAGGTAAAGCAAACTTCATTCCCATTGAAACTGTAGTGCTAACTTTCGATGGTCAGGTTCTACCAAAAAGAGTTTTTCTATGCTATAACTCTCTCCCTGTTGATTTATACATATTCCCTACAGTACAATGTTTTAATTGTTGCCGTTATGGTCATATAAAAAACCAATGAAGATCAACTCCAAGATGTTTTAAATGTGGTAATAGTCATACTGGTGAGAACTGTAACATTGATGATGATGATGTAGTTTGCTGTTTATGCTCAGGATCACATTACGCTACAAATAAGAAATGTCCTGAATTCTCTAGGCAGAAATCAATAAAAGAGTCTATGGCAAAAATTGTATTTCCTATGCTGAAGCACTTAAGGTACATCCTTTAGTAAGAAAATCATATTCTGAAGTATTATCCTCTGCAGTTTCAAATCCCTTGTCTCCTTTGACTCCTATAAAACAAAACACAAGACCTCAAAATTATGCTCATTTAAATAAATTGTCTCATAAAAAGGTAGTTTTTAGCAAATATCTAAACCGTCCAACGCTGCTCTATCAAATTTAAATAACTTACTTAATCAACCCAATAATGGATCATCAATCCATAATACTTCAGTGGAATTGCCACAGTCTTAGAAATAAAAAAACTGATTTACAGTACATGATTAATATGTACAATCCTATAATAATTGCATTACAAGAAACTTGGCTACAGCCTGGGTCTAACTTTAATTTACCAAATTATTTGTCTTTAATAGAAAATAGAACTGATAGCTATGGTGGTGTTGCATTATTCATTAATAATACTATTTCCTTTAATCACATTTCCATAGATAATCATAATAGTGACTTTTCAATAATTGCTGCTTCTATAAATAACATTTGTTTTGTCTCATTATATGTCCCCAACCCTGCATCTTCCATTTATGATGAAATAGAAAATATTCTTTCACAGCTACTAAAGCCAATTTTAATAATGGGTGATTTTAATGCCCAACACCAATCTTGGGGAAGTTCTAATTCGTCCTATTATGGTGCTAGGATCTTAGATTTCATGGACACTAATAATTTTTGTATTTTAAACTCTGGAGTCCCGACACGTCGTACTCTTCCTAATGAAGGAAATAGTGTTCCAGACCTTTCATTCTGTACACCTAATTTAGCTTCGATGCTGACTTGGGATCCATATAGATCCACATTTGGTAGTGACCACTTTCCAATTTTAATTTCCTTACCGAAAGCTCTAATAAATTCGCGTAATAGACGATCTCCTCGTTTAAAATATAGGCTAAATAACAATAACAATGACGGAGTTGACAGATGGAAAATGTTTAGGGAGTTAGTTGAGCAAAAATTGACACTTCTTCCACGAGTGCCTCTAAACAGCCAATCTCAGTATGCCGATGCCTTTGCCTCAACCTTAGTAGAGGCTGCAGATGATATATTCCCTCATAAACGACGTAATACGAATATTCCATCTCCACCTTGGTGGGACTCTGAATGTAAAAGAGACGTAAAGAAGCTGAAAAAATATATACACAAAATAGTACAATAGATAATTTTGATAATTTGTCCCTTATTATATCACAAACCCGTAAATTACTTAAGAAAAAAAAGTGAGAGGGTTGGTAATTATTCTGTACGAACCTAACTCCTGATATTTCTCCATCAGTCATATGGAACAATATACGTAGGTTCAGGGCAGCATTTAAAGAACCCGTTCCTCATTTTATTGATAAAGAAGTAACAGAGAAATTCTCAGATAAGATATCTCCATCTTTCGCCTCACAACAATTCACTCCGCTATATAAATCATTAGAGAACATAACAAATAATTTAACTGGCCTCAATGCTCCCTTTAGCCTTAATGAAATAAAATGTGTTTTATCCTATGTAAAAGATTCAGCCCCTGGTTGTGATGGGATCCCCTACTCATTTTTAGTCCATTTAAGTGATGCAAGCCTTAATTATCTATTACAACTTATTAATTACATTTTGATTTCTGATAGTATTCCTCTTTCGTGGAGAACTCAGGAAGTAATTCCTATATTAAAACCGGGTAAGTCTTCATTGGACCACAATTCATATAGACCAATAGCTTTGTCTTCAGTAATTTCAAAATTAGCCGAACATTTAGTGAAGAATAGGTTAGAATAGTTTGTTGAAAGTAAAGGTTTGTTGGCATCTAGTCAATATGGCTTCAGGAAAGGTAAAAGTACCATGGATAGTTTAGGTATATTCACTACAGATATCAGGTTAGCATTTTCCAATAATCAATCTGTCCTTGCTACGTTTCTGGATATATCTGCTGCATATGATAATGTAGATCCATATCTTAAGAAAGAAATTGGTAAAATTAGAGGTTCCTCTAATTTTATTATTAATTTTCTCTCAGAAAGAATGATAATAATTAAAAATGGTGATAATTTCAATAGTAAATCTAGATTATCATGGAAAGGACTTCCGCAAGGCTCGGTCCTGAGCCCTTTGCTTTACAATATTTACACGTTTGATTTGGAATCTTCTTTCGCAGACTGTGCAAATGTATTACAGTACGCAGACGATTTAGTTTTGTATACATCTGGACGTTCTATTGTCGAACTGAGTAACTCTCTAAATAATGCATTAAAACATTTAAAGTCATGGTTAGATGAAAATGGTTTAAGCCTTTCTGTTTCGAAAAGTAGTACTGTCCTTTTTACAAGGTTCCCTTCTCCTAATTATCCGATTTCCGAAGGGAAATGGGATAGAGGTCCATTTCCCTTCATTCCTCAAGGCTGATCCAATAAAAGCTGTCGGCTATTCCGGAGAGAGGGAGATGATCCGGTAGATTTATCAAGCCTCTCCTGTGCTAGAACCTGCGCAGTCGAGCGCCGTGAAGGAGTCCTGGAAGTTTGAGTGGACCAACGTCACTAAATGGGGATAATTTCAAACAAACGAGAGCTCCTCTGGGTAGCGGAAAATGAGTATCTCGTAACTCCTAAAGTATCCTGTAGCTTCAAGCTTCTTCAAGTATCTTATAACTCTTGTAGTATTATGTAGCTGAAATCTTTGCAGAAGGACTGAGATAAGCTTCTTTAAGTATCTCGTAACTCATGAAGTATCCTGTAGCTTGACCCGGCGCGAAAGGACCAGGAACTGTTGATGATGGACTGTACTTCTACAGAGATGTGGTTAAAAAAGATGCTGGTTCCGAGCGGGGTCTTTGAAATTAAACACTTCTTCAATAGGAGAACTGTGACAACCGTGAGTCCGTGTGACCGTGTGTATGTTTATTGCACATAAATCCATTTCTTATTTACAATTTTCATTGCCGAACTAAGATAATATTTTAAAACAGATAGTCTAATAAGATTTATTGGAGTAGGGGAGTACGCTACCCCGCACCACACGGGAGGGGAAGGTTGCTTCGATTTTCTGTTGGCGGCGCTGTCATCGCAGCGTTGCTCGGTGTCCTCTACAGTACAGGAATGACAAAGGGAAACTGAACGGAACGGCATAGGAGTTCGTCATCATCGTTATCGCACAAACAAACCCAAGGGAAGGCTCTCGACACGGCCTCCAGACAGGACTACAGAAATATCAAATAGAGGCGTCTTCCAAACGAACTCGGTTAATGCCAGGACCAAATCATGGATGGGACTGCTTATTGCTGATGGTTGATTCAAGAAAACGATCGATTGCGTCTTCATGCGCGTATACAAATGTCACTGTGTTATTTATACAGGTGACCTAAAGGTTTATATTACCTCGAATACCAGGTTTATTTCAAGAGGGACGGCGGAAGAGATCAAGACAAATATCGAGAAAGCGATCCGTAGGGTCGTTTGCAGCAAAGATCGTTCGGCTATTACAAAAAATGAACTCTGCTTCAGAAAGATGGCAGACCAAAAACATCAATCAACAACCAAACTTGAATAGTACATTTATTGTTGTGTTGGCGCCGGTTTGTTTTATAACTTTCCATATATATAAAACTCAGAAACAAAAGGGGTATCTACGTCAACACCTCGTCGCTTGGCAGATCTATCGAGGTTTCATCTACAAGATCGCCACCAGCATTAGAAGTTACATCTAATTTATTTGTCACTGACGTCTCCGATACCAATGAGTGACATCGGGGAGTAGTTAGTTTCGGTGACGGTTTATGATCTGCGATCACCGAAGCTAAGCTGAAGATTTACAGAAGCAGATTATTCCATCCAAAAGCCGTGGATCGCAAGTGTTAGAATACGAGGAAGTAAATCCATACGAACTACAAGAGCGACAAACATGTGCTATGTAAATCCGCAGAAAAACAACATCTGACTTTATATTTTCGAATATGTTAATAATTAAATGACACACAATATCATCAAAAAGATGAATCATATTATTGTTTACTTCACTTCTTGACAATATTCAGTTTTACTGAAATAACAAGATTTTTCAACTGACCTGAATGCAATGGATGATGACATGCTGTCAGTAGTCAAGATGTGGAAGAATGCACAATGAATTAATCAACCACTGGACCAATTTGGGAACGTATTATTTCAGCTACATATAGTATAGTTGTTCATATCTAATCACTTATAACTTGATTTCTTTATACATGCATTTATTATTTGTAACTCAAGGCACGATAGCTCAACTATAATTAAAAAGGTATATGTATATGCTCTCTCTTTTCTACTCGATAATGTTCAACCCCATGATTCCTTCCTATCTTAAAACCCGATTTCAATTTCTCTCATCTTTTCATGATCTCTCTCTTCGCCCCTCTAATAATTATCACTTTTATACACCTCCTAATCTGACTAAATTCTATAGCAATTCAGTAACATTACAGGCCACCAAACTCTGGCACTCTTTACCAGAGTCAATCCAACAGGCAGTCGTTAGATTAATCTGCCTTTCCTGTTTTTCTCTCTTTTTCTTTTTTTCTCTTTTCTCCGCCACTTGTCGCACTTTGTTTGTCGCTATAATGCTTTCACGTTTTGTACTACTTTGTGTTTCGTATGCATATCTGCTGATAATTTAATTGTACGCATATAAATTTCCGTAGATTGCTAGGTTGCCACGCAGAAATCGCTATCCAGCGATAAGGCCGCATAATGTGCTATGTTTGTATAAGATTTATGTGTATTTGTCCGTTTTCTATTGTGCAATAAATAATATTTAATATTATTATTATTATCTACTTGAGTGGTTATTAATTTTTTATTTAGGATGATGAGAATATAGCTGATATATAGCGTATATCTCTAACCTATACAGAATGAATATTATTCTTAGGTACAATCTTCGTTCGACAGAAACATTACGCATATTCTCGTAATTGTAAAATGAATAAAATTAATGTCACGAATGCAAAGTCAGATTGGTAGATTGTTGTGAATATTCTGGCAACACCTTTTACCTCGCCCACGGGCTTTCTTTGTCATTGTCAACTAGACAGCGTTTTCAGGAATGCGTTGTGGTCTAAAAGTATATGTATCGTTCTTCTTTTTTATCGACAATGACTTGTCTTCTTCGCAAAAAAAAAAATAATATTTTGCTTATAAATACGAAATTACTTAATTTTTTTATAAAAAAATGCACTAGACAATGCAATAATTTTAATATCCTCAAAATTAGATTTTATTCATAATTATTTTTTACAAAATCAGTGTGACATAGTATACAAAAAGCGTGACGGAGGTGTTATACATACTAATAAAGTGTGTCCCTCTATGACTAGTAATGTAAACAAAGTGCTCTCGTAAAAAAAACACATTTAAAAGTTTCTATCCAGGAACATTTACTGAACTACTTAACCTTTTTTATTACATTAATAAGAAGAAATCATTTTTAATGTTTATATTATTAAATAAAAAATATTTTATTGGCTGTCCCCCGATGTATATGATTTTAGTTGGTACCTTCTGTCACTCATTTTATGGTACAAAATAGTGTGCGTTAGAAACTTTGACCTTTGTCACTAGGTTCGAGAATAGTCCCCCTCCACCCCGCACTCACGATATACGTTCCCGCGAACCAGCAATACCAGTCATTCGCCCGCAAACAGTAAAAGGAGGTGCGTGTGTTTATTCAGCGACCGCTCTGTCACGTAAGTTGCGACTTCCAAATGTTATTCTAATTACCGGGTTTTAATATTAACTGATTAATTTATGATAAATATTTCATATATACACAGTTTTTTGCGTAAATTATAATTAGGAAAATGCTGAATATCTCGAACACTACTATTTTACACCTCTGTCACGTAGCACCTCTGTCACGAAAATGTGTGACGGAGTGGTATAACTCGTGACAGAGTGGTCATTTTTGTATGGAACTTAGAACCTTTGTTAATATCCATAATAGATGATTGCTTGTTTTTTTTTTATGTTGGTTATCCTATCGTCAACTATTTTGTTAATTTAAGGTATTACCGTCAATTAAATGAAAAAAAATGGCATTATCTGCGGCTGAAAGACAGCGACGGTGTCGTGAAAAAAGAAAGCTTAACCCTGAACATGTTGCAGAAGTAAAACGTAAAGATTTAGAAAGATATCATGCTCGCAAAAAGTTAGTTAAGGATATGACACCAAAAGAACATAAAAAAACAAAAAGACAATGGCAGATTAGAAATAAAAAGAGAAGAGAAAGACAGAAAACTTTGCAGAACGTTTTGATGAATACTCCGACTTCTACACCGCCTCCTTCAAGTCCCAGACTACTTCCGTTAAGTCCCAGATCTCGTTCATTGACTCCAGTCTCGTCTGTTGCCAGTAGCAGGGGAAGAAAACAAGTGCGGCGAGATAGATCACGCCTTTATAGACAAAATATTCAACTTCAAAACCAAACACAAGAATTACTAAGAAAAGTGCAGAAATACAAGAAAAGACTTCAGCGACTGAAAAAGAAACGAAATAAAATGCTAACAACAACAATTTATAGTAAAAAAGAAAATGAACAAGGCAAAGAAGAATACAGAAAATATACTATCTTATCAAATACTATTAAGAAACATTACAAGAACACAAAAGACCACAAAACAAAACGCTATATCAAAAGTATACTTGAAGACCCAGCAATTCAACGTTCCGGACAAAAACTTCAACTGGCAATGGAGACCATTGGAATCAGGAGAGTGACAAAGTATAGTTCCATCTTGCCAAGAAATACTACATTAAAACAAAAAATTCATGATTTTTATCTCAGGGATGATGTGTCACGGGCCACTGCTGGAAAAAAAGAGACAGTCACTTATCGAAAAAGGAAGATGCAGAAAAGAATTTTGTTGGATACTAAGAAAAATCTCTATAAGTCATTTCTAAAAGAGGACCCCAACGTTAAATGTCACTACAGTTATTTTGCAAAATTTAAGCCGTTTTATGTCTTACCACCTTCAGTTGACAGCCGAGAAACCTGTATGTGCAAGGTACACGCAAACATTGCATTCATGAGAGTTATTTTGCATAAAAATAAAGTTATGAAGACAAATGACATGAACCAGATAATCTTACAAACTGTATGCGATATAAATTCATTACCATGTATGAAAGGGAAATGCGAAAAATGTAAAGCAAAAAGGCTCAATTATGATACAGCCACGATCGCCAAAGAAAAAGTTTTGGAATTACCACAATGGGTCAGAATCACAGATATTATCGAGAAAGATGGAAGAAAAGTTAAAATCAGCAAGAACATAAAACAAATACAAAAAAATCACTGTTGAAGATTTGATTAAAAAATTTGAAGATGAGTTAAAAGATTTTAAATCCCACATATTTAATATTAAAAATAAATATAAATCATACCGACAATGTATAGATGGATTGACAGAAACCGAAATTGCTTTACATATTGATTTTAGCGAGAACTATGCCTGTAAGTACCATGAAGAAATCCAGTCAGTGCATTTTGGAGGATCTCGAAACCAAGTAACTTTACATACAGCAGTATTATATCACTTGACTTTTAATAAGGATAAAAATATAACTTCCTTTTGTACTGTGTCTTCTGATCTTCAACATGGCCCTGCCGCTATATGGGCTCACCTCCATCCAATTCTCGATTACGTTCAAAAGGAACTGTCTCATATTAAGACGATCCACATTTTTTCAGACGGGCCAGCGACGCAATATAAACAAAAAAATAATTTTTATCTCATTGCCACGAGATTTTTTGAAGAATACAGATTTGATGACTTGACATGGAATTTTTTTGAATCTGGCCACGGCAAGGGTGCGGCTGACGGCATAGGGGGGTCTATTAAACGTTTAGCTGATCATATTGTCGCCAGCGGACACGATATTGTTGACGCATCACAATTCTTCGATGCAGTCAACAATCACAGTAAGATAAAGGTCTTTTTTGTCGGTAAGGACAATATCGCACAGATTTTGGTGACAATCCCACAAGGAATTCCTCCGTTAAAAGGAACTATGCAAGTTCATCAATTGCTTGCTCAGCAGCCTGGAATGTTGAGCTACCGAATGTTAAGTTGTTTTTGCGGAAAATTTTGTGATTGTTACAATTTAAAGACTTACTGCCCATTGCCGAAACGTGAGGCAGAAGTTGACATTTCAACCTCGGATAGAGAAGAACCACTGACTGATATAACTAATATAATTGGTTCTAATGAGGGATTTTATAAGACTGTGTATACCTCTACTTCAGAAGATGAAGATGACCAGCCTCTTCTTAGTTTGAGAAAATCTGTAGATTTAAAACCAGGTACATCACACGATCTACTAGAGGATAAGATCCATCCGTCATTAATAAAAAATGGAACACATATTTTAGTCAAAGTACTAAGTGAAAGAAAAATTGAGTACACTTACTTAGGAGTAGCAAAAAGTGGAGTGGATGAAGATAGAGATGTTCGAGTGATGTTTTATAAATCTGTTGATGATACTGGAAAAATGTTTAAATTGGTAGAGACTGATGTGTTAGATGTGATGTATGAAAATTTGTTAGAAATTATTCCACCTCCTAAGCTAATTAAAAGAGGAAAACGCGTGTTTTACGAATACAATCAACCAATAGAAGTTTTTGAAAAATAGAGTTAGTGATAAGATATTGTAAGACTAAATTAATATCTACCAAAGAATGGACACCAATCATCAAGACTTGTAGTAACATTTTAAGTATATTCTATGTTTGTTATTGTTTTCTAAAATTAAAAATTATTATTAGGTTAGTTTTGTTCGGCGGACGTTAACATTGTTTACCGCTCCGTCACTTCGTTAACCACTCTGTCACAATTTTGTCCCCCTTAAAATTTTAGTTCAAAGTAAGTTATGAACCACTTTATTGTTAGTATTTACAAAAGTAACGTTTTCTAGTATTATATGCTAAACAATAAAGGTGTTCACTAGATTTTTAAGCGACTTTATTGGGCGACTTTCATAATATTAAAAAGTTTGACACGTTCTTTTCTTATTAAGTGATAAAGAAAAAAAAAGAACGGTATAAAAAAATATTTTTTTACGATAAGTAAAATCGAGGACAAGGTCCCTAGGGTCGTGGGTAGGTTTCTTAGAGGTCTGATGGTAGATCACTCGATAGAACTTCCCTGTACTCCTGTGAATTCTACGGTGCGCCGGGCTTCAATTTCTGGTTTCCATAAGGCACTTCTCCAATTCTCAAATATCAATTCCCAGTATAAGTAAAGTTGGCGTGATTTTCTTAATCCGTACGGAGTTCCTGAAGAAGTCACAATAATGCCACATTATTACCCGGAAAGAGAAGTCGGGTACTGCCACTAGCGTTGGTCGTTAAAATTAGCAATTAAATCGTAGAATCTAGCAAAGCTAGTTAGTACAGGAGTGAAGAGAGTATTCTTAATTAATCTGGGTCGAAGTGGCAGTTATAAATAAAAAAGCAGTAACGGTTACATAAACTGATGGCATTTAAATGAAATAAAAAAAAACATGGAACGTAGGTAGCAATATAAAATATATATCAATAATGACTTTTATTATTGATCATGAAATATTACGGTGATTCTTGTTAAACTTAAGTAAATTAATTAAGCAAAAGCTGCATACTTAGAAATGTAAAATAAGTAACTACAATAATTCAAACGTTTCTACTCATTAAATAATTGGTTAAATGCACAACTTACCCAGTACGGGATTATATTTTTTCACTACACTTCTAAGTGTTTCTTATATTTATTTAAACTTTTTTTTATATATTTATTTAAAATAAGAATCGTCAGTCGAAGACTTAGTAAAAATCGAACAGACTTTATATTTTGAAAAGCGTTACACAGCTGTTTTCAAACAAGATTCATTTGTAAGTGTGGCTCGCAACAGGCACGAGCGGCTGGCCGCCGCCGGCCGCCGCGCGGTCGACTTGTTATCGTTTTTTATGCTACCCGCGCCCGCGCCAACATCGCTGTATATATATATTACATCTGCGTGCGATCTGTTTGTTTGTAAATATTTAATTTGTATATAGTTAGGTTTTAAGTAATTTTTTTAACGTATAATTATTTATTCTTTAGTAGTTATTAAGTTTTCATTAACAATTAACAAAGTTTTAAGATTATTATTTATTTTAATTTATTTGCAGTTTGTAAATAATGACAAACAATTTATAATTAATACGGAGACACGTAAACATTAATTTACTGTTTTATCATTAAATAGAACAACGTTACAAGTTTTATGTCTTATGAAGCAAAAATGTGACGGAGTGGTATTGGATAATTTAAAAAAATGATTATTTAAAAAATTCCGTCCTATGGAGCTAGATGATAATAAATGTTTATGTTCTTGATAAGAAAGTAATAAGAAACTGAAGTTCTGATTTAAAATGAGACATAAAAAAAATAAATACTTTTGTGACTGAGGTGTTATTTTTTTCATACCATTCCTACGAAATTTGAAATGAAACGAAAATTACACGTAATACTTCGCTGCATTATATGTTTTTGTAATCTACAATAATGAGGCAATAATTTAAATCAAATTTCACTAAATAAATCACAAGTTTATTTTTGTATCAAATATAAAAATTTACTAGTCAGATTGTCGATAAAAAAGAAGAACGTCCCATATACTGAAAAAGTCATACAAGGCCTGATAACGAGGAAAATGTTGAATTGAGCTGTGTATCAGTAAGTATGTTAACATTTTATGTTTAACCTATTTCGATATGTAAAATCGTGCATAGTTTTTCTATGCTTTATGTGTTGTGTGTAATCAGTATTAAATCAGTGACCGTTGATAGCGACGTTTGATAAGTTTACATATCTGCGGGTATATCAGATCATCATTAACGGGCAGAGTAATGATGATGTGTAGCATCATCAGGTGGACTGATGGTCAGAACAGGGTGTAAACTCAGGCGATGCATGGGGTGACTGTAGAGGAGGTCAGAGGTCACTAAAGGGAACAGCCCCGTTATCAGTTACATCAGTGCTAGCAGATTTTAATGGTTCGCGAGTCGTAATCAGCGCTAAAGACTAGCGACAATAATGTGTGAATTAACTCAGATACTCTTGTTAGTCTATTACCTATCAAAGCACTTGGCTACAATTATACTGCTATCAGGAATTATACTTATAAAAATAGAACATTGACGTTTAAAGTTTTAGCTGAGGGTCTGATAACAATTTCATTGACTTGTGATAATGAATGAAAGTGTCACATTATACCTACATATATTTGCGATTATATGACTTTAAGTTTGATCATAATCTGACAGTGATTGATAGATTGCCATCACTGTTAATGAAGTTGATAACTAATACTTGTTCCTTTGTCCGTCAGGTATTGAAGAATGTGAACCTATTTTTTATTTTTTGCGTAATCAATAAATTACGGCTATACATTGAGTTGAAATTTCGCATGACGTCACGCTTTTGTACATTTTCTATAAAACTTACGTAGCGAGCCACCACTGCTCAACTTTATTGCCTATTATCGTTGTATTATATTTCCCGACGTTTCGATCGGGTTGCACCGGCCGGCCGTGAACACGGTTTGACTGTTGCTACGACGCTTCGTCTCGTCCTTTAAAGTGGTATCCATTTCCAACCATCCAGTATTTTCCTCAGGTACCGCCTCATACAACACTAACAGAATCCCTATTCTGTATCGCAGCCGTATTATGGTAGTCCGGCCACCGCGAAAAGTTTTTTATCACTGGATTCCAAGTTGTTGACAATTTAAAGCCATCCTCACGATTGAAATTAATTTCAATTTCAATCGCCTCACGTACAATCCGCGAATAGAAATGGCGAAAGTACCCGTGTACGATGGAATTCAATCCAGTGGTTAGTGTCACTTTCTAATAGATGTTCTGCGATCGCCGATTTGTTTATCAGACGGTTTTTTACAGCTGTGATGTGTTCGATGATGTCATTTCGCTAATTAAGGCGAGAAAAAAAACCGTTGCTATTTTCCGTGAGCTGAAAAGTCTTCTTGTAAGCAGTAACTTCGTCTATCATACAATACAGCCATACAAAGAGGCAAGTTCTCTGCAAGATCGCCAAAGGAGTGGACGGCCACGCTCTGTGAGCCTGCGAACATCAAAATCATCGAAGAGCTACTTCGCCGGAATCCATGTCGAACTCAGAAGAAAGTCGCTCTGTAGACTAATATTTTGCGCGTTTCAGTGAACAGAATACTACTGAAATATGATTTTAAGGTAAAGGTCTATAGCCGTAGAAAAGTTCACTTTTTAAACGATCGTCTTCGTAAGTTACTACGCGAACGTTGTCCATTGCTGCTGAGGAAAAATGATGCCAGGAAGATACTATTCACCGACGAGAAAATTTTTACTGTCGAAGAAAACTTCAACCGACAAAACAATAAAGTGTGCGCTAAAAGTGGCAAGGATGTCCCAGCTTCTGCACGGAATGTCTCGGACACTCATCATCCGGCTAGTGATGGTATGGTGGGGAGTTTCGTATGAAGATGTCACTCCGCTCCATTTCTGCCAACAAGGTGTCAAGGTGAAAGCCAAGAATTATCAGTGCGACATTTTTGAGGAACATGGTTGAAGAAGAATGTAGGGCCTTCATCGCAGAACGCGCTGGATTATTCTTTATGAACTGAATTAGAGCTCAGGGTCTGCCGAAAGTCTCACTCAAACTTAGAGTCCCTGAAGCGAACCCTTGTTCGAGAAGCAAAGCAAGTTCCGCTAGAAGGGATTCGTGCCGTCATTGATGACTGGCTAACCCCCGATTTCAATAATATACCGACAACCATTGGTAGCGGCTACAGACCGTTTTTTCAGCTACCGACAACCATTTGTTTTTGCGTTTCACAATCATCGGTAGGCACCTACCAACTACAAACGGTTGTCGGTAGCTCATTTGTTAAAATTGTAATCATATAATTCGAGGAAAAGGGATCTTTCCATACAGCCTTGTCTTAGGTAATATTATGATTATACTGAAATGTTGGTCTTTAACATTTAATAATTTCTTGGGCAAAATCGATATCGTAAGAAGGAAGACGGAGACATCAATAGGAAAGAGGTGAACTGATTACGTACCGAAACTAAATTTGAAATTTGTTTTGGAATTATTATGACTTATTTATTGTATGGTTAGGTTCCTAAAAGTGGTGTTATTGTGAAACAAATTATTCTGATGTAAACAAAAGAGTTACCATTCAAACAAATAGTTTAGATTTATCACTTTAAAAGTTTTTAGTATTTTTTTTACTTGAACTAAAAATATTTTTTTTTAGATAAATATAGGAGAGAAATATTTTATGCTGCAGGCAAGAACCAGCGATTCGGAACATTTGGCTCATTGAATTAAACTTTTTTATTTAGTATGATTTATCGTAAAAATATTTATAAATAACACGTTTTCCCTTGTTCATTAAAAGTAAGTTTTTTATTAAAAAAAAAAATATTACAGAAGTGCTTAATGTGTTTTGTGGTTCCAATTAGAAGAATTTGAGTTGTAATCATGTCAATATTTGTACCTTTAAGGGCTCATACTACCAATTAATTATTGGTCCAGATGTTTTCTACAGTATGTTTCTGTTGAAAAACTTAATGATTTACCTCGATATAATTATGAAAAACCTGGTTTCGATGAAACTGAATTTTCCATCTACTGTACAAGTATTTAATCCGATATTGATTTATAATTCATAGTACTTAAAATTGAAAAAGTAATGAAATTCCTATAGGCTAATGTCAACAAATCTTACATTTTTATCCCCACATTGTTATATAGAATTAGTTACACTTAAATCAGAAACCTTACTTTCGTTGAAGTCGATTAAAAATAAGATTATACATCTTATATCATTTGCAAAAATAAAACCCCTGAAATAACATAATTTGTTTATATAAGTTTTATATAATTTAATAGGTACAACAAAGCATTCAAAACGTCCAAGTGAACCTCAATGTGAATATTATCTCTCTAGACTAAGTTGTATTTGTTATATATATCCCTTTGCCTTTAATAATGCCAAAAAGTAAAGATGATTTATGTTTCGTAAAAGCTTAGGGGGAATTTATATAGAGTTCACTTTTATTATAAATTTTTGATTGTATAAAGTGATTTGTATATATTACCATACAAAATGAATTTGCAATATAAAATTTCTGAAATCGAATGGTTATTAGAAAAACTGGAATAACTGTATCAAATCGTAAAGCAAACAAAGAAAAATGCAATGGAATAATGTAAAAATTATGTAGTTTTTCATGAATTGTTTTTTATTTGTAAAATAAATGAGTTATATCCAAATTGGGTTTTATTAAGAATAAAATCAATATCAGTGTTTAATAATATAATAAAAAATAAAGGGTATAAACTAATGTAACGTGTATAAGTTTGGTACAAGTAGGTGGCAAATTCAGTTTCATCAGTACAAGGTTTTTCATAATTATATAGAGGTAAATCATCAAGTTTTTCAACAGAAACATATTGTAGAAAGCATCTGGAGCAATGATTAATTGGTAGTATGAGCCCTTAAAGGTACAAACATTGGCATGTTTACAACTTAAATTCTTCTATTTGGAACCACAAAACACAAAAATCTTCTCTTCTACTATTCTACAATATTAATTTTTTAATGAAAAACTGTCATTTTTCTATTAATTAACAAGGGAAAATGTGTCATATATGTATAAATATTCTTACGATAACCGACGGAAAATGGCCGGTACGCAAATTTGACAGATAAACTACGTATAGTAAGTTTGACAGCTCTACCGATGGATAGATTTTTTTATTGAAACACCTTTTTGCGCCCTTTTCATACATTTTGCCTACGAAAGGTTATCAGAACCAGGTCAGTCCGTTAGTAGCACACCGTCGGTAGCTTTACCTACCAATGGTATGTTATTGAAACACTTTTTGCTACCATCAGTAGGAAATGCTACGGATGGTAGCAAAAACGGATAGTTTTTTGGTTATTGAAACCGGGGGTATATCGATGGTTACTGAAGATTTTAGAAATATAAGTTAATTATTTAAAAAGTTACGCAACTTTTATTTCCTCTCATAACACGAGGTATATAGCGAGTAAGGTCTCTAGAGCTAGAGGGACTAGTAGTCGGTAGTTTAGGGCACCGCAAGTTTCTTAATAATCCTCACGATATAAACTCCCTCAACAAAATGACAAGGTTGCGAAATTTACCGTCTTATAGTTCCAAATTATATGGGGCTCCATTGATTGGTCAAAAAGAAATGGGTCCTGACGTTTGATCCTTCTATTCTTGTTTTGAATTCGTGATATGTTTTATGTGTGTATAGATTTTAAAACTGTTTCAATAGAGCAGGTATTCAGTAGTACTTAATAACATTCCAAACAACTGGGCTTGTTTTTTTTCTTTTTAGTTTTTAGTGCAAGTAGTGATATATTTTTTTCACTTCTTTCTTTTGTTTTCACGCAGTCGGGTTTTTTGTTTTTATTCTTCCCAGTTGTCATCCCTATTGCTTAATTAGTGACGGAATCTATCAAAATACAGTTTATACTACGAGGACTAACTTTAGTATAGATAGTTCATGACATATGTGCGCGCGGCGCTATGTTTGCGTGAGCTTGTAATAGCATAATTTTCATTTGTATGACAGTGACGCTTTAGATACGGTGCCGGTTGAAATTCTCGATGGACAACCTTTTCAAACTATAAATAATTCCAGTTATCTAATTATTCTATTTAAATTTCTTTATAATTTTTGTTTGCATTGATACTTAGGTGTTGATAGTGGGGACAGTTATTTATCTTTCGTCTATTTTAAGAACGCACCGATGCGGACATAACCAGATAATACTGTTAAAATCTAGCATTTAGTGATTAGATTATTGTAATTCAATTAAAACGTCAAAATGTAATCTAAAAATGCGTCCATTCGCGTGTTATCAATCTTACCTATAATAGTTACCTGATAATAATAATAATTTATTTACATTTGAATAGGGTATCCAAAAGAGATGTAAAAGGTAATACAATTATCGCCTATTCAGCCATTAACAATAGCATACAAATGTAGTAAAATAAGATATTATAAGCATTAATTAATCTACCCAGGCTACCGTTCAGTTTCTATAGTCTAAGAACTCATGCAACGTATAAAAGGAACGCTCAGCAAGCCAGTTATATAACTCTCTCTTAAATCTAGTAAAAGGTGTATTCTTTATAGATTCCGGAATCTTATTAAATATTGTTTGACACATACAGTAGCAGTTATTTTTAAATCACGCGCTTTTTGGGACTATGTCAAGAACTAGCCTATTTTTATTTCTAGTGTTCCTGGGATACACTTCATGAGCTATTTTGTAATAATCAGGGTATCGTTTGGCAAATTTCGCTGCTTCAAATATATATAAGCAAGGAAGAGGTAGAATACAAAGAAATTGAAACCATTGCTTACATGAGACGTCTGGAGCGATACCACATATGGCTCTTATGCATTTTTTTGGGCAATAAATACCCTTTGCGCATCTGTACCATTGCCCCAAATAATAATTGTATAACGTAGAATTGACTCCACATAAGCGAAGTATGCTCTGAGAGCCGTACTTCTTGTCGCTACTCTCGATAGTTTAAATAATGCAAATGAGAAGCTATTTATCTTATTACAAACGATTTCTGCATGTTGTTTCCAATCTAGTTTCTTGTCAATAGTTATGCCTAAGATTCTAACGTTATCATCTTCTTCAAGCGTGCATTTTTGGTATTTAATAATCAAGTTATTAGAATTTAAATTATTAAAATTCATAAAATATGTCTTGTCTATATTTATTGTCAGATTATGGAATTTAAGCCAGTTTATTATGGTCATTATTGTATTATTTATGTCGTTTTCGTGGTCAGAAATTTTCATATTATTATTAGTCGTCACTATCACTGATATATCATCAGCAAATAAAATACTTTTATGTGTAGTTACATTTGGTAGATCGTTAATATACACCAAAAATAAAAGAGGTTCAAGAACACTGCCTTGTGGAACTCCAATGTTTTTTACTTTTAATTCTGATTGATACTTTCGATAATTCTGATTGGTACTAAATTGGTACTACTAATTTTGTTATTTCAACAGATTGCATTCTATTTTGTCAATATGTTTTAATCCAATTTAAAGCTGTACCTCTGATACCATTGTTATATAATTTTTTAGTAGTTGTTCATGAGAAACGAAATCGAATGCCTTTGACATATCAAAGAAAAGAGCTGTTGTATATTTGCTTTTGTTAATACTTTGTAATATTTCGTTAATTAAGTCAAAGGCGGCAATTGTGGCCGACTTGTTTTTTTGAAAACCATGTTGATTATTTTTTAGCACATTATATTTATTAAAAAACGATGTTGGTTTGTTATGTATAACTTTTTCATATATCTTTGATAAAACCGGTATCAGTGTAATGGGCCAATAATTTTTAAAAATAGTTTTATCGCCTTTCTTATATAAAGGTTTGACAATAGAGTGTTTTAATTGATTAGGAAATATTCCCGTTTCCATTGACAATTTATCAAAAATGATAAATAGGGCTAATTTGTTCTTTACATATTTTTATCACATATGTACATATATTATCATAACATTCAGATTTTGTATTATTTAATATCATTATAACTTTTTCAACATAGCATTCGTCAATGGGAGTAAGAAAGATTGAATTATTCAATATGTTATTTGAGTATTTAATTGTATTAGTAATGTCATAATTATTATTATCAAAATTATTGGTTAAATTTATAAAATAATTATTAAAAATGTCTGAAATATTTGAAGGATCATTAATAATATTACCATTAAATTCAATTTTGTCAATATAATTATTATGATGTGGCATATCAATTTCAGTTTGTATAACTTTCCATGTGGCTTTTGATATATTTTTACTTTTTAATATAAACTTCTTATTCGTATTTTTTTAGCTAAGAAAATGCATTTTTTCAATGTTCTAGAATATTCGTGATATTTGTGTTTGTTGTAATAATTCTTTTTTTTATAACACTTATGTCTTAGTTTTCTATTTATCTGACAACTTTTTTTGATTCCTTTTGAAATCCATCGCAGATTAGAACTTTGTACTAATTTTTAATTTTACAACAGGAAAGCAAAGCCGGTAAAGCAAACAGAACCAATCATAAAATATATTAAATGCTATATTGGGATCTGTATTGCTATGTATTTCCAGGAAAGATAGACTAGATAAGTGATTTTTTAATTTTATAACATTTTCATTCGAATAACATCTTTTAAATATATAAATTGATGTTGGTATAATCTGTTTTAACTTAGTATTAAGACTCAAAATCTGTGCTGTGTTGTGATCAGATAAGTAAAGTGGAAGTAGGAATCCCAATGCACCCCTTACGTTACTGATTATATGATCTAAGCATGACTCTTCTCTAGTGGGATCAGTTATATGCTATTTTAAACTATATTTTTTTAGGATGTCTTTAAACTAATTAATAACTTTACTATTTTGAATTGTGTTTATATTAATATCTCCTGTTATTATTATTCTCTGTTTTTTTAATTTATGTAAATAAGTATTTAGTAACAGTTCCAATCTATCAAAAAAATATTCGAAGTGTCTCTTTTTTGTCGCAGTTGATGATCTGTATACACAAACAATTAGTAGGTTACGTATAGGTATACTTATTCAACATGCCTCGAAATGACGAAATAATTATCAAATGTGAGTATTTTTTTAAAAGTTATTCCTCTCTTCACCATAATACAGGAACCACCCCTACTTTTGTTCCTAGAATAATTTGATGCCAATTTATAATTATTGATGTTTATATTTTTTTCCCCGTTTTTTACAAAAGTCTCAGTGAAGCATAGTACATCAGGACATCATTTATAATTAATCTCCGATAATGTAATTTCCATGATTTCTATTGTGGATAGTAATTTCTGGGTATTTTGATGAAAATCTATAAATTTATTGGATGATTCGGGCTCGAAAAAACTCTGACTTTTTTATTGATTTGCTGGCCGTTTCCTTTATCTTAAAATAATATGGTTTTGTGCCTTTTTTATATACTATGGAACTACTCTTTTCCTTCTGTTTTGTGGCCTGTGAATTTTATTTGCTTGTACATATTAATTTAGATTTTATAAATTTATTTTGTGATTTCATTAAATTTTTAATGTACTCGCTTTCATATCTTAAAAAATCTATTTCTAAATTTATTTTAAAAGAAGAGTTTGTTTATTTTGATATGCATAGTCAATACTAATGGGTTGATCAATGCTTATGAATTTACAATTTTTATAATTTACAAAATATTAAGTTAATTTTGGTATTTAATTTACGAACATTGAAATAGTTATTACGTCGTACACTTAAGAAAAACACTTTACACTTTAAGTTACATAAGGTGTTGCATAAATTTACTATAACTATGTATGGGTTATTATCGTTAGTCCCTAAAGACAAAATCAAAACGTCGTCATATTTCAAGATGTCCTGTATCGATAAGACACTATTCACGATTTGCGTACTCGGCGCGAACGGCTTCGTTATACTATCGCATTTGTATTTAATGAAGCGGTGTGTTTTCTCTAATCAAACATTAAAATGCTACTGATACTGTCACTGTGTCTTGTTGCTGTTGCTTCAGATAATTTTGATACAAGTGTATTCAGAACATCATTGCTCCTTGCTCAAATCAGTTGGCCAATTCTGCTAACGTTTACGTAATAATAGCGTGTCAATAGAATGTCAACTACTCGCATTTTGCCCTTGTACTATCTAGCTGAACTCCAATATTATTATATATCTGACTCAATCGATGTGTGAGGAAGACATTGAACTCATAACATTGAACTTTAAGAACATAGTGCAATGGTAAAATGCAAGTCTTTGAGATTCTATCGAGATGCGATTATTACGTAAACATTAGCAGAATTGGCCTGCTGGGGTCTCGAGCAAATCATAAACATGATAAGGTAACATTACCACCCAGAAAAGTTTATTTTTTACAGTTATCGAACCCAGCACATAAGACCATGAAACCTTGTACTACGTATGTTTTTAAAATAAGGTGGTAAGATAATCATTCCAACAACTTTATTCCACAGCTTAGCCCGTGTGGTTTTACAGTTATTGTAACATTTTTCATTGCTGCTCCACTCATATTAGTAACTACTTGAAGTTATATATATCCTATAGCCTTTCTCAATAAATGGACTATTCAACACAAAAATAATTTATCAATTCGAACCCGTTCGATTTTTTCTAACCAAAGTAGCGCGTTCAACTCTTCAGCTTTATAATGCTAGTACTAGTATAAAACTACTGAGATATTTTAATAACCTCGGTCCGTGAGATTTTGGGTTATATTCCTGGCCTTTACAGGCCGATGTAGCAAATTAACGTTTTAATTTTGCCCTGGCCTTTACATTATGGAGCTTTCGTGGTTTCAAATTACCTCAACACAAGGGATTTTGGCCACTTGAGATCTGACCAATGTATGTTTTATTTTGTCTTAATATATAATATTCCACCAGCGGCTTCGCCCGCGTGGTCCGCCGGTACCTTACTCATAGATCTAAACAATTTTGTTCACAATTAAATACTCTTAATCAACAACACATTTATATGGATAAAGATTAATATTATTACATTGATACAACTCTTAACAAATAATGCATTAATTTCGACCAAATTTGATTACCATAAAAACGGTTCTAGTAAGTTAATCTTAAATGATAGACATATTTGTCTAGGATATTTTTTTAGATTATTTCAAGGGGAATAATTCTTTCATACATGTATTTTTGGTATCTTGAACCGTTTTTGCAGCGCACGCAACGGAAGCCCTCAAGGATAAATATTTTCCATTATTTCTTCGCTTCTCATAGTTGCAGCGTGATGTTATATAAGCCTAAAGCCTTTTTATAATTAAAAAAAAAAATTTTTTTCAATTCGGTCCAGTAGTTCCTGAGATTAGCGCGTTCAAACAAACATACAACCAAACAAACTCTTCAGCTTTATAACAATACATATAATTTTATAGTGAATATAATTATATACTATAATCACGTATATTGTTAGGTATCCCAGAGCCTCTGGTTTACAACGGTCCTGAAGATGCGTCATTTGTCGATATCGAAACTTTCTGGAAGACTTCCAGCAGTCCTCAAAGTTTTAACCCGGTCACAGACAATGCCTATCATCATTCCCTAGATGAGTATTTTAGATTAGTGATTCTCGAGATGTGATCGATGGTCTATGTACTATTTTGTGCTGCTGGATACCGATAAATATGAGGTGGAGAGGGCCTAAAAGATGATTACACTGTAGATTGGCATAACATTTCTAATAAAATTCTTAAGAAATTTAAGCACATCATAGTCCCTCCACTAACTTGTATTTTTCAAAAGTGCTTAGATGAAGGAAGTTTTCCTACATGTTTAAAAAAAGCTATCGTTTTTCCTGTCTATAAATCTGGTGATAAAAATCAGATAACTAACTATAGACCCATTTCGTTACTATCAGCTTTATCTTAAATATATTAGAAAAGATTATAAATAGACATGTGAATTAGAAAAACAACCAATCTTATCAAAAAATCAGTTTGGCTTCAGGTCTAAATTATCATGTGCCGATGCGATGCATCAACTTACTGATTATATAGTACAGGAACTTGATAAAGGTAATCGGATAGTGGGAATATTCTAAGATTACTGCAGAAGCTTGAATCTTTGGGCATTAGAGGCAACCAACTTAAGCTTTTCACCGACTACCTAGACTTGAAACAACAAATATTATAATGCGGTAAGCAATTATTATTATTGTAGTTAGATATTATTTTTGATTAAACATTTTTGTAAATACGTAGCTGATTCCAATTTTTTTAAATACGCCTTAACGCAGAAGTACCTATATAACCTCGGCATGACGTTAATATTTTTTTCTAGGTAACGAATTTGATTCTCTTTTATTTTTTGCATTTTGATGGCCTTAACCATAAAAGTATGAAGGGAAAATTGGAATTACTCTTAGAAATAACCTCAGCATAAAATCTAGTTCAAATCTAACAAAATGAGCGGTCAGTGACCCGTGTAGATAGATACCTACGAGTATATACCTACGGCGTCGAGCGAACGCTCAGCTGACGCGCGGCGCGCGGTATCCATAAATTTAGCTTTAAAATCTCGATTTTTGATAAACGATAACTTTATTTTTTTATATTAGAACATATCAAAATAAAAAATACGTGTTAGTTTAATAAAGTTTATTTTTACAAAATCTTCGCAGTGGTTTTAAATTATTCCTGTATAAGTTAATTCTGTTCTCTATCTATACTATAATAAAAACGTAACTGATCGATGTGTGTACATTGAAGATACATGAAAAAAACTGTTATGAGGGTCATTTATAAGCGTTATAGAACACAAAACAATGATTTTTAAATTTTTTCTCTGTTTGTTTGTGTTTGTTTGCACGATAATCTCAGTAACGGCGGAACCGATTAAAATGCAGTTTTCACTAGTATATTGCGATATTCTTCCGTTAACATTTAGTGTAAGATTTATTTCAATCGGTTCACAAATAAAAAAGTTATGTCAATTTGAACTGACGTGTTCGCCAAAATTGTTATGAAATAGTAACTGTTTTAATAAATTTTTATCTTTGATATATTGATCATAATCATTAACTCTTTCACATCCAAACTGCAGGGCCTCAGGCCTTTGTTTCAAATGATAATTTGTATGACGACAAATAAAAAAATAAGATTCCAAAATTTTGAGTACTCCGAAGTAAGTTGACCTCATTTTTATATGACCAATCATATTAAATAGGGTTCAGCTTATAATGGCCGTGTGGTATTCGAACACGCGAGTATGACAACAAGCGAAATAGCCTTCCGATGATGCAATTAAACATCGAGTAGTTTATAGTGAACGCATATTTTTATCAGATTAGGTTCACGTCGTCGTCAGGGCCAGCGGACGTGGTTGGCAGGCCTCTCCAATTTCCAATGGTCCAATACTTGAGTGTCCTGGTGACTCGGCCATAGCTTGCAAAGTTTCATCTCCCATGAGAAATCAAAATCAAAATGATAAATTCAAAATTATTTATTCAGTCTAAGCTGTTACAAGCACTTTTGAAAGTCGAGAGCTACGCCATCGGTTCGTAAATCTACGGCGGGAGACCTTGTACCAAGAAGAACCGGCAAGAAACTCGGCAAGGGCTGCTTTTTTCTCCCTGTTTTATTTCATACAAAATCAAAGTCACTTTCCATTACAATATTACACAATATAAGAGTAAAACAGTATTTTCGTCAATCCAATCACATGTGTAGCCAAAGAAGCTCACCGATTAACAATTTAATATATATGAAAAATGAGCCATATTTAACTCCAAGCAGTTTTGTCGTTTAAATATTCATTTACAGTATAATATCCTTTACTGTGTAGACAATTCTTAATATGGGTTTTAAACTTAAGTAATGGTAAATTTAAAATTTGCATAGGAATTTTGTTATAGTAGTATACACCTTGACCCATAAATGATGATAGAACCTTCTTTAGTCTGCATGACGGCAAAACAAGTTTATCTTTGTTTCTAGTATTAAAATTGTGTACATGACTATCTTCTATATACTATAATAAAAACGTAACCGATCAATGTCTTGAACATTGAAGATATATGAAAAAAACTATTATGAGAGACATTTATAATAGTAATAGAACACAAAACAATGATTTTTAATTTTTTTGTCCGTTTGTCGGTTTGTCTGTTTGTCTGTGCGTTTGTGCACGATAATCTCAGAAACGGCTGAACCGATTTAAATGCAGATTTCACTATTATGTTGCGGCATTCTTCCGTAACAATTAGTGTAAGATATATTTCAATCGGTTCACAAATAAAAAAGTTATGTCAATTTGAAGTGACGTGGTCGCCAAAATTGCTATGAAATATTTACTGTTTTATTAAATTTTCGTCTTTGATATACTGATCATCATCATTAACCATTTCACAGCCAAACTGCAGGGCCTCAGGCCTTTGTTTAATAATTTTTGGTCACACATCCCGTGAACAACTCTTGCGAAAATTGCTTAGCAATAGCGATCGTGCGCAGCGGCGCTATCCGTAGCGCCACCGAGCTACGAATTAACATTGTCTATAAAATGATAATTTGTATGATGACAAATAAAAAATTAAGATTACAAAATTTTAACAATTCCGAAGTAAGTTGATCTCATTTACATATGGCCAATCATATTAAATAGGGTTCAGCTTATAATGGACATGTGGTATACGATCACGCGAGTAGGAGAACAAGCGGAAAGAGCCTTCCAATGATGCAATTAAGCCTCGAGTAGTTTACAGTGAACGCATATTTTTATCAGATTAGGTTCACGTCGTCGTCGGGGCCAGCGGAGGTGGTTGGCAGCCACTCCCGCATTGCACGGTTTCGTCTGTCTGGGAGAGGCACTCGATTTACCCGAGTCTCTCCAATTTTCCATCTGCAAGGGGACCAATGGTCCAATACTTGTGTGTTCTGGTGACTCGGCCATAGCTTGCCGGTTTTCATTTCTCAAGAGAAGGTGTAGAGAACGGGTTTTAGTGGGTAGGCCTCTGGGGACCTACCGGGCAGCTCACTGTCTGGTTCACGGAGGAGAATCCTACTCACCCCTGTTGCTTGCCAAGTAACAGAGACAATGTCAGAAGTTTTTCCACGACGTTAAAAAACTTAGATTCACGTCAACTGCTTATTGCTATTTTTTTATGTTAATACTCTTTTTGTTTTTTTTTTTAACATACAAATTGCTGTAGATACGTACTTCAAAGTTGGTATTTTCAGTCTTCGCTGGAAACAATGCTTTATTCATTGGTCACAATACTCATATAATATAACTCGAGTCTGAGGATTGGTTCAGGGTAACTTGGTAGTGTAATGAATAAGCGCCATAGCCCGCGATTGTAGTTGTTAAGCAACTTTCGCAAAGGTCGGGCACAGGATGGATGATCAAAAAATATTATCTCAAGCAACTGCAAGCTTCGGAGAGCACGTAAAGCGATTGGTCCCGGTTGTATTTGCAGTCGTTAATATCCTCCAATCCACATTGGGCCAACATGGAGGGTCGTGGCCCATCCTCTTTAACCATCCATAAGGAAGGCCTGAGCTCCTGCAGTTAGTGACGAAAAAGGGCTGATGATGATGATGAGGGCCGTTCAAATCTGACAGAAGCTCAGTTAAGCACCTCACGGAAGTATGCTAGTAGACGATTTCCTTCGAGTGAAAGTCGAAATTAAAATATGTATATATTTTAATTAGTTTCGATGATTGCTAACCCGTGTTGTCTTCATACTCCACAGGCGAACCGCAGAAAATTTTTCACAGGGTATATTGAACTAGCTGTTTTCCCGCGACTTTGCCGCAAAATTATAGCCTATGACATCTGCGTCTGATGTACCTTCCTGTAGGTCGGAATCGTTCCGAAACTATCGGTCCAGTAGTTTTCGAGCAAATTCGATGCAAACAAACAAACAACGAAATCTTTCCTCTTTATAATATTAGTATAGCTTAGGTATAAGAGGTCCGATGACGTAGTGGGTTAGTGCATTCGGTTTAAATTGCAGTTAAATAAGTTAGTAAACACTGCACAACAAGGACATACATTAATACTTATTTTACATAACTAAGTACAAACGACAAACTCATCGCTAGCCAGCGATTTCTTCCAGGCAACCTAGCATTACATGGAAAATGGATCATAGTGGATTATGGCCCCTTGATCTTAGTCGATTCGACTCCATTCATAGGAAAAAAGGAATTCTATCAAAATCAATGATATTAATATGTCTAGATACGCAATACATACCAAAAATCTGAAGCTACTAAAACTAAGACGTTTGTCTTAGTTTTTTCATTTTTCACTTCAATGAGTATTCATTCAACTCCCGCCGAGAAAGTACAAAAAAATGCTCCGCAAAAAGGAAGAAAATCAGTGAATAATATACGATTCTTTCTCACAAGTACACATAATACGAAATAATATTAAGTTTCACACTTAAGTCATTAACATTTTTGCCAATAAAATCAAAATTAAAGCAAGTTTATAAAATAAATATTTTTTTAACAAATAATAATTTGACATTTTGTCGTCAGTGTTGCCACTGCTATTCACTTTCTATTTTCCCAACTATATGGGAGTCTTTTCTTTTTATTTTACGTGGCTATAATTTATCTAAATATCTTCTTATAATTGATTATATGGCTTAGCTTAGCTTAGTATAGGCAACTGCGTAAACTGTGTTGCTAATTTTATCATACATGCACAAAGATGCAAAAGTGGTTTAATTTTTTAAAGTTAATTTAATTTTTTCAAGGCGTCGAATCCGTTGGTTGTCGAGATACAACTTTTGAAAATACGTAAAACTGAATCTTTGTTTGATGTTTTATGAACTTTGACAAATGTTTTTGTCTTAAACACGATTCGATTTATATGCACAGAGCCTACTTTCATTGTTTTTTTCAAAGAAATTTTTAAAGTTACGGTATTCATTACATATATCTAATTGATTTTATACATATATCTACATTGCTCGTTCATTCATTCAATCATCATCATGGGTGAAATTTTCGACAGCTGGCAATACAATATCAATTACCCATTTTTCCGTTCATTATATCGTTCGCACATATTCTGTCTTTGTTTAATTTAAAGTTTAATCGTAGATATGAGGGAGACAAATATAATAAACTTATTTATATTATATAATATAAATATTATTTGCAAAGCTACGTCCTGATTTCGGAAAAGTGCTACGCTTTTTGGTGCGTCTGATGTATGGAATTGCTTCTCTAGTTATTAAACTCATTGTATTAATATGTCTAGATACGCAATACATACCAAAAATCTGAAGCTACTAAAACTAAGACGTTTGTCTTAGTTTTTTCGTTTTTCACTTCATTACTCATTCAACTCCCGCCAAGAAAGTACAAAAAAATGCTCCGCAAAAACAAACAAAAACAGTAGATAAAATACGATTCTCTTTCACAAATACACGTAATACGAAAGAATATTAAGTTTCACACTTAAATCATTAACATTTTTGGCAATAAATACAAAATTAAAGCTAGGTTATAAAATAAAAATATTTGATTTTCACAAATAAAATTTCGACATTTTGTCGTCAGTGTTGCCACTGCTATTCACTTTCAATTTTCCCAAGTATATGGGAGCCTTTTCTTTTTATTTAACGTGGCTATAATTTATATCTTTTTATAATTAATTATATTGCTCAGCTTAAGTATAGGCAACTGCGCTAATTGTGTTGATAATTTTTTTATACACGCACACAGATGTTAATGAGATTTAATTTTTTCAATGCGTGGAATTCGTTAGTTATCGAGATACAACTTTTGAAAATACGTAAAATTGAACCTTTGTTTGATATTTTATGAACTTTGACAAATGTTTTTGTCTTAACCACTAACTTTATCGAAAAACAAAGGGATATATATATATGCACAGAGCCTACTTTCGTGATTGGTTTTTTTTTCAAAGTTTATTCAAAGAAATTTTCAAAATTACAGTATTTTACTAATTGATTTTATACATATATCTACACTACTCGTTCATTCATTCATTCATCACATTGGGTGAAATTTTCGACAGCTGGCAATACAATATCAATTACCCATTTTTCCGTTCATTCTATTGTTCGCACATATTCTGTCTTTGTTTAATTTAAAGTTTAATCGTAGATATGAGGGAGACAAATATAATAAATCTATATATTATATATAGTATAAATATTATTTGCAAAGCTACGTCCTGATTTCGGAAAAGTGCTACGCTTTTTGGCGCGTCTGTTGTATGGGATTGCTTCTCTAGTTATTAAACTCATTGATCAAAATACTTCCCACGTAGACGAAGTAGCGGGCACATATAGTCAGAAATAAAGATTTTCACCCGGTTTCTGAATCTCATGTTAAGCACGTCTCAAACCATGCTTAAGTCATTTAAAAAAAACAACTAAAGTTATTGAGAATAATCAGTTGAAATTTTATGCTTAGAAATGGGCCGTTAGTATTAGTATAGAATTGGTTATATAATCGAACTAAGTATTAAGAGAAAATTACGGGTCATCTTCGATAAAGTCGGATACTCTGTCTCCATGCGTCGTCCATCAATCTAAAATGTCTTCCGAGCTGGCAGCTCTTCGTTTTCTCAGGTACTCCTCCAACTCGTCTATCACTAAGCCTTGAAGACAAGATCCAGATGACGTCGAGGGACATCCATATAGTTTATCAAAGTCTATTACGTCTTCATCTTCATCACATACCTTATTTTCTTTTCTTGGTAATTCCAGAGATTTATTCAGTGAGTGTAGACTGTAGTATTCTTCATAAAGTTCATTGAACTTGCGCAGGCTTTCTGTTTTAAGTTGCTTCCCCCATATTGTCAGGTCAAAAGTCTGAGGCTTAGCCTTAGGTCTAAAATTAAAGAAGTACAATAAATCCAGTTGCTCTTCTTATAATGTTTAAGCATTTTGTCTCGAGCTGCTTGGAAAGCCAGAATGAGCCTTTCATCCACTTCAGATCGATTAGGTTTCTCATCTAACTGTTTTACCATGGATTCAATTTTATCGAGCAAGAGATTGAATGATACAATGACTAGCGGTAATGTAACATATTTTTCTCCACCAAGTTTTGTATATTAAAAGTGTAAAGTTTATTAGAAACTTTTGAATTTTTTCGAGTACTTGCCATTCACTAGCTGTGATTTGAAAATCATTCAATTCGGTGACAGAACTGCACAATATGTTAATGCCCGCTCTCACTTTTAAACCAAATCCAATCATATCATGTGTGGAATTCCATCTCGTTGGACAGTCAAGAATGGGATTCAGATTTGATGGCACGCCAGCTGCTTCACAAGCAGACTGAAACTTCTTCTTCACTATTTCACTTCTTTTTATTTTGCTGGAAATACTGCGTAACTTTGTTACAGATGTACGCGAGTTAGCAATATTTGGTGCATATTTTTCATCTTCCTCAGTTTCGTCTGCATAGTCTTCATACTGCTGATCTTGCGCGTTAGTGTCAGTCTCACAGTGTAATGCTAAGGTCTTTAATAAATCTTGTACACCAAGGTTTAAAATGTGAGCAAAGCACCTGAAATGTTGATTGTCTGAATCAAAGTGTGGTGGCAGCTGTTTGTCTAATTCATACATAAATTTAGTATTTGCAGTTGCGTTGTCGACCGTGATACCTTGTATTTTATCAATTATGTCATATTCAAATAAACATTCGTGGAAAATCGTTGCAATATCTTGCCCAGTATGTCGACCGCGTGATGGTATAAAATCAAGAACTACAGATCGATACTTCCATTCATTGTCTATATAATGCATAGTAACCCCGTAGTAACTCCTACCAGCAATTGACGTCCACCCATCAATGGTAAACGACATTTTAGATGATAATTGTTGAAGTCGTTCATTGAGATTCAATTGGAGCTCTTCAAATCGCTCTTTGACTTTCCTTCTAAGTGTGGACCTTGTCACTACTGTTTTCCGACTTAAATAAAACAATAAATCTTGTGTTATTATTTAAAACATACTAGGTTTGAGCGTTTAGGAGGAGGAGATTTGTTGTTGTTAAATCTAAAGTTGTACTGTAATTTACCAAAATAAAGTACTTAGTTGTTACAGGCCGATTATGAAAACAAATGAAAATATGGGTGCTTTATAAAAAATGTTTAACACGATAATTACATACTTAATATGTGTTATGTAATTGTGAGATAAGAAAATTTATTCTTACCTGTCCACTTCTTCCAGCAGTTACGAAAAAGCTTGCGATATCTCCGCTTAATTTTGGTTTAACAGGAAGAAATATTTGTGATTCCTTTTTGTGGAAAGATATTAGATGTTTCCTTAAGCCTGAAGTGTTATTATACACCGAACTGTTATTCCTAACTACTCCGTGAAATAGCGCTAAGTCCTAGCTACAAGACGCAAGAGTCTTGCGGGATTAGTCTTGTTCTTGCTTAAGTCTTGCATGGTCAGTCTTGGTCTTGGTCTTGCTAAAAATACGCGGTCTTGTTCTTGGTCTTGGTCTTGCAAAAATGCAAGACCAAGACCAAGACTGAATTTGGGCAACACTAATTGTATTGTACGCGTCGGATTGTAGACGTTCAACTGAGAATGTTTTCGTAAAATCATTCGATATAGTTATCACAATCGCGTTTTTCGCCTTAACCTCTCCTTAACCCATTTAATATAATAACACACACACACACACACACACACACACTAGATATTGCGATTGCTATCACTTATGCCAGTGACGTTTACCGTCACCGACACATAAAAATAAAATACTGTCCCACAAAAACAAATAAACTTTAAATTTCCTAGATCCCCATAAGATATCCAAATCATCGTATCATCGAAAACATTCCGTATAGTTTTATTTTAAATATTATTATTATACCAGTCAAAGTTATGAAAGTACACAAATTTTTCGCTGTAATTATTATATTCTTGCATTATTTGTATTTCTTTGTTTGTAGGTGCTAATCTTCGGAAATACTGATATGATCATGAAAATTCTTTCATCTACGAGAAGCTACATCATACGCGAGTGACATGGACTATAATATATAAATTAATTCTGTTACATTTTCACCCGGTTTCTGAATTGAGAATCTGAAGTTGAGCACGTCTCAAACTATGCTTAAGTCAAGTCATTTAAAAAAAAACTTAAGTTATTGAAAATAATCAGTTGATATATTATGCTTTTCTCAATTCAAAAACCGGCCGTTAGTATTAGTATAAAATTGGTTCTATTTTTGTTATATAATTTTTTTTTTAATAGACCATTTTCATGGGAATCCAACTAAAGACCCTGCAGTATCTCAAATTATTTATATCACCATTTTCTGTTTCAGAACATCTGGTATATTCCACGTGCCCACCAACGAGAATTCGCCATACTCCCAAGGCTAATCGAATCAATGAAAACAAGTTCATTGTATTATATCTACGTATCTATAAAATTATACTTCCATGTTCAGCTTATTTTATTTTTGCATTTTATTTAATTACGTTATTATTTAAAACCTTACATAATTATTAAAATTAAAGATGTTTTTGTTTTCTTTATGCTTTCTGAAAGAAAAACTATTTATTAGCTTGAAATAAAAAAAGACAAACACTCGTAGCATGACGAACTCAATAGCGTTTTGTCTACAGCTAAATGTTAGTTTACCTAAATGTTAGTTGGTGCACCGGTACTATTAGGAATATACATTCGTGCACCCATATAGGCCGAACAGACTTACACCGAGAAACCCCGAGACTCGTATTCGTGATATGTTTCTTACTTAGCTTGAGTCTGTTCGACCTATATGGGTGCACCAGTGTATATTCGTAATTGTGATTCTTGATCACGAGTCGAGGAAAGTGACGTATGGTTTAGAATGCAGCTCGCGAAGAAAAAGTTTTTCGAGTTTTTTATGCTAAGAGCGCTAAACTACATACAGGAATTTTAATGATATGTACATAGGTCAATGAATTATTATTAACTATAATATTACGTAAATTTATCTTTTTCCTCAAAACCATCACTGTCGCACTTAGGTGCTGATAATAAAAAAGGAACGAAGCATAGACAACGATTCTGAAAAACAGATCATATAGAGATGTGTAAATTCAAATGAATCGATTTGGCGCAATTGTAATTAATACCGGACGATAACCGAATAACTACTTAGTTTCGATGGTGCAGTGCTTAGCGCTTTTAGTCATCCTGCGAAGTGGAGTAAGCAACTTCCGCAAGCACCGGTGGCCAAAAATTTTCACTGGCTCCTCCCTGCTTCGAAACTCACGTTAATCTGATGGTTCTGGCTACATCTCCATTCATATTGAAAAGGAATGCTTTAATCATTACATATCAACAATTGAACAATTTATCACTGAGGATCCCAAGATTTTCTGGACTTACGTAAAAAACAAGAAAAAATCAGGCGCATACCCGAATCGTATGTATTACAACGAGGAAGTGGCTAGCACTGGTCAGAGTATTTGTGATTTATTTGGTTCATTCTTTCTATCGACATTTAATGACTCTATTGCCATGAAATCAGACAATTTAACGCCTGAATTCTCGAAATATACTGGTGTTAACATCGCCTCTTGCACGGTGGAACCCAAAATACTCCTAAAATTTGGAAGTCAGCGTTTATTACGCCGATTTTTAAGCAAGGAGACAAGGCATACGTAGAAAACTATAGACCTCTCTCCAAGCTTTGTCTCTTTGCTAAGGTTTTGGAGCGACTGATCTACGATCAAGTCTATGGTGCACTCAAATGCTCTTTCAGTGAGGAGCAGCATGGTTTTCTGAAGGGTCGATCAACAGTATCGTATCTGGCACTCACGAATAACTTTATTACCGCCGGTATGGATGATCGAGCTCAGGTAGATGTCATCTACACTGACTACAGAAAGTGTTTTGATAGAATCGATCATACCGTGCTTTTACACAAACTGTCAATGGCGGGGATTCATGTAACTTATTCCGATGGTTCTCCTCGTATATAGAAACCGCAGTCAAGCTGTGGTGTTAAACGGTTATACATCAAATTGGACCTATATACCATCTGGGGTACCCCAGGGTTCTCTACTCGGACCCTTACTGTTTGCGATATTCGTGAATGATATTGCTGAGTGTTTTCACAACTCCAAAATAATTTTATTCGCGGAAGATATGAAAATATTAAAGATTATACGCAACGACTTGGATGCTGGAGATCTTCAGGCTGATTTATGTAGATTCGAAGGTTACTGCATAAAAAACAAACTAGATCTCAATGTTGCGAAATGTTTCTATATGTCCTTCACCCGCTGTTATAACATTATAAATTTCACATATACATTAAAAATCATAAATTGTCAAAAGTTTACGAAATTAAAGATCTTGGCGTAATACATGACTCGAAATTATTATTTGACAAACATATAGACTATATAGTTAAAAAAGCTTCTCGAGCGCTGGGGTTTATTATTCGCAGTTCCGCTAACTTCCGAAACATTAAACGCTTAAAATCTTATACTCCACTTATGTACGAAGCCACCTTGAATATGCATCTCAAATTTGGAATCCTCAATATCAAACCTATATAACTCGGATTGAGGGAATTCAGAAAAGATTTCTTAGGTTCCTAGATTTTAAATCTCAACAGTATTCGATTGACTACAACCATAGATGCAAAAAGTATCATTTTCTACCATTGGAGACAAGAAGAATGATTAGTGATGTCTGTTACCTGTCTAATATCGCCTGCGGAAGGGTTGACTGTTCTGAATTACTATCTCTATTAAACTTTAAAACTAACCAGCTTCGATTAAGACAAAGACCACTTCTATGTCCTTTGACAGCCAGAGCACGTTACAGAACGAATACTTTCGTGATACGAGCATGCCATACATTTAATAGACTACCTTATAATGTTGACTTGTTTTGTTCTAGCACCACATATGTTAAAAAAGTGTTGAGTCTCAGTTTCTTTGATAATAACAACGTTTAATAGATGTGTTGTTTTTATTGTAGGAATGTTAAATATTTACATTTTTTTTTAAGTTGTCCTCTAGGTTTTTAACTTCTGATTTATAAACTATTTGTGGAGATTTGTAATTAGCATCGGAATAATCTACTTTGTGACATAATGTCGATATTTGTCTGTAAATCTTCCTAAAAATAAATAAATAAATAAATCTGCAATCGTTAACACCCACCAATCCGCACTGGGACCGCGTGTTGGGTCATGTTCCATTCTCCCTATTCGACTCTATCCATAGAGAGGAACAATGGGGGCATCAATAGGCTGATTGTGAACCGAAAGTAGGTCAAACATATACCTATTTACCCATCAGCGTTCGTCAGCCTTGTTATTTTTCCCTATTTCGTCATGGACTAAGTAGGTAGGGTCATTGTGGAAACAATGGGTCACATATTTTTTTAAATCACACAGCTCTATAAATATACAAATTATTGATCTCCAACCTAAATAAAAGAAGGGTAGGTTTCTTAGCTGAATTTTGGTCACAAAAAAGAATATGTATGTATTATCTGATGGTTTTTGAACTATATATTTTCCTAAAAAAAATATTTTGACCCACTGTGTCCTAAGGTGAGTATACCTTAGGGGAACAGTGGATCAGGGTAATATTTCAATATAAAAAAGATAGAAAATGTCTGATATCTTTAATAGTAATTATTATAAGCAATTTCGCATGAAAATTTGCTAAAAGATTTTGTTGTTAATATTATTTTGACATCCTAAAAGTTGCTCACAAACCTATAGGATATAATAAGAAATCGGGAAACATACAAAAAAAATATACATCGCCATCGAACATAGAACTTTCTCCTTTGCGATTTTGATGTCGGTTAAAATGTCACATTGTAGTTTCATTTCATATTAAAAATCTTTGTAAAAATGCTTATAATTTTCATATAAAATACGAAAAACACGACATTTCTGACTAAAATCACTAGAATCTGGTTTATGGTCGGGGGTTCCCCGTTTCTTTAAGCTAACATCAAATCTTAATTTATCACACCTGAACTTTTGACCTTTTAAGGGAAATGTTTATGTAGTTGATTAAAATGTATTGACATATTTGGGTAAGCTTGTAGTTGTAATATTCTAACGTAACGCAAGCAGTTTATAAAATAACTTCCGAATATTGTAGCGCTTACAGTATTTTAACGATACATCATGAAAGCTTGTGTAATGTTAGTTTTGCTCAGTGTCAGCTTAGCTTATTCGCAATCAACAAATTTGGTGAGAATTTCTAGTTTGATTATTTTTAGTTTTAATACTGTTATCATCGCTTATATTCTGTGCTTATTTATACTCAGATTAATGTTACATTTATATTTTGCAACACGTCGGGCTACTAAGCAAATATTGCAGGATCAAGGACCAAAAAGGGTTTTTCTGGCCCTGCAAATAACTCAAAATTTCTATGATTATTTTGTATTGAAAATATTTATATTCATGTATTTTGAGTTTTTATTAATGTTTCATCATATTTTAATACTTGTTCATTATTTAAAAGCCCAAAGTTTGCAATATGGGCATTTTTCATCTGAAATATTAAATTAAATCTTCGAAAAGGGGATGAATTTTGGAGAAAAACTGCTAAGATTGGGCTTTTAAAAACAAAGACTATTTAAATAGTTGAAATATATCGATGAACATTAAAAATACAATAATATCTTCTGGAATATTTAAATACAAATTTTTTATAGATGCAATCAAACTGAAATGGCACATGGCGCCTTTCATGGCAAGAAGAACTCCTTTAAGGTCTTCTCATTCTTTGTGCAATCAATATTGAATTTTAATTAAAACAATTTCTCCATTAAATAAACAATAAGATTTTATTAAAGTGACTGTTTTAATTAACCTTATGTGCTTATCGTAAAAAATAGGTTCAACGACTTTATACCTAGTTAAATAATATTGGGAATTTTCTATAAGCTTGGAAGTCGCCCAAATCTGACGTCTACATATTTAGGAATCACCTAAGTCGAAAATCTTTCTCATCAAAGTTACTAAACGACATTGACATTAAGCAATGCCTGACGTTTATACGCGTGTGCGTTATTTATTATGCAGCGCCTTAGGCTAGGCATTAGCTATACGCTAATTCCCGTAATTGCTAATTGTCTAAATAACACCCGGGTGACGTCATTTGAAAATCGAAATTATAGACAGCACAAAATGTAAGATATAAAGTATTTATAAATTTATATAAATAAACACTCAACGTATTGTTACTTATAAGAATTAAATAACTTTTAGTTCCCTAATTTATTGCATGAATTTTAGGAAAAGGTCAATTTATATTTTAAACTAGCTGTGTCCGCGACTTCGTCTGCGTGGGAAAGTATATCAGGAGAAATGTTTCTTTCCTATGGTTGGGATCGAATTGAGTAGTATCAATGATCCATAATGCACTACGCGGGCCCAATGCGAATTGGTGGATGTTAATGACTACTGATGCAGCCAGGATCAACAGCTTAACTTGCATTCCGAAGCATGAAGGAGCTCAAGATAATAATGTATTGGTCTTCCACCCATAGTTATTTTTCTGTTTTTTTGTTTGACCATTTTCATCATCTATATACTCGTATTAGTGATACTTACGCTATGTCAACTGTTCTTCTTTTGATTTTGATCTTTTTAAAATGTTATTTGTTATCTGTCTAGTTGTATGCCCAATCTATTATTTTTGTTATGTTTTTCCATCAAATGCCTGTAAAAAATCGCTGGCCAGCGCTAAGTTCATCTTAAGTACATAGTTAGGAATGTTATGTATGAAAAATATATATGTATGTTCCTGTCATTTTATTGTTGTGCAATAAAGACTTTACTTGAATGCGCTAACCTCTAATCTTAAAAAGAGAATTTTGCATCGAATTGGTTTTGAAACCACTAAAGCGATTCTAAAAATTCTATCACCTACGGGAAGCTACAACATACTCGGGTGACACAGGTTATAATTTACGTGACTAGTTAACAGTTAATTATATAGGTACGCTTGTGGGGTACAAGCAAGTTAAAGGCAACTCCGATTGGCGATAATCAAAATTACTTTCTCGCTCACTATACTGCAAAGTCCGAGAAATTTAAGAGCTCGACCGCATTTCTCTATAGAAGGAAGTTTCAGACTCAAACAATACTGCATATGTGTTACGATCAGCAGCTAGACGTGCTAAGTTATGATCAGGAGTTTTCTGAGATCAATCGCTTGCTGTATGAGTTCTCTGAGAGCTCAAGATATTTTCCCTAACAATGACTGCTCCAGATTCAACTTGATATACATGAGCGTTGCAATGGGCATTAAAATACGCTTCGCTTCCTGTCCGAACTCTCTGAGAGCTCAAGCGATTTTGTTTGTCAATAAAAGTCTTAGGGTCGACAGACATGCCGCCACGTATATTTCGTCAGACATGCGCGTCTTATTTGTCGCAGAACGTCAGAGAACTAAAAAATAAACGATATTTAATTTGACCTTGCACACTTGACGGAAATCATGTACCAATACTCGTGTATACTTCCGTGAGGTGCTTGACTGAGCACCATTTTGCACTGACCCTTAGACTCATGCGGTGAATAAACCGGTGAAGAAAGCAAATACCAACTTTAAAGTAAAGCGATTTGAATGTGAGAAAAAACGAAAAGAGTAACAAAACTATTAATAGTGTAGGAACCGTGAGGTTGAAGGTGTGGTCCCTACTGGATGATGAAGACAACTGACAAGGGAGACTAAAGGATAATTGTCTCCTTCCGACCTAGGTGTTAGCCCGGGGACCGCTGTCCCAATCATGTCAGTTGGACGTTCTATTTATTTTAATTGGTAATTAAATTATTGTGGGAGATGTAGGTTTCTTTGTTCTAATTGCCTTGTAGTATATTAATTTATAATGTTTGTATTGGTACAGCGCCATATCATTACTGGGTGTTCAAACTTCTTGCAGTTCGTCTTGCTATCGATTGATGTGACGATGCTAGTCTTCTCGCTATCGATTGTTGTGGCGATGTTAATGCGATGAGTTATATGTCGCTACGTATCAATCACCACAGGAGAAAAAAAAATAACTTGAGTTGTCTTCCCACTTTCGAGAACAGCGTAAACCGAGTTTAGATTCATGCTCAGCCAAAGTTTATGAAGGGCGCGCCCGGGCCTAACAAAATCCTACGTATCGCTGCAGGATCTTCTTAAGCATCTCATCCTTTTAGCAGTTTTGTAGGTTTGACCTTTTTTCAAGGCATTCTATGTATGTACCTTTTTAGCTGAGACGTGAACTTAACTTTTTTAACGTCGAGGAAATATTTCTGGCTCTGTTCCTGTTACCCGGTAAGCAACAGGGAGTAGGAATCATCTCCGTGAACCCACCCAGCCGCAGCCGAGTCATCAGGACACTCAAGTATTGGACCATTGGTGCCATCGCAGATGGAGAAGCTCGGATCCATCGAGAGCCTCTGCCAGAGAATTTACTATCGAAAACCTTATACGTACGTTCACTGTAAAATACTGGATGCTTAAGCAGCGCAACGCCCTTTTCGCTTGATCTCCTACTCGCGTGATCATATTCTACATGTCCATTATAAACTTCAGCTTATAATACCGATTTAACCCATTTTAAATAGGGTGAACCCTATTAAATATGATTGATCATATATAATTAAAATCAACGTAAGTACATTGCAGTATCCAAAATATTGAACTTATTTTTTTATTTATATTCATATAAATTATAATTTTACAGAAAATATCAATACGTAGCTCGGTAGCGCATCGGATAAGCGATTGTTGTTGTTAAGCAATTTTCGTATGGGTTGTTCACGGGATGGGTGACCAAAACCAAAGTATTATTAAATAAAGGCCTGGGCCCCACTGCAAGGGGATGTAAAAGACCTGACGATGATAAACTATATATTAGAGATAAAATAATTAATAAATAATTAATATAAAGCAATTAATTTCATACAATTTTGGCAAACACAGTACTTCAAATTGATATAACTTTTTTTATTTATGAACCGATAGAAATAAAACTTACACTTGATGTTAACGGAAGGTTACCTCAATACAATAGTGAAAACTGCATTGAAATAGGTTGAGCTATTTCTGAGAATAGCGTGCACAAACGCACAAACAAACAGACAAAAAATAAAAATCGTTGTTTTGTGTTCTGTTACGTTTATAAATGCCTCTAACAACAATTTTATTTCGTATATCTTCAATGTACAGACATCGATCGATAACGTTTTTATTACAGTACCTATAGATTGAGGTATATGGAAATTTTAAAAAAATATGAAAACAACATTTACTTTGTAATAACGCGTTAACAAACGGAAAGGACATTTTTTAAAACATAACCAAAAGTAACAATCAAATTTTAAATCAAAAAGAGATATTAGAAATATTTATTTGCAGTGAAATTAGGTTTACTTGTTGTCGCTTTTGAATACATCTTGGTGTTTTTGTATAAGATTCACGGTACAAATAGTACTATTGTACTGTAAGGTGTACTAGTAGACTTTAAGAATTGTACTAGTACGGTGCGAACTTGAATGTCCGATTAAGCACAAACAAGACTACAACCAGTGTTTATTTGTTCAACACAATTACGTCACCAAAATGGCGGCCAAGCGCATTAGCAATTTGCGGGGATTATATCTAATGTGACAGATCTCAGATGTGTTAAGGGACCTAAAAGTTACACTTTGCTTAGCCGATTCTTAAGATATGTTGCATATTAAGCTAGCCCTTGGTCTTGGTTCGTCAAACGGTTAGTAAATTGTACCTAGGTAAGATTTTAAATCTTCATTGTTATGAACGTAATATTTATTTTCTAATAATAATGTGAAGGGAACAAAAATGCTTCATAGTTTTATTACAATTAAGTAAATTGAGAGTCAATAACTAAAATCTTATCTGTGTGTATGTACCTACTAATGCACTATTCCTCAATTATTTTGATTGGCCAATGACAAACTAGAATCATATCTATTGTAGTGAACGCTACGTCGCGTGCAGCTAACAAAACATTAATTTAGATTCCCTTCTCTATGAATGGGGGAGTCCCATCACACGCATGTTCTATGAGCTGCTTCGTAAAAATCAAGTTAATATTTGAAGTTTGATTGTAAATGCGATTGTTCTTTAATATCTCAGTGAAATTTGAATTTGAAGAAGGTGAGTTGATTTTTTTTTTGATCCAAGGTACAAAAACTTCGTTCATCACAAGACATGTGTTTATATAAGTACTTACCTGAAATTATTTTTATAATAATTATTATAATTTTAAACCTCCAAAAGTTTTTGATATTAGGTGCCCAAGAAACAATTAGGCGCTGGTTGCAGGTTATTTTAAAGCTTAGAGTAATACTATTGATTTATAATGGATTCGGTTGTCACCAGAGGTGGTACAGTTTACTTATAAAATAACCTTAACTCTTGTGGTGGTATTAGAATCGTAAATAACGCAATTATAATTTATCTACAGTTATTGCAGTAGCGGTAGCTGCTTATATACTTATAACGTTAAAGCTTGTTTCGGCCTACAATGTCAAAAGCATTTTAAAGGTCTTCATGAACTCTCTGTAACTCTTATTACTATAAATATTCTGTATTGACGACCCTTATAAATCATAAGACTGTATTTCAACTTTAATAACGTTATTAGTTCTACAACGGAGTTAGATAAGAGTGTAGTAACACCAAACTCTACATGCGTTGTATAACTCTTATATATAGTTAAAGTTTGTACAGCAGTTTTGTACGATCATGATATAAAGGTTTTGGTAAGAATATAAGCTGTAGGTAACTCTTCAATGACACCGTTAAATATTTCTAACACTTAAAGTTTATGTGCTAAATATAATTGTATGAATTTCACGTTGTGCATTCAATTTTACAATGAGATAAATTAATTCGTAGAGATTACAAAAAAGAACAGGTGGAGTAAGATATAAAATTCAGCAACAATATCAGAATGGTTCCGTACAGTTTTGTTGAGGAAGACTTTTTATAAAGATTTTTCGATTTTGGTAGTTTTATTTTGATAGTAGCTCGGACGAAGAAGATGATAATTCTGATTTATTTACAAAAAAATATTATACTAAGGGAAAAATTATAAAATTGGTCTATTACCTTTCCCTAAGTGCCTTTAATTTTAAATGAAAGTTTTGAAAGCACAATTTCTCTGCCCACGAATCCAAGCACCATTTTGCAGACGCTATTATTAAAAAAAATCAAAAAAGATGTTATATTTGAAACCCCCATTAAATCGTCTTATTTAAATGTGCATACAGTTGAAAAACTCTCTTATTCGTTACAAGGTAATGAAATACACTCTAAATTTCACAATAATATTAATTATGTTGTACTTTCTGTCACTCCATAAACAGTATAGGAAGATTAGGTAATAAGAAGATTTATTATTAATTCGGTATTTTTTATTCAAAAATTACTTTATTACGATATAAACTACAAATTGATATATAGTAGTAGCACAGCGTCGTCCTCTCGCGCGCCGGAGGTGTAACGGGCGCAAAGGGGCCGGACACGACAACTTTCATCGGCAGCGGCATCCCAGCGCGAACTCTGTCTGATTTAGATGAAATTTTACTATTAATTTCTAGGACCGACGTTCTATGAAAAAAGAAAATAAAATTAATAATTAACAATTTAAACAGGCGTTGTATGCTGTAATAATTATTAAGTTTTACTTTATAGATTATATTTTGTACGAATAATAAACTATTCGATGAAAGCTACCTAAAGATTAAGGATTTCAATAACTTCATATAGAACCCTAATCTCGATGTTTAAAGGTAAACCTGAAAGCGTTATGTGACTCTTTTAAATCACCAAAGCAGACCTTACAGCATTCTTGGATACTGCCGCTGTCGTAATTCGAGTGTAGTGTTATACTTGAACGAAGACTGTATCTTTAGGAAAAAGTCACCATTTTTGAACACTTTCTGTCAACATAACCTCAAATGTTAATTAATACAAATTCACTTATTTTAAATCTAAGTACCAAAATTTACCCAATTATTGACTTGATTCTGACTTTATTAGTGCATACGAAGACTAAAACTGATCAATCTTTGAAAATTGCAAACTAAAAACTGTTTTAGGTTATTAGCACTTTTAATTGTTTTCTTGATTTTTTACTTAAAATCATATATTTTTGAGGGCGCGACAAAATTGAGATGAGAAACATAATACACAATCACATTAAACTTGCAAGCGCACTTATAAATTAGCTTTAGATACACTTAACACACTGTTAAAAAAATATATTAAGGAATTATACTTACATTTCGTGATGAAAGGTAGACCGACTGAAGCACTTGTCATATTATGATAACTTTAACACTTGATGTATTTAAGGCTAACTAGTTAAACTGTGACACAAAAATCGCTACAAATGAGTTATAAGGTATCTAAATAATGGTTTAAGTTCTTTTTGACACCGATATAAGTACCTTATAAAACTTAAGATCTCAGTAAACTCTATTATACAGGTGAAAAAAAGTTTTAAACGGAAAATAATGATCTTAAAACACCACTAATACACTTCTACTAAGAGTTATGTAGAACCACTTTAAGGGGTTTATACAGACTTTACCTGTATAATTTTGCGCCAAAATCCAGGTTATAAAGGTGTTATTACACTCTATAACTCTCTTATAAGATATACGCTAATTCTTTAATATCTAACCAGAACCGAAATATAGGTCTACTAAAGCTTGTTTTAATGCTAAATTGTTAGTTGGGTGGTTAAAATTAAATGACCTTCGCGATTTTTCCTTATAATAAAAGTTATTTTTTCAGCTTATTGAAATGGTTTTTGGAAGGTAGGTATAGAGATGAAAAATGCCGCGAAACTTTATGTCTCTAAGGAAACTTTCTGTAAAATTTCCAAAACTGCTGGAAGTATCAGAAGTTTTGCGGAGTGAATATTTTTTTGTTGATTTAACTTTATTTCTTGAAAAACAAGTCTGTTAATCATATTTTAACGATTATATATTACTAACTGTTTGTTATGTATGATTTATAGTTTTCTCATAAATTACCATTTTAACAGTGTTTTATCATATAAAATGTAGTATTATTGTTGTTTCATATGGATTCACTTTTTAGTAATTAAAATAAGATGTTTATTTTTTAAGGACTTTATTTCTATACGCCATCTTTACACACATGCTTCCTTACCATAGACTAATTTTATTTTCTTATTTAATCATAGACTACTATACTCAATATATTACATCTTCCACTTAAACAAATTTAATAAAAGCTAAGTTTCATAGTCCTTTAAATAACTAGGCGGTTTAAAAATTCTGCCAATTCTACTCATTACTAAAGAAGTCAAAGTTAATTGATAATCATTTTGCATTATCTTTTGATTCTAGATTTAAATTTTCTTTAAAGAGTGAGAGCTGAGAACTTTCATTTTTTATGTCACTATCAATCATATCCTCCTCTTTTTGAAATACATAGTCTTTGGAATTCCTTTTAATGTCTACTCTATTTCTATTAGTAATTTCTCCTGTTTCTGTTAATATATTATATGATCTTGGCTTATCAACAATTTCAGTTATAACACCTGGCTTATCAAAAAAAAATAGTTTGATGATTTTTTAACAAAACTATCTCAAATACTACGTAGGCGGGATGATAAATAGCTAGCCCAACCCATATTTTGTATAATAACGATATAAAATCTCTTTAGTATTTTACTCATTGGTTCATTAGCTGCCAGTGTTCCAAATTTCAAATCGGTCGTATAGTTTTTCTTTTAAATATTGACATTTCAAAAAGCATTCTTTTGTTTTTTCTGCAAAATGGATAAAATTGTGATCAAAATTGATGATGCAGTTTTAGCTGACCGAAAATTGAAACTTTTCGAGATAGCTGATTCACCACTTTATACCTGAATTAAAAATTCAGTCTAAACAATGGACGGAAAAAGGATCCCCGGCTCCAAAGAAAGCAAAAGCCGTGAAATCAGCGGGGAAAGTCATGGCGTCAGTATTTTGGGATTCGAATATTGATGATTGATTACCTTCCAAAAGGACAAAACATAAATGGCGAATATTATGCTGATCTACTGAATAAATTACAAGTGTGTATTCGTGAAAAAAGGCCCGGCCTGGCTTAAAAAAAATTATCTTTCATCAGGATAATGCACGCGTTGACGCGTGCATTACTGCGATGGCGAAATTCAAAGAATTAAATTATGATTTGCTACCACACCCAGCTTATTCTCCTGATCTGGCACCATCTGACTTTCATCTATTCCCTAAGCTAAAAATTTTTTTAGGTAGACAAAGATTTGAAAATAATAGCGTGGTGATGTCTGACGTGGACAGTTATTTTGAAGGGCTTGAAGAAAACCACTTCAGGGATGGCATCAAGGCTTTAGAGCATAGATGGATGAAGTGCATAGCGCTTCAAGGAGACTATGTCAAAAATTAATTTAATTTAACATCTTTATCATCCCGCCCTCGTATAACTTTTCAATTGATTTGTATGCCTATCATAATAACCTTTTTGAATAGTTTGACGCTTTTGTAATTTCTTCTTGATTGTATCATAACTTTATAATTTATTATTTAGTTCTAAAGATAGCATACCCCTGACATTGTGCCCTATTAATATTTTATTAGGTGAACCTATTTCATTTGAAATTGGAGTGTTTCTGTATTCTAAAAGGGCTAAATGCGTTCATAACATTTTTTCAAAATATTTTTTATAGTCTAAATGTGTCTTTCAACCATTCCATTACTTTTTGGATAATATGCTGAAGATATTATATGTTTGAAATCCTACTTTTTAGATAATTCTTTAAAAGTACTACATTGAAATTGTGGACTTCTATCACTGTGTACTTCTATCGGTATTCCAAAGCGAGAAAAATATTGTTTTGATGATTTTACTATGCAATCACCTGTTAAAGATTGTAATCGTATGACCTCTACATATTTAGAAAAGTAATATATCACTAAAATATAGTCTCTTGAATATAAATGAAAAATATCTACTCCTAATTTTTTCCATGGCACATTTGGTAGGTACCATATGAGGTATTAAGGTCTCTTTTGTATTAGATTTGCAAATTTTTATGAATGTGCTCCAATTTTGAATGAAAGTTTCTATATGTTTTGACATATTTATCAAAGATAAAAGTTCTCATGCTCAATTTTTTGTTTTCTCTATTCCTAAATGACTATAGTGTAACTTTTTTAACATTTCTAATTGTAATACCTTAGGAACTATTAAACAATCTTCATCATTTCCGTTTCTTTTTTAAACTGTTCATACCTTTGTATTAATTAACAAAACACAACATTCAAAGTAATCATCTGCTTTACATTCTTGTTTTAAATGATTTCTTGACAAATAATCAGCTAATAACAATAATTTACCTGGTTTATATGATAGTACAATGTCATAATGCTGCAAACGTAGTCTAATTTTTTGTAAATGCATAGGTATTTCTGCCTTTAAACATTTAAATATTCTTCCTGTTTATTACCCCATTCCCAACTCTTGTCTTTTTTTAATAATATGCTTAAAGGAGATTTTACATCTGAAAAATTTGGAATGAATGTTGATATGTATGTAATAACACATAGAACCGCTAAATACCATTAATATCGCTGGGTCTCTCCATTTTTACAATGCTTTCTATTTTGTCTTCATCCATATACGAGGGTCAAACTGAAAGTTCTTAGAACTGGCCACTTATAAACAATATAATAAAAAAATAATTCTAAAATTTGAAAATATAACTCTTTGCCAATATTACTGAGTATATATTTCATTCATTTGTCATTTGTTTTACGATTTGGCGGCAAATTGAAAATTGTCTGTGTCACGTCATCATGAATTTAACACGAGAAAATTTTCGTGCAATGATTTTTTATGACTTTCGATGTCATTTAAGTCAACAAGAAAGTTATGATAGACTACGATTGGCCTTTCACGATGAAGCCCCATCTCGTGCGACTGTTTACAACTGGTTTAATGAGTTTAAACGTGGTCGCACTAATCTCACTGATGATTTACGTGAGGGACGGCCTTCTACGGCGACGACTGAAGATAACATCTGTGTTGTGCGGCGTATGATAGAGACTGACAAAAGAGTGACCTATCAACAGATTCGGACAAGCTTAGGCATCGGTATGAGTCAAGTGCACAAAATCCTCCACGAACATTTAGCGGTCAGGAAGCTTTGCGCCCGGTGGATACCTCATAATTTGACTGAGGCTCAAAAACTCCATCGTGTGGATTGGTGTCGTAAAATGATTGAAAGATTTAACGGAGGTGACTCAAATGCTGTGTTCGACTTACTAACAGGTGACGAAAGCTGGATTTACTGTTATGATCCTAAAACCAAAAGACAATCTGCTCAGTGGGTGTTTCCTTTCGAGGAGTTGCCAACTAAAGTGAAGAGAGATCGAAGTGCGGGAAAAAAAATGGTGGCCTCGTTCTTTGGAAGGATAGGTCATTTTGCAACAATTGTGTTAGAGGATCAAAAAACAGTTTCTGCAGAATGGTACACTACCAATTGTTTGCCACTTGTCTTGGAAAAAGTTCGAGAGAAACGACCTCGCAGTAGGATCCTCCTTCACCACGACAACGCCTCGTCGCACACCGCCAAGCGAACGATCGACTATTTGGCGACATCAAACGTTGAATTACTGGGTCACCCGCCGTATAGCCCCGACCTCGCGCCTTGTGATTTTTATTTATTTCCAAAAATTAAAGAAAAACTTAAAGGAAAGCGGTTTATGAATGCTGAAGAAGCGGTGGCTGCGTATCGCGATGCCATTGAAGAGACCCCTAAGGACGAGTGGGCAAAGTGCTTTTCCCAGTGGTTCCATCGCATGCAGCGGTGTATTGACGCGAATGGACAATATTTTGAAAAGATATAATAAAACTAATAACTGGCTAATGTAATCAGTTTTTGATTTTCTAAGAACTTTCAGTTTGACCCTCGTATATACCTTTATCTATGAATTTATGTCGTAAAAAATTTTGTGAGTTGGTTCCTATTATACATTTTTCAGAATTAAATGTTATGTTATTTTATAAAGCTATCTTTAATACCAAATGCAAAGTTTAATCATGATATTTCTTATTATCTGCCCAGATTATTAAATTGTCAATAAATATTTCTACATTTGGAAGGCCTTTAAATAAACAAGAAAATTGTTTATGGTATACTTCTGAAGCTACTTTTACACCATAAGGCATTCTTAAAAATCGGTATCTTCCGAATGGTGTTTGATAGGTGGTAAGTTTAGAACTACTTTCACTTAATTTAATTTGGTGAAACGCTTTACTACAATCTAACTTACTAAAAACCTTTGCATTAGCCATTTTACCTGATATTTCTTCAAATGTTGGAAGTTTATAATGTTCTCTTAAAAGACAAGAATTGAGATATTGAGGATCTAGAAAAACACGTTATGAATTATCACCAGAGGTCGGAATTAGGTAGAGTTATTATGTACTTGCATCGAAATGTTGATATTAATGTGGACCTTCGTGGCAACATCGCGCGTATTGGTATTTTGCAACTTTGGACATCCGATATCATTGATGTAAGTTTGGCAACGTCATGCGTGCAGTAGTTTAAATTGCGTATAAGTAAATAACTTTTTATTTAAAAAATCACGGAATTGTTTCTGCTCTTTAAAAATAATCTCGGGATTTGAGGCATAACCACTTTATTCTTTCGCTGTATGAAATCAGTGTAAGTACATGAATAACTCTACCTAATTCCGACCACTGATTATCACTCTTTCTTACTATTACTACTGCATTTACAAACTCAGTAGGTTCTTCTATTTTACATATAATCTTGTTTTTTCCATATCTAATAATTCTTTTTTATATGTGTCTAATAATTTTAAGGGCACTGGTCTACATGGTATAACCTTACCAGTATAATTAGGTATCAATTTAAAATCATACACATAATCTTTGATTTCTCCTATTCTAGAAAATAAAATTACCACACTGATAACATGTCTTATTGTATACCGGACAATTGCTTGCTGTATGTTCATAACCACAACTGTTACATTTGAGTTTCTCTGACTTCTTTTTTGAATTATTGTCAATCTTGTCTACCTTTATATCTTGAACATTCAGTTTTGATAAATTTTATTGTGTCATTTCAGCAAGTCTGCATATATTTAAACATTTCTCTAAATTAAACCCTTCTTCTCGTATGAGCCAATTCTTTAACTTTGGACAATTAACACCACATATTATTTTGTCCCGTATTAAGCTATCTTTTAAATCTCCAAAGTTACATTTATTGGCAATTTTTTTTTTATTTCTACCAGGTATTCAACGAAAGTTTCATTTTTTTGGTTTCTTGTAAAAAATATATGTCTAGAAATAGTTTCGTTGGTCTTGGGTACGCAATAAATGGTCAATGCTAATTTAACTTTATCATAATCCTGCTTTACTTCTGCATCCAAATCAAAGGTCTCATATTTATCGAACCCTTTTTCCCCCAACAAACTTAACAAAATTGCCACTTTTGATCGACTTGGTTTTTCTTGGCATTCATTTGCTATTAAATATAATTCCACATGGCAGATCTATGTTTTAAAATTTCGTTCTAGATTACCTTCAAAAGATAGCGGTGGCGGCGGTTGCAATTTGATGTTACTTGAATATTTTATGTTCTGCGGCTGCGCCATGTTAAGTTGTTTCATATGGATTCACTTTTTAGTGTTTTACTACTTTTTAGTACTTTTTTTTTTAGTGTAAAATAAGATGATGTACACATATACCATGCATCCTTACCATAGACTAATTTTATTTTTCTTATTTAATCATAGACTACTATACTCAATATCTTACAATTATGCACAAAACAATGTTCTTGAATTCGGAGTATCTCAGTGGCGTAGTGGATAAGGCGCAGCTCGCGATCGTTGTTGTTAAGCGACTTTCGCAAGAGTGAGTCTCAAAATGAGTGAAAAATTCTTGTTTATATAGCTAATATTCTAAGTTTTTCCCAAAACGTTGAGTTTTGTCAGATAGTTATGAATGGTTAACGGAATAAGGATTTCCAAAAAAAACAATATACTACGTTATAATTTAGAGTTTAGCCATGTGTTATTTAAGTCCCACGTTTGTATGTATGTATTTTTAATTTATTTGTTTTGTTTACATAATTGTCTTTGGGCTTCTTTACAACCAATTAGCACAGTCTTCCAGAGCAAAAAACAGATAAAATTGCCAAAGTTAACTTGCCTCGTTTATGATAACAATATTTTTATGAGAATTAAATAACACGAAGTGGTAATAGTTACCTCTATTATATTCATTAAGAATACATAACTTACTTTTACGAATCAAAAATCACTTTAACTAAAAACTAGATGTGTGTAAATCTTTACTACGATCAGCCCTGCGATTCTGTAAAAATCCAAACTCGAATTCAAATTCACTCATGTGAACGAATTCACTTCAAAAAGCGGCATCCCCTTAACCTTGAATTGGTAATAGCGTTTCATGGCACAAGTGAAGTGAATTTTAAAATGACATAGGAATAGATTATCTGAGACACATAGGTATATCCAATCAATTTTGTTTTGTATTTTTATACAAAAAAAAAGGAATCAATGGAATTTCTACACTCAATAACATGAATTCGTACACATGAGTGAATTCAAAAATCGGGTCTGGATTCTGTTAAAACCGGACTTTGTTTTTGATACGGGCAACCTGGATTTTTTAGCATTTTTCATCACGCATAAATAACTTACTTTTACGAATCAAAATCACTTTAGCTAAAAATAAGACGTCTGTAAATCTTTACTATGATCTGATCAGTGCATCATTCAACTGAACCGACTCACTGAGCTAGCTCACTGAGTCGGCTGACTGTTGACAGCGTTGATTCTTAGGAAAATGAGTATGACGACGACAAGTTTCCTTGATACAAATTTTCTGCAATATTCATACATTTATTGAAATTTTACTTTAAAATTTATTATAATTTTTTCGTGCCCCGTCATATTGAATATAAAAGTGTTGCTTATACCCTAATATAATGGAGGTAACTATTTTACCACTTCGTGCTTTTTAATTCGCGTTAAGATCGGGCAACAACGCGTCGCGTGCCGGTAGCAAATGAGCGCACATCGGCTAGCCAGCGGCTATTATTATGTATATTTACACTTTTACTTTACTAAAAAAAATTGAATCAAGGTTTAGAATGCAAAAACCAATTTTGTCATTAAATTAGTAAATGAGTACATTAAGCATGTGTACGTACAAACTAATACAAACTAATAGAAAATTACGAATTAAGTATAAATGTTGTTTTCGTAACGAAAATTGTAAGTCCTAAATCTAAACAAAGTATAAAGGATAATCGTTCCTATTTTAAGTATACTTTGAAATTTCTTAATATGAAAAATAAAAAGTGTTATTTTATTTTATCTTGATATGAGCATCATTTTATTATATTTTTAAAACAAACATTCCATATCAAAGGTCCATGATAATAAGCATTAGGTTACTTTTTTAAATATTCATTATATACTACTTAATACTTGCTCTCTGCTCTTGTATCTTTCTGAAAATCGATTAACCAAATGATCCAAATGAAGCGTTAATTGATTCGGATCTTTGCACTAATTCAGATGCAAATTATGCAATCTTTATAAAGGTACGTTTTTTCGCAGAACTACTTAAAAATTTTCTTCAACCAAATGTTGTCATTATTGAAAAGGGAAAAGATCAACTCTTTGTAATTTTTTTTTGATTTTTTTGTAAAAATTGACATCAAGAGACTTTAACAGGTTGCTTAAAAATTATTTAAGACGACAACATTTTAAAATATCACCGAAAATCGCACAATCCTAAGGGTAACGCGTTCCTTTTTAAGTATTGTGATATTACTTGATCTAAGGATATTAGTAATGTAGTAAAGACGTGTGGATATTGCTCAAATGAGCATCCTCGTAATGTGACCTCATTTACGTTTATACATATTTTCTATTAATAAATTCTTTAAAATAGGTCGCTATCCGTTTACCCAATATTAAAAATGCGGTTAGGCATAAAATTTGCTTGGGAGGGTAACATGGTTTCACAAATTAATATATCATTACTACCTACATGAATTAAGTACAACATCGTCAGTATCTCATTTGATATTTCATTTGTAGCAACACTCAACGGCCTTGGCATTAAGGTGCGGTGCGCGTGAGTGCCGTGAAGCGCGTCATTCTGTTTGTGTTTTTATTTTGAATGTTGCTAGATTGTGTTAAAATATACATTTTAAAGGATAAATAAGTTGAAATTATAATACTCTAATTTCGGCTTATTAATAATTTCGGCCATTTACATAACACTTACTTAACTCATTCGTTTGTTATAAAGTAATGTTGTTAGGATCCATTTAATAGTGTCTTATCAGCGGAATATTTAAAGTAAAAGCATACGAAATGCTAGTTGATTATCATCATAAATAATATGCGATATTTAAAATCTTTTATTTTATTTCAGATGAAAAAATGTAGGTATATGTGGTATTGTAATCTAAGAGATGTTAAGTATTTTAAAGCGTTTTTTACAGAAAAATAAATAATTTGTTGATTTTTTTCTGGCTGCAGATGGTAACACTGAATAATTGTGATAGTGAGAATGACTGTAATGATAACAAATATTACAGATTAATTTAGTGCTCTGAACTTACTGTGTAGGGCAGACGTTAAATTAATGCCTATAAATAAGTAAATTTATGAGTTAACGAAAACAATATAAGGTAAGTTAAACAATTAAGTGTAAGCTTTTTAGTTAATTAGGGCTCATGTTGTTGCCAAAAATTTAAATAAAGAAATATTTATCTTTTCCCGGTGGTTGCATAGATAAGACGATTGTTGCTGTTAATATTTCTTATCAAATTCTAGATATTTAGGTAACTTACTTAGTCTTAATTGTATTCTTTATTTTTCCATGTCATGTTAATTAATTTTTATCAGAGGTTTTATTGTTTTTATGACCTTGGCAGGCCCGGATCTAGGACCTTCCTGACACTGTTAGGTAGTCAGGCGCCAAAATCATTATTATGTAATATCTACTTACAGAAAAATCGTTTTCTCATACAGTGCAAAAATATCATAATATCAGATCTATCTTCTCTGAGTGCGGGGGGAGGTGGGTAGGGAGGGGGTAGAGGAAGAGCGCCAAACGAAATTTCTGATTTAAAAAAATCGTAGATCCAGGCCTGGACCTTGGCTGAGCGTTCAGAGAAATTAATCTTAAAAACTGCAGTGACAGTTCGATTCCCGTTTGGTGTCAACGTTTCTTTACATAGTGTTAGATAATAGATTCGATACCTAGTGTATGTTATTGAAGTTATGTTAGAAGTGAATGTTATTGTTTATTTAGAAACCGAAGTTTATAATTTACTATCTATTGAGTCTTTCCTCTAATGAAAACGAAAGCAATTTTTCGGAATACGTACCACATACCTACACTTAGTTTTCCAATTCAACATCTGATAATATTTAATAAAATAATACCTTATACACTTTACACGACACAGAAAAATATCAATAAATAATGCTATTTCTCAGTTAGTAAAAATATACTTAATTTATAAACATGTCTTGTGTCGTGTTCCTTGATAGTTAACCAAATGACTGGGCTTTGTAGAGCCCCTGAATGTTGTGTTCGCAGTTATTCAGCTGGTCGACGCTTAGAATAGCTAGCCGCCCTATTGGAATTCCTGTTTTAAACGAATTGACTTCGACATAGTTAACCGATTATCTTAATTAAACTGTTACTGTCGAAATTACGTTTATGAAAGTTTGTAAACTTCCTGTCATTTCAATGATATGATCCCATCTACTATTTTTAAACATCATTTACCAAGGTAATTATAGTGTTCAAATCTACAGAATTTAAGTACTGTACCAATCACTGTTAATGAACAGAATGGATTACTACCACTGTGAGGATTAAGTTATTAGATTAATATAATTAAATACGAGAATCAATCAAGCTTATCGGGACTTGGTTGTGATACCACGATCATTTAATAAATTATAACATGTGTACATACGTAATATTCATGTAATACATAACATTAATAAATCAATCGTTGCTCATTTGATTTATAATTTTACATTAAGAAAAATGTACCTATCTAGGTTTTATTATCGCCCCCTATGGGTTCGTGAATTGCATTTTAAGAATCCCAGAGTAAGATGATAACATAGAATAAATAATTACCGATATAATTACCATACGGCTTAATGACTTAGAATACGCTTAAAAGAATTAATTGGAATTGTACAAGTAAAGTGAAAAATGCCTTAAAACCGGAGTATACCCGGTTGGAAAAAGCTGTCAATCTGGGCCATTTGCCGCCTCGGGCCTTCGATAAGGTTAGTCCGCCACTGACATAAGTATTCCATATAACGATATACCTTTGAAAGGGATAGTGATGATTTAAAGTTCTTTATATGATGCGCATATGTGAATTCATTATCAAACACAAAATTACTCACATATCTGCCCCGACAACCTCCGTGACTGAGAGTTACGCACGTCGGTTTCGTAGAAAATGAACTGTTCTTTATTGTTTCCGCTTTGGATCTATGATCTGATATAACAGATTCGAGGCCTAATCATCTAATTATTTATTACAGTGTATTAAGTTTCAACACTACGTCATCAGTTCAAATAAATTGTTACGGTAACAATAGAACGATAGATGTTCTGAATAACTGAAACAATGCACGTTTATCTATATTTAAAAATAAATCGCTCACTTATTATGTGACTGATATAGAACATTAGAACTAGTATTAGGGGTTTATAAAAGTATGAAATTGCCGTTTTATTGTACTCGTAATAGGTTCTTTGAATTGACATAGAATCTTCACGGTTTGAGGTTTTCGAAAGTAACTTTTTTCACATGGTTTCTATGATGTTCTTCTTTTAAAAAGTTTGAATCATTTGAATATCGTCTTTCAATTGTTTTTGTTATTCAACTTTGACAAGAAAGATGGATACTGCGAAAATTCGAGTGAGTTTTGAATAAGAGTTCCGACGCGGAAATAACGTGGCAGAAACAGCCCGCAATATCAATGTTGCGTTTGGAGAGGGTTCTGCTAATTAACGCACCGTGCGATTTTGGTTTAAACGCTTTCACGATGGAAACTTCGACTTGAAGAACGAGCCACGAGGAAGACCGCCCACACAGGTGAATACAATGAATTAAGAGATATGGTGGATCTCTTAATTCATTGTATTCTAGTCAAACTACCCATGAATTAGCGGCATGGTTTAACGTTACCTTACCCACAATATTGACTCATTTGCGTCAAATAAATAAAATAAAAGAATACGTAATATGGGTCCCTCATGATTTGACTGATCTGCGGAAAGAAACGCGTGTTGCAACTTGTGTTGCCCTGTCGAATCGGTACAGAAATGAAGGAATATTGGATCGAATTGTGACATGTGATGAAAATTGGATTCTTTATGATAACCGTAAAAGAAAAATGCAATGGCTGACCCCAGGTCAAACGCCACAACAGTGTCCTAAAGCAAAACTTATCAATAAAAAGGTAATGGTAACTGTTTGGTGGTCTCAGCATGGTGTTATTCACTATAGTTTTCTCCGATCTGGTCAAGCAATAACGGCAGATGTCTATTGTGCCGAACTCCGAACAATGTTGGCAAAACTAGCAGTAAAACCAGCCCCGACTCATGAATCGATCTTCACCATTATTGCTCCATGACAACGCGAGACCTCATACAGCACGAGAAACCGTTTTGACCCTTCAGGAACTGCAGTTAGAAACCATTCGTCATCCTCCGTATTCGCCAGACCTTGCTCCAACGGACTACCATTTTTTTCGTGATTTGGACAATTATCTACGTGACAAGAAGTTTTCTTCCCAGGAGGCAGTACAAAATGCTTTCACACAGTTTGTGCAGTCTAGTGACTAAAATTTGGTATATAATTTATTTGTTAACGTCATAACGTCAGTGCTAGTATTTCCTGAGATTCGGCTTGTAGCCATTTTCTCTAATTTCTAAATTGAGTGATCCACATATTGGGCAATATCTTCGATCGCTTAAGAGTGACAAATTTTTTGATTTCGGTTATGAGTTTTGACAAATTTTGACTAAATGTACCTACGTTTTGGTTTTGTTGAAAATTGCAAAAGGATCACTCAGTCCAGATGCACATTTAATTTTACTGTTAATAGTACATCTGTAAAATTGGTACCATGTCCGATAAATATAGGTTTAACTTTTTATATAAATCAACTTACTTGACATAACAAACTTAATGCAGGGACATTCTGAAGTCTATCGCAATCCTTTTCAATCTGACATTTGAAAGATATTCATGAACTTCATACTACCTACAATGATTTACCATGTGATAGCTATTGCGACACTACTAACAAATGCGACATTTTGTGAAAAATATTTATTGAACGATATCGTTCATTTGATGTTAAATTATCTGCGGTAGAAGCAAATATATTATTAATTTTAGTAACTAGTTTTTATTGTTTCTTGATTATTAAAACCATCATTCGTTCTGAAGGCAATTATGACTTTAAACCTTACCTAATTCCATACATCTCTATACCGCTATACCTTTGAAAATTATTGTAATAGATTTTGAAATTATTTAATATATTTTGTTCATAATAAAAAAAATGCTTAAAAATCCACCATTCCTTTCACGACCACGACCTTTCGCAGTACGAGTGACTGCTTTTACCATTGTGCTACCCAGGTCGTAAGTTCGAGTCCCATCTCAGAGTACCTAAAGCTGGTGGATTTTTTCATTTTGAATATTATCCAGTATAGCATTGTGACTGCAAAATATTGTTTCCATTGCAGCAAGCGAGCAGTACTATGTCGAAGCGTACAGTGGTGAACAGCTCGTACAAGGGCCTGGTGGAGAACATCGCCATACCGGTGGAGTTGCACGAGGCAGGCGACAAAAAGTTCGCTAGTTTCGGGTCCGTGCTGCCCATACACTGCAGTACACCAGAACAGGTGATACTTAATCGACTAATTATTAGTATTTTACGCTAAGCATAATAATATGTGATTCATTATAATTAGGCCTAATTTTTTTACGTTCTTCGAATGTGAGCGCATTAGGACAATAGCATCGAAATCGGTACAACGTCTCTCGAAATAACTAACAAGACTTACAAATCTCTATACAAATTATTAAAACTTAAACTCATCTCTTTACAGTCAACAGGATATTGAGTCTCGCGAGTTGATTCTTGCTATCCAATGCGTTAAACTTTTTATCAACACTAACATGAGCCTTGTTGGTGGTGGACTGTATTTCCACAGGGATGTGGTTAAAACGATAATGGTACAGAGCGGGGTCTTTGAAATTAAACATTTCTTCAATCGGAGAACTGTGACAACCGTGTGTGTGTTTATTGCACATAAATTCATTTCTTATTTACAATTTGCATTACACTTAGATCCTACACTAAACAGATAGTCTAATAATATTTATTGGAGTGGGGGTACGCTACCCCGCACCGCGCGGGAGGGAAAGGTTGCTTCGTTCTTCCGTTGGCGGCGCTGTCGTCGCGGCGTGGCTCGGTGTCCTCTACAAGCCTATAATATCGAGATAAATTCTTTACTGCTAGGAATGCAGTGCCGGAATCCATACTACGATCTTAAGCGTTCGATTATCGTCAACCGTTTGGTCTTGATTGTATCAAAGGCGCTGCTAATTTTTATTTTGTATCCATTATATCTTTATCTATGCTCATCTTATAAAATATACTTGTTGACTAAAATAACGTGATAGACATTTCATTGAGATATTTTTTTTACAATTTCGCTTATAATATCTACTTATTTAAAGAACACCCATTGAACAAAGCTTTTTTAACTTTGAAACCTCAAATATATTATTGGTCGAATTGTCTAATTTTAAAATGTATTGCAATCACTTTTAAAAGCAATTGTGATAATGATTACGTTTAAAGTCGATATCGATTCGAATTATGATTTCAATGATCAATAAACAATAAAAACTTGGTTATACTAGGCATTCGCTATCACATGTCGAATAGTTGTTGAGTGAAGTTCGTGACTATGTTTCAAATTGAAATGGAATGCGATATATTTTAAAATTAGACGATTAAGCCCCGGAGCACATATTCTCTGTTTCTATTTTTTTTTTTTAAATATACATGTATCAGGTATTATAAATATACCTATATTGCTCAGGAAGGTCCACATATTAAGAACTAAAGCACTCGAAATAATATAGAAATAATCATGGGTAAAGACGGACCTATTCTTAGCTGTCTCAGGTGCACCGCGGCGCCCCCTGACAGTGCGGCGCTCGTGTGCATTGCACACACTGACCTATAGGTTAAGCCGCCTCTGCGGCTAATAAAACAACGTTATTAACATTCTAATCATATTCAGTAATTATGTATTGAAACTTATTTTGTACGTCGTCACAGGTGACGGAATTCTCGCAGCATACACATCACTACTGCGATGTGTTCACTGACGAACTGTTGGCTCCGCTCGGTGAACTAGCGTACGTGCGGCTCGACGAGAACTTAGCTGAAAAGGTACCTAACCTAAATCTATATATCTATAATATATAAAGCTTAATTACCACTCACTGACTCACTGACTCACTCCATGCTTTTTTCGGGTAGAAGGAGTTGGTAAATGACGTTTTCATGTATGGAGAGTGACAATATTTTTTTTTTATGAGTTGAAATGGCGTATCGGTACAGCCAAAAAACAAAATGGCGGCGAGATAATTTTTTTAGTTTCTACATTATTCACTCTACGATTACGATATTCAAAACGGTCGTAGAGTGGGCTAAAAAAATGGCAATGAAAAAAGGTTTGATTAAAAAAACAAAATGGCGGCCGAGATATTTCACCTGGAAAATTGTCATTTTTCGACCTCTGTTCGGGCGATCGTCAATTGTTTTGTGGTGGGTTTGGAGGGGGGATCTTTTCGCAGGCGACTCGGATATATAGTCGATTTTAACGTAGGGGAAGCTTTTATTCGCGCGTCAACATGGCGGCGACGGTGGCGGCCATTTTGTTTTGGCAATGAAAAATCGCCATTTTCCAGTGAGATTTTCTCCAAGATGGCGGCGTCGGACGGGTTCGCGTCGTATGGGGTGGTCGTGGGGCTCTCTGTTAGCTTTTTAAGTTGGTAATAATTTCTACCATTTTCGTGGTAGTTTAGGAGATTTTGGGAGAAAAGTGAAATTTCGAAATACGCACTTTTCGCGGAAAACAGACTCGATGCGGTATGGCGCCGGGGGAGCCCTATGACTTTTGGTAGTTTTCGTTTTTGCTAGCTGACAACCCTGGGCTCCACGGTAGAAAACATGTTTTTCGACATGCCCTCATAACCCGAATTGTTTGGGAACCTGGGTGGCCAGCGGAGAAAATCTGTGAATGAGGTCCCTTGCCTGATATAGTCGTGACTATGGGAAAATTATGAAACTCGGCAAAATCAATATGGCGGCGCCGGCAGCGGCCATTTTGTGATTTTTTCACTTTTTCGAAAAATTCAAACGCACTTTTAGCACACATGGCAACATTGTAGCTCTTCGCCTGGTATGGATTGGTCGTGAGTCTCCGCTGGCTCTTTCGAATGACGTGAAAATTTTCCCCGATTTTAGGGTAATTTCGGAGATTTACCCCAAAATGGTGAAAAGTAGAAGGAGCCGTTTGGGAATTTCAAAAATGCTTTTCCTCGATGGAGGGCACTCCCGGAAATAACATTTGACCATTTTCATCGTCATCACCTGGCAACCCTGGTGGTTGCGGCGATTTGAAAAATTTTGCCCATTTTTTACTTTGTCGACTCTAGCGCAGTCGGTATTGCCACTAGGAAAATGGTTAAAACTGCATCGGATGCGCTATCGAGTTGGCCACACCGGTACGGAGCCGGATTTTCAAAATTAAAGATGGCGGCCAAACCAGCGGCCATTTTATCCGAAAAATTGGGTATCGTCACCACGTCGAGCCGATTTTGACGCACTTGGCGACATTTGTCAGACAACTTCCGGGGAAACATTTTTTAGGCAAGTAAATAAAGTGTTGCCAGGTGAAAAAAAATCTCAAAAATTTTTGATACTTTATGAGATTTTTGAGGAAACAATTTTTATCGAATTTTTGAACTTTTTTGATGCAAATATTTTAATTTTAACTTTTTAAGATACCCGATGGAAAAAATAGAACGTTCTACTGGCAACACTGAGAGCAAACAACGTTTGAAATTCAACCTTGATTTTGACCGACTTGGCAACCCCGCAGGTGTTTGGCATGTATGGAGAGATTGTGTATCTTTATAGACTCTTTCATATGTTGGAAAAAAATTACCCGATTTTAGGGTAGTTTTTGAGATTTACCCCAAAAACTGTAACTGTCAAAGGAACAATTTTAGAACTTGAAAATTAGTATCCGTCGATAGAGGGCGCATCCCGAAATCACATTTGACTATTTTCATCGCCTACACCTGGCAACCCCGGCAGCTACAGCGGGTTGAAGATTTAATGCCCACTATTCACGTTTTGGACTCTAGCGCAGTCATTATAGCCGCTAGGAAAATAATTAAAACTGCGTAGGATGCGCCAATAGATGGGCTACATATTTCTGAGGTAGAAATTTCAAAATTCAAGATGGCGGCTTAAACAGCGATCGTTTTATCTAGAAAATAGATCATTTTTCACGACTTTCACTTTATAGAGCTGATTTTAGCGTTTTTGGTAACATTTTTCCGAATACTTTTAACAAAAAATATGTATTCAGCTGAAGTGTTGCCAGATAAAAAAAAAATCTGAACATTTTATTGATACCGGGATTTTTAAGAAATTTTCATGTATGTCATCCTTAAAGAAAGTTTTCATGCAAAAAGTTCACTATTGCATTTGTAAAATAATTGATGGAATAATTTGAGTGATCGACTAGCAGCACTGATAGTAGTCACCATATAAATTTCAGAATGATTCTGACCGAGCTGGCGACTCGGGAGCTTTAAAGCATATATAAACCGTTTGTGTATCGTTACCCAATCTTTACGTGGTGAGATAAAAATTCCAATATTTTCGCCAGAAAAATAAAGCGAACGAGACATTGTAATTCGGTTAGATTAGAACTGTGACTAAAACAAAAAGCGAGCGAAGCGAGCCATAAAGAGTGACCATTTAGAGTGATTTGATTAATTGGTAAGGTTAGAACTGTGACTTAAATAAAATGCGAGCGAAGCGAGCCATAAACAACACCAACAATAGAAATCTGATCAATCAGTAAGATTAGAACTTTGAATAAAACAAAAAGCGAGCGAAGCGAGCTATAATAAACGGAGACCTGGTCAATCGTTTAAGGGACTGTGACCAAAATAAAGAGCGAGCGAAGCGAGCCAAAATGCGAGGTTATAGCTACGATAACGGCTACGTCCATGAGTTAGACGGTCGCGCCCCAGATCAATCGGTCATGTTAGCACTGTGACTAAAATGAAAAGCGAGCGAAGCGAGCCATAAAGAGTAACCATTAAAAGAGATTTGGTTAATTAGTAAGGTTAGAACTGTGACTAAAATAAAATGCGAGCGAAGCGAGCCATAAAGAACACCATCAATAGAGGTCTGGTCAATCAGTTAGATTAGAACTTTAAATAAAAAAAAAAGCGAGCGAAGCGAGCCATAATAAATGGAGACCTGTTCAATTGCTTAAGGTACTGTGCCCAAAATAAAGAGCGAGCGAAGCGAACCATAATGCTAGACCATTAACAAAGACCTGATCAATCGATTATGTTAGCACTGTGTCTAAAACAAAAAGCCAGCGAAGCGAGCCATAAGGAATAACTGTTAAGAGAGATTTGGTTAATTGGTAGGGTTAGAACTGTGTCTAAAATAAAGGACACCATCAATAAAGTCCTGGTAAATCGGGTAGATTAGAATTGTCAATAAAACAAAGCGAGCGAAGCGAGCCTTAATAAAGGGAGACCTGGTCAATCGGTTAAGGAACTGTGACGAAATGGGCTTCTAAGTGTGCTATTTAGGTCTGAGGCTGAAATTTCAAAATTTTATCTAGAAAACTTATCATTTTTCACGGTTTTTACTTTATAGAGCTGATTTTGGCGTTATTGATAACATTTTTCAGATTACTTACAAAAAATAAATGTATTCAGTTAAAGTGTTGCCGCATGATAAAAAACAGTTTTTTTTTTCATTCTGTGATTTTTAGGAAATTTTCCTATTGAATAAGAATAAAAGACTACAAGGCGATCTATACAACATTTATTTTAAGTTTTTCTTGCGTTTTTCAACTGAATATTTCTTTCTATATTGCGTGTAAACTGGCAACCCTTTTTTATGTATGATGTTTTGCGTACTTAAAGATCTTTTATTTGAAGATAGAACTTACTACCTTTTTCTAGGCGATTTTATACTGTAAACCCAACATAACAAGAGGCGGACTTAAAGTTCCAATATCTGTATTAACTAAATGTTAACTTACTTTTGAATAAGAATAAGAGAATAAATGACTGCATGCCGATTTATTCCAAATTTTATTTTAGTTTTGCTTGTGTTTTTCAACTGAATATTTCTTTTTCTATTTAGTGTAAACCGGCAACCCTTTTTCTTTGACGTATGGTGCTTTGTGTTCTCAAACACAATTCATTTGAAGATAGAACTCACTAACTTTTTCTAGGCAATTTCAAACTGTAAACATAACAAGAGGCGGACTTAAAACCCCGCCGCTCCGATTCCACAAGCGACTCGTTTATGCTCAAGAACTTTGTAATAAGTAATGCAACAAAAACTTGTATAAGTTTATTATAACATATGGGTTAGGTTAGGTTAGTGTATGACAAAAAAACGCACGAGCCGAGCGAGCGTAGCGAGCGTGCCGCGGCAGCGGCCGGCGAAGTGCCAGAAACGAATCGCTTTTGTAGATAGTAATATTTGGTATATAATGTTTAAAAGATGATCGTGTAAGGCTGACTATGAGCAATCCAGCCCGCGCAGTTACCATTTTAATTTCAGATTTGATTTTGATTCATTTGACAATTCGGGATCTTTATCATTTGTTTCCAAACTTTTCCAAATTTTGACACGATAATTATTACTTAAAGTACAGTTTTCTATACTTTTAGATTAATGAAAAATTATGTTCTTTTTTTTATTCAAACTTATTTGATATTGTTACTTAATTTCTGTGAAATAGTTTTTATAAACGCACACATCGTTTTTCAAAGTTTAAATTTACAGAGTATTTTTTCCAAGTTTTAAAATACATATGCAAAAAATAAATAATTATTAATAATAGTAACACTTGCGGAAATATGTTCGATTGTTATTGTTAATACTAAATATTAATTTACCATTGAATAAGAATAAGAAAGAATAATATTTCATTTTCTATTGAGTGTACATGGGCAACTGTTTTTCTATTGAGTGTATGGTGCTTTGTGTACTTAAACAACTTTCATTTGAAGATAGAACTTTGTTTTTTTACTAGGCAATTTTTTGTACTGTAAACCCAACATAACAAGAGGCGGACTTAAAACCCCAATATCTGTATTAACTAAATATTCAGTTACTATTGAATAAGAATAAGAGAATAAAAGACTACAAGCCGATCTATACTAAATTTATTTAGAGTTTTGCTTGCGTTTTTCGACTGAATATTTCTTTTTCTATTAAGCGTAAACTGGCAACCCTTTTTATTTGATGTATGGTGCTTAAACACCTTTCATTTGAAGATAGAACTTACTAACTTTTTGAAGGGAATTTCAAACTGTAAACCCAACATGATAAAAAAACGAAAAATATTAAAATCCGCTTCCGAGGCGGACTTGAAACCCTACCGCCCCGATTCCACCAGCTACTCGTGACCTCCCCAGGGCTGCGAGCAGCCCGGGGCAACCAAGCGAAAGCTTCTATTCTGAAACGAAGGCGGACTTAAAACCCCACCGCATTGTGAATCGATCTAATATCTGGCCACGACATTGGTTCCCTTTTCATATAATAAATAAATCCTACATAAATAATGTGATGTAATAATGAAAATACTAATATATATATATCTTGACATTTAGTTGATTAATTAATGATAGTAACACTGATGGAAATATATGTTCGATTGTTTTTTAATATTATACAGTAATTTACTAATAAATAAGAATAAGAGAATAAAAGACAAAACTTATTTTAAATATCTATGCAAAATTTATTTTAAGTTTTGCTTGCGTTTTTCGACTGAATATTTCCTTTTTTATTGTGTCAACTGGCAACACTTTTTCTTTGATGTATGGTGCTTTGTGTCCTTTAACACCTTTTATTTGAAGATAGAACTTACTGACCTTTTCTGCGCATTTTCAAACTGTAAACCCGACATAACAATAGGCGGACTTGAAGCCCCACCGCCCCGATTCCACGAGCTACTCGTTACCTCCCCGGGCTGCTCGCAGCCCGGGGCAACCAAGCGAAAGCTAGTCTCATAATATATAAAGCTTAATTACCACTGACTGACTCACTCCACTCACTCCATGCTTTTTTCGGGTAGAAGGAGGGGGAAAATGACGATTTTCATGTATGGAGACTGACTAATATTTTTTTAATTCGAGTTGAAATGGCATATCGGTACAGCCAAAAAACAAAATGGCGGCGAGATAATTTTTTTAATTTCTAAAGTATTCACTCTACGGTTACGATATTCAAAATGGTCGTAGATTTGGCTAAAAAAATGGCAATGAAAAAGGGTTTGATTAAAAAAACAAAATGGCGGCCGAGATATTTCACCTGGAAATTTGGCATTTTTCGACCTCTGTTCGGGCAATCGTCAATTGTTTTGTGGTGGGTTTGGAGGGGGGATTTTTACGCCGGCGACTCGGAATTATAGTCGATTTTCACGTACGGGGAGTTTTCATTTGCGCGTCAACATGGCGGCGGCGGTGGCGGCCATTTTGTTTCGGCAATGAAAAATCGCCATTTTCCAGTGAGATTTTCTCCAAGATGGCGGCGTCGGACGGATTCGTGTTCTATGGGCCGGTCGTGGGGCTCGGTAGGATCTCTCTACTTCACTACCTATTTCTACCATTTTCGTGGTAGTTTAGGAGATTTTGGGAGAAAAGTGAAATTTCGAAATACGCACTTTTCGCGGAAAACAGACTCGATGCGGTGTGGCGCCGGGGGAGCCCTATGACTTTTGGTAGTTTTCGTTTCCGCGAGCTGACAACCCTGGGCTCCACGGTAGAAAACGTGTTTTTCGACATGCCCTCATAACCCGAATTGTTTGGGAACCTGGGTGGCCAGCGGAGAAAATCTGTGAATGAGGTCCCTTGCCAGATATAGTCGTGACTATGGGAAAATTATGAAACTCGGGAAAATCAATATGGCGGCGCCGGCAGCGGCCATTTTGTGATTTTTTCACTTTTTCGAAAAATTCAAACGCACTTTTAGCACACATGGCAACATCGGAGCTCTTCGCCTGGTATGGACTGGTCGTGAGTCTCCGCTGGCTCTTTCGAATGACGTGAAATTTTTCCCCGATTTTAGGGTAATTTCGGAGATTTACCCCAAAAAGATGAAAAGTAGAAGGAGCCGTTTCGGGATTTCAAAAATGCTTTTCCTCGACGGAGGGCACTCCCCGAAATGACATTTGGCCATTTTCATCGTCATCACCTGGCAACCCTGGTGGTTACGGCGATTTGAAAAATTTTGCCCATTTTTTACTTTGTCGACTCTAGCGCAGTCGGTATTGCCACTAGGAAAATGGTAAAAAGTGCATCGGATGCGCTATCGAGTTGGCCACACCGGTACGGAGCCGGATTTTCGAAATTCAAGATGGCGGCCAAACCAGCGGCCGTTTTATCCGGAAAATTGGGTATCGTCACCGCATCGAGCCGATTTTGACGCACTTGGCGACATTTGTCAGACTACTTCCGGGGAAAAATTTTTTAGGCAAGTAGCTGAGGTGTTGCCAGGTGAAAAAAAAACTTGAAAATTTTTGATACTTTATGAGATTTTTGAGGAAAAACTTTTTGTCGAATTTTGGATTTTTTTCGATGCAAATATTTTAATTTTAACTTTTCAAGATACCCGATGGAAAAAATAGAACGATCGACTGGCAACACTGAGAGCAAACAACGTTTGAAATTCAACCTCGATTTTGACCGACTTGGCAACCCCTCAGGTATTTGGCATGTATGGAGCGATTGTGTATCTCTATAGACTCTTTCGTATCGTGGAAAAATTTTACCCGAATTTAGGGTAGTTTTTGAGATTTACCCCAAAAACTGTAAATGTCAAAGGAACAATTTTAGAACTTGAAAATTGGTATCCGTCGATGGAGGGCGCGTCCCGAAATCACATTTGACTATTTTTATTGCCTACACCTGGCAACCCCGGCAGCTACGGTGGTATGAAGATTTAATGCCCACTATTCACGTTTTGGACTCTAGCGCAGTCACTATAGCCGCTAGGAAAATAACAAAAACTGCGTTGGATGCGCCAATAGATGGGCTACATAGGTCTGAGGTTGAAATTTCAAAATTCAAGATGGCGGCTTAAACAGCGACCGTTTTATCTAGAAAATTGTTCATTTTTCACGACTTTCACTTTATAGAGCTGATTTAAGCGTTTTTGGTAACATTTTTCCGAATACTTTTAACAAAAAATATGTATTCAGCTGAAGTGTTGCCAGATGAAAAAAGAAACTGAAAATTTTTTGATACCGGGATTTTTAGGAAATTTTCATGTCTGTCATTGATGATAAATATTAAAATATTTTTTTACAATGATTTTACTGTTTAATAAAATCTTTACTGTTGCATTTATAACATAATTGATGGAATAATTTGCGTGATCGACTAGCAACACTGATAGTAGTCACCATATTAATTTCAGAATGATTCTGACCGAGCTGGCGACTCGGAAGCTTTATGCATATATAAACTGTTTGTGTATCTTTACTCAATCTTTACGTGGTGAGAAAAAAATTCCAATATTTTCGCCAGAAAAATAAAGCGAGCGAGACATTGTCATTCGGTTAGATTAGAACTGTGACTAAAACAAAAAGCGAGCGAAGCGAGCCATAAAGAGTGACCAATTAGAGAGATTTGATTAATTGGTAAGGTAACAACTGTGACTAAAATAAAATGCGAGCGAAGCGAGCCATAAAGAACACCACCAATAGAAATCTGATCAATCAGTTACATTAGAACTGTGAATAAAACAAAAAGCGAGCGAAGCGAGCCATAATAAATGGAGATCTGGTCAATCGTTTAAGCGGACATAAAGAACACCATCAATAGAGGCCTGGTCAATCAGTTAGATTAGAACTGTGAATAAAACAAAAAGCGAGCGAAGCGAGCCATAAAAAATGGAGACCTGGTCAATTGCTTAAAGTGCTGTGACCAAAATAAAGAGCGAGCGAAGCGAGCCATAATGCTAGACCATTAAGAGAGACCTGATCAATCGATTATGTTAGCAACGTGTCTAAAACAAAAAGCGAGCGAAGCGAGCCATCAAAAATGGAGACCTGGTCAATTGCTTAAAGTGCTGTGACCAAAATAAAGAGCGAGCGAAGCGAGCCATAATGCTAGACCATTAAGAGAGACCATCGATTATGTTAGCAACGTGTCTAAAACAAAAAGCGAGCGAAGCGAGCCATAAGGAGTAACTGTTAAGAGAGATATGGTTAATTGGTAGGGTTAGAACTATGACTAAAATAAAATGCGAGCGAAGCGAGCCATAAAGGACACCATCAATAGAGACCTGGTCAATCGGTTAGATTAGATCTGCGAAAAAAACAAAAGGAAAAAGCGAGCGAAGCGAGCCATAATAAATGGAGACCTGGTCAATCGGTTAAGGAACTGTGACCAAATGTGCTTATAAGTGTGCTAGAAAATGTATCATTTTTCACGGTTTTTACTTTATAGAGCAGATTTTGGCGTTATTGATAACATTTTTCAGATTACTTACAGAAAAAAAATGTATTCAGTTGAAGTATTGCCGGATGATAAAAACAGTTTTTTTTTATATTGTGATTTTTAGGAAATTTTCTATTGAATAAGAATAAAAGACTACAAGGCGATGTATACAACCTTTATTTTAAGTTTTCTTACGTTTTTCAACTGAATATTTCTTTTTATGTTGCGTGTAAATTGGCAATCTTTTTTTTTATGTATGATGTTTTGCGTAATTAAAGATCTTTTATTTGAAGATAGAACTTACTAACTTTTTCTAGGCAATTTTATACTGTAAACCCAACATAACAAGAGGTGGTCTTAAAACTCAAATATCTGTATTAACTAAATATTAACTTACTTTTGAATAAGAATAAGACAATAAATGACTACAAGTCGATCTATTCCAAATTTTATTTTAGTTTTGCTTGCGTTTTTCAACTGAATGTTTCTTTTTCTATTTAATGTAAACCGGCAACCCTTTTTCTTTGACGTATGGTGCTTTGTGTACTTAAACATAATTCATTTGAAGATAGAACTCACTAACTTTTTCTAGGCAATTTCAAACTGTAAACATAACAAGAGGCGGACCTAAAATTCCACCGCTCCGATTCCACAAGCGACTCGTTTATGCTCAAGAACTTTACAATAAGTAAAGCCATATGGGTTAGGTTAGGTTAGTGTATGAAAAACAAGCACGAGCCGAGCGAGCGAGCGAGCGTGCCGCGGCAGCGGCGGCGAAGTGCCAGAAACGAATCGCTTTTGTTGATGGTAACATTTGGTTTATAATGTTTAAAAGATGATCGAAACCATTTTAATTTCAATTTTGATTTCGATGGACTTGACAATTCGGGATCTTTATAGCGTGTATATATGGACCATTTGTGTAGGTATCTTTACCCACACTTTCACATAGGTAAGTATGGAGAAAAGAAAATCCAATTTTTGACACGATGTTTAATACTTAAAATATATTTTTCTATACTTTTAGATTTTTGAGAAAACATGTTCTTTTGATATTCAAAATGAAAGTGTTCTACGTAGGTATGAGTTTGAAATTTGACATTTATTTATTTGGTGTATTATTTAAGGTAACACTGGGGGAAATATCTACTCGATCCTTTTTCACACTAAATGTAAACTTACTATTGAATAAGAATAAGAGACTATAATTCATTTAGAGTTTTGCTTGCGTTTTTCGACTGAATATTTATTTTTCTATTGCGTGTAAACTATCAACCCTTTTTCTTGGATGTATGGTGCTTTGTGTACTTAAACACCTTTCATTTTAAAACAGAACTTACTAACTTTTTGTAGGTGTTTTCAAACTATAAACCAAACTTAACAAATAAAAGTTGAAAAACACATATTCCACAACGAAGGCGGACTTAAAACCCCATCGCGTCGTGAATTGATCTATTCTAATATCTGGCTACGACATCGGTTCCCTTTTCGTATAATAAATAAATCTTACATAAATAATGTAATATAATAATGCAAATACAATAAATACTATTTCTTGACATTTAATTGATTAATTAATGATAATAACACTGGTGGAAATATATGTTCGATTGTTTTTTAATATTATACAGTAATTTACTAATAAATAAGAATAAGAGAATAAAAGACAAAACTTATTTTAAGTATCTATACAAAATTTATTTTAAGTTTTGCTTGCGTTTTTCGACTGAATATTTCTTTTTCTATTAAGTGTCAACTGGCAACACTTTTTCTTTGATGTATGGTGCTTTGTGTCCTTTAACACCTTTTATTTGAAGATAGAACTAACTGACCTTTTCTGCGCATTTTCAAACTGTAAACCCGACATAACAATAGGCGGACTTGAAACCCCACCGCCCCGATTCCACCAGCTACTCGTTACCTCCCCGGGCTGCTCGCAGCCCGGGGCAACCAAGCGAAAGCTAGTCTTCTATCTTCTATAATATATAAAGCTCAATTACCACTGACTGACTGACTCACTCACTCCATGCTTTTTTCGGGTAGAAGGAATGAGAAAATGACGTTTTCATGTATGGAGAGTGACAATATTTTTTTTAAATGAGTTGAAATGGCATTGCTGTGCAGCCAAAAAACAAAATGGCGACGAGATAATTTTTTTAGTTTTTACATTATTCACTCTACGGTAACGATATTCAAAATGGTCGTAGATTTGGCTAAAAAAATGACACTGACAAAAGGGTTTCATTAAAAAAACAAAATGGCGGCCGAGATATTTCACCTGGAAAATGTGCATTTTTCGACCTCTGTTTGGGCAATCGTCAATTGTTTTTCTGTGGGTTTGGTGAGGGGATTTTTACGCCGGCGACTCGGAAATAGAGTCGATTTTCACGTATGGGGAGATTTCGCTTGCGCGTCAATATGGCGGCGGCGGTGGCGGCCATTTTGTTTAGGCAATGAAAAATCGCCATTTTCCGGTGAGATTTTCTCCAAGATGGCGGCGTCGGACGGATTCGCGTTCTATGGGCCGGTCGGGGGGCTCGATAGGATCTTTCTACTTCACTACGTATTTCTACCATTTTCGTGGTAGTTTAGGAGATTTTGGGAGAAAAGTGAAATTTGGAAATACGCACTTTTCGCAGAAAACAGACTCGATGCGGTGTGGCACCGGGGGAGCCCTATGACTTTTGGTAGTTTTCGTTTCTGCGAGCTGACAACCCTGGGCTCCACGGTAGTAAACGTGTTTTTCGACATGCCCTCATAACCCGAATTGTTTGGGAACCTGGGTGGCCAGCGGAGAAAATCTGTGAATGAGGTGTCGCGCCAGATATAGTCGTGACTATGGGAAAATTATGAAACTCGGAAAAGTCAATATGGCGGCGCCGGCAGCGGCCATTTTGTGATTTTTTCACTTTTTCGAAAAATTCAAACGCACTTTTAGCACACATGGCAACATCGGAACGCTTCGCCTGGTATGGACTGGTCGTGAGTCTCCGCTGGCTCTTTCGAATGACGTGAAATTTTTCCCCGATTTTAGGGTAATTTCGGAAATTTACCCCAAAAAGATGAAAAGTAGAAGGAGCCATTTCGGGATTTCAAAAATGCATTTCCTCGACGGAGAGCACTCCCCGAAATGACATTTGGCTATTTTCATCGTCGTCACCTGGCAACCCCGGTGGTTGCGGCGGTTTGAAAAATTTTGCCCATTTTTTACTTTATCGACTCTAGCGCGGTCAGTATTGCCACTAGGAAAATGGTAAAAACTGCATCGGATGCGCTATCGAGTTGGCCACACCGGTACGGAGCCGGATTTTCAAAATCCAAGATGGCGGCCAAACCAGCGGCCGTTTTATCCGGAAAATTGGGTATCGTCACCACATCGAGCCGATTTTGACGCACTTGCCGACATTTGTCAGAGGACTTCCGGGGAAATAATTTTTAGGCAAGTAACTAAAGTGTTGCCAGGTGAAAAAAAATCTTGAAATTTTTTGATACTTTTTGAGATTTTTGAGGAAACAATTTTTGTCGAATTATGGATTTTTTTTGATGCAAATATTTTAATTTTAACTTTTCAAGATACCCGATGGAAAAAATAGACCGATCGACTGGCAACACTGAGAGCAAACAACGTTTGAAATTCAACCTCGATTTTGACCGACTTGGCAAACCCGCAGGTGTTTGGCATGTATGGGGCAATTATGTGTCTCTTCAAACTCTTTCATATGAAGAAAAAAATTTACCCGATTTTAGGGTATTTTTTGAGATTTACCCCAAAAACTGTAACTGTCAAAGGAACAATTTAAGAACTCGAAAATTGGCATCCGTCGATGAAGGGCACATCCCAAAACGACATTTGACTATTTTCATTGCCTACACCTGGCAACACCGGCAGCTACGGCGGGTTGAATATTTAATGCCCACTATTCACGTTTTGGACTCTAGCGCAGTCATTATAGCCGCTAGGAAAATAACAAAAACTGCGTTGGATGCGCCAATAGGTGGGCTACATAGGTCTGAGGTTGAAATTTCAAAATACAAGATGGCGGCTTAAACAGCGACCATTTTATCTAGAAAATTGATCATTTTTCACGACTTTCACTTTATAGAGCTGATTTTGGCGTTTTCGGTAACATTTTTCGGAATACTTTTAACAAAAATATGTATTCAGCTGAAGTGTTGCCAGATGAAAAAAAAACGGTAAACTTTTTGATACCGAGATTTTTGAGAAATTTTCATGTATGTCATTGATGAAAAATATTAAAATATTTTTTTACAATGATTTTACTGTTTGATAAAATTTTTACTGTTGCATTTATAAAATAATTGATGGAGTAATTTGAGTTCTAGCCACACTGATAGTAGTCACCATATTAATTTCAAAATGATTCTGACTGAGTTGTTGACTCGGAAGCTTTGCATATATAAACCGTTTCTGTATCTTTACTCAATCTTTACGTGGTGAGAAAAAAAAAATCCAATATTTTACCAGAAAAATAAAGTGAGCGAGAAATTGTCATTCGGTTAGATTAGAACTGCGACTAAAACAAAAAGCGAGCGAAGCGAACCATAAAAAGTGACCAATTAGAGAGATTTGATTAATTGGTAAGGTAAGAATTGTGACTAAAATAAAATGCGAGCGAAGCGAGCCATAAAGAACACCACCAATAGAAATCTGATCAATCGGTTATGTTAGCACTGTGATTCAAACAAAAAGCGAGCGAAGCGAGCCATAAAGGTTAACTATTAAGAAAGATTTGGTTAATTGGCAAGGTTAAAACTGTGACTAAAATAAAATGCGAGCGAAGCGAGCCCTAAAGAACACCATCAATAGAGGCCTGGTCAATCAGTTAGATTAGAACTGTTAATAAAACAAAAAGCGAGCGAAGCGAGCCATAAAAAATGGAGACCTGGTCAATTGCTTAAAGTGCTGTGACCAAAATAAAGAGCGAGCGAAGCGAGCCATAATGCTAGACCATTAAGAGAGACCTGATCAATCGATTATGTTAGCAACGTGTCTAAAACAAAAAGCGAGCGAAGCGAGCCATCAAAAATGGAGACCTGGTCAATTGTTTAAAGTGCTGTGACCAAAATAAAGAGCGAGCGAAGCGAGCCATAATGCTAGACCATTAAGAGAGACCATCGATTATGTTAGCAACGTGTCTAAAACAAAAAGCGAGCGAAGCGAGCCATCAAGGAGTAACTGTTAAGAGAGCTCTGGTCAATTGGTAGGGTTAGAAGTGCTGTGACCAAAATAAAGATGCGAGCGAAGCGAGCCATAATGCGACACCATCTATAGAGACCTGGTCAATCGGTTATGATTAGCATCGTGTCGTAAAAAACAAAAGGAAAAAGCGAGCGAAGCGAGCCATAATAAATGGAGACCTGGTCAATCGGTTAAGGAACTGTGACCAAATGTGCTTATAAGTGTGCTAGAATATGTATCATCTTTCACGGTTTTTACTTTTAGAGCTGATTTTGGCGTTATTGATAACATTTTTCAGATTACTTACAGAAAAAAAATGTATTCAGTTGAAGTGTTGCCAGATGATAAAAAACTGTTTCTTTTTGATACTGTGATTTTTAGGAAATTTTCTATTGAATAAGAATATAATATGACTACAAGGCGATCTATACAACATTTATTTTTAGTTTTTCTTGCGTTTTTCAACTGAATATTTCTTTTTATTTTGCGTGTAAACTAGCAACCTTTTTTTGCGTACTTAAAGATCTTTTATTTGAAATAGAACTTACTAACTTTTTCTAGGCAATTTTATTTGTAAACCCAAAATAACAAGAGGCGGACTTAAAAACTCCAATATCTGAATTAACTAAATATTAACTTACTTTTGAATAGGAATAAGAGAATAAATGACTAATGTTTCTTTTTCTATTTCTATTTAACTGGCAACCCTTTTTCTTTGACGTATGGTGCTTTGTGTACTTAAACACAATTCATTTGAAGAGAGAACTCACTAACTTTTTCTAGGCAATTTCAAACTGTAAACAGAACAAGAGGCGAACTTAAAACCCCACCGCTCCGATTCCAAAAGCGAATCGTTTATGCTCAAGAACTGTGTAATAAGTAAAGCAACTAAAACTTGTATAGGTTTATTATAACATATGGGTTAGGTTAGGTTAGTGTATGAAAAACAACGCACGAGCCGAGCGAGCGTAGCGAGCGTGCCGCGGCAGCGGCCGGCGAAGTGCCAGAAACGAATCGTTTTGTTGATGGTAACATTTGGTTTATAATGTTTGACTTGACAATTCGGGAGCTTTATAACGTGTATATGGATCATTTGTTTCCCAAATTTTTCCAATTTTTGACACGATAATTATTACTTAAAGTACATTTTTCTAAACTTTTAGAGTAATGAGAAATTTTGTTCTTTTTTTATTCAAACTAATTTGATATTGTAACTTAATTTCTGTGAAATACTTTCTATAAAGGCACACATCTTTTCTCAAAGTTTAGTATTATAGAGAATTTTTTCCAAGTTTTAAAATATATATGCAAAAACAATAAATAATGATAAATAATAATATATGTTTTATTGTTCTTGTTAATACTAAAAAATTATTTACTATTAATTAAGAATAACATTTAAAATACTACAAGCCTATCTAGCGTTTTTCGACTGAATATTTTATTTTCTATTGAGTGTATTGCTTTGTGTACTTAAACAACTTTCATTTGAAGATAGAACTTACTAATTTTTACTAGGCAATTTTATACTGTAAACCCAACATAACAACAGGCGGACTTAAAACCCCAATATATGTATTAACTAAATGTTAACTTACTATTGAATAAGAATAAGAGAATAAAAGACAAGCCGATCTATACAAAATTTATTTTAAGGTTTTCTTGCGTATTTCGACTGAATATTTCTTTTTCTATTAAGCGTAAACTGGCAACCCTTTTTATTTGATGTATGGTGCTTAAACACCTTTAATTTGATGATAGAACTTACTAACTTTTTCTAGGCCATTTCAAACTGTAGACCCAACATGATAAAAAAACGAAAAATATTAAAATTCGCTTCCGAGCCGAACTTAAAACCCCACCGCTCCGATTCCACTAGCTACTCGTTACCTCCCCGGGCTGCTCGCAGCCCGGGGCAACCAAGCGAAAGCTAGTCTATAATATATAAAGCTTAATTACCACTGACTGACTGACTCACTGACTCACTCCATGCTTTTTTCGGGTAGATAAAGTAGGAAAATGACATTTTCATGTATGGAGACTGATAATATTTTTTTAAAATGAGTTGAAATGGCATATCGGTTCAGCCAAAAAACAAAATGGCGGCGAGATAATTTTTTTAGTTTCTACATTATTCACTCTACGATTACGATATTCGAAATAGTCGTAGATGTAGCTAAAAAAATGACGCTGAAAAAGGGTTTGATTAAAAAAACAAAATGGCGGCCGAGATATTTCACCTGGAAATTTGGCATTTTTCGACCTCTGTTCGGGCGATCGTCAATTCTTTTGTGGTGGGTTTGCAGGGGGTATTTTTACGCTGGCGTCTCGGAAATATAGTCGATTTTCACGTACGGGGAGTTTTCGCTTGCGTGTCAATATGGCGGCGGCGGTGGCGGCCATTTTGTTTCGGCATTGAAAAATCGCCATTTTCCAGTGAGATTTTCTCCAAGATGGCGGCGTCGGACGGGTTCACGTTGTATGGGCCGGTCGTGGGGCTCGGTAGGATCTTTCCATATTAGTACTAATTTCTACCATTTTCGTGGTAGTTTAGGAGATTTTGGGAGAAAAGTGAAATTTTGAAATACGCACTTTTCGCGGAAAACAGACTCGATACGGTATGGCGCCGGGGGAGCCCTTTGACTTTTGGTAGTTTTCGTTTCCACGAGCTGACAACCCTGGGCTCCACGGTAGAAAACATTTTTTTCGACATGCCCTCATAACCCGAATTGTTTGGGAACCTGGGTAGCCAGCCAAGAAAATCTGTGAATGAGGTCCCTTGCCTGATATAGTCGTGACTATGGGAAAATTATGAAACTCGGGAAAATCAATATGGCGGCGCCGGCAGCGGCCATTTTGTGATTTTTTCACTTTTTCGAAAAATTCAAACGCACTTTTAGCACACATGGCAACATCGGAGCTCTTCGCCTGGTATGGACTGGTCGTGAGTCTCTGCTGGCTCTTTCGAATGACGTAAAATTTTTCCCCGATTTTAGGGTAATTTCGGAGATTTACCCCAAAAAGGTGAAAAGTAGAAGGAGCCATTTCGGGATTTCAAAAATGCATTTCCTCGACGGAGGGCACTCCCTGAAATGACATTTGACCATTTTCATCACCGTCACCTGGCAACCCTGGTGTTTGCGGCGATTTGAAAAATTTCACCCATTTTTTACTTTGTCGACTCTAGCGCAGTCGGTATTGCCATTAGGAAAATGGTAAAAAGTGCATCGAATGCGCTATCGAGTTGGCCACACCGGTACGGAGCCGGATTTTCAAAATTCAAGATGGCGGCCAAACCAGCGGCCATTTTATCCGAAAAATTGGGTACCGTCACCACGTCGAGCCGATTTTGACGCACTTCGCGACATTTGTCAGACTACTTCCGGGGAAATAATTTTTAGGCAAGTAGATAAAGTATTGCCAGGTGAAAAAAAATCTTAAAAACTTTTGATACTTTATGAGATTTTTGAGGAAACACTTTTTGTCGAATTTTGAATTTTTTTCGATGCAAATATTTTAATTTTAACTTTTCAAGATACCTGATGGAAAAAATAGAACGATCAACTGGCAACACTGATAGCAAACAACGTTTGAAATTCAACCTCGATTTTGACCGACTTGGCAACCCCGCAGGTATTCGGCATGTATGGAGCGATTGTGTATCTCTATAGACTCTTTCATATGGTGGAAAAAAATTACCCGATTTTAGGGTAGTTTTTGAGATTTACCCCAAAAACTGTAACTGTCAAAGGAACAATTTTAGAACTTGAAAATTGGTTTCCGTCGAATGAGGGCACATCCCGAAATCACACTTGACCATTTTCATCGTCTACACCTGGCAACCCCGGCAGCTACGGCGGGTTGAATATTTAATGCTCACTATTCACGTTTTGGACTCTAGCGCAGTCATTATAGCCGCTAGGAAAATAATAGAATCTGCGTAGGATGTGCTAATAGGTGTGCTACATGGGTCTGAGGTTGAAATTTCAAAATTCAAGATGGCGGCTTAGACTGTGGCCATTTTATCTAGAAAATATATAACTTTTCACTACTTTTACTTTATAGAGCTGATTTTGGCGTTTTTAGTAACATTTTTAAGAATACTTTTAACAAAAAATATGTACTCAGCTGAAGTGTTGCCAGATGAAAAAAAAATTGTAAATTTTTTATACCGACATTTGTGAGAAACTTTCATGAATGTCATTGATGAAAAATATTAAAATATTTTTTTACAATGATTTTACTGTTTAATAAAATTTTTACTGTTGCATTTATAATATAATTGATGGACAAATTTGAGTTCTAGCAACACTGATAGTAGTCACCATATTAATTTCAGAATGATTCTGACCGAGCTGGCGACTCGGAAGCTTTGCATATATAGATATAGTTTGTGTATCTTTACTCAATATTTTCACAAGAAAAATAAAGCGAGCGAGACATTGTCATTCGGTTAGATAAGAACTGTGACTAAAACAAAAAGCGAGCGAAGCGAGCCATAAAGAGTGACCAATTAGAGAGATTTGATTAATTGGTAAGGTAAGAACTGTGACTAAAATAAAATGCGAGCGAAGCAAGCCATAAAGAACACCATCAATAGAGGCCTGGTCAATCAGTTAGATTAGAACTGCCAATAAAACAAAAAGCGAGCGAAGCGAGCCATAATGCCAGACCATTAAGAGAGACTTGATCAATCGATTATGAAAGCACTGTGTCTAAAACAAAAAGCGAGCGAAGCGAGCCATAAAGAGTGACCATTTAGAGAGTTTGGTTAATTGGTAAGGTTAGAACTGTGACTAAAATAAAATGCGAGCGAAGCGAGCCATAAAGAACACCATCAATAGAGGCCTGGTCAATCAGTTAGATTAGAACTGCCAATAAAACAAAAAGCGAGCGAAGCGAGCCATAAGAAGTAACTGTTAAGAAAGATTTGGTTAATTGGTAGGGTTAGAACTGTGACTAAAATAAAATGCGAGCGAAGCGAGCCATAAAGGACACCATCAATAGAGACCTGGTCAATCGGTTAGATTAGAACTGCGAAAAAAACAAAAAGAAAAAGCGAGCGAAGCGAGCCATAACAAATGGAGACCTGGTCAATCGGTTAAGGAACTGTGACCAAATGTTCTTATAAGTGTGCTATTTAGGTCTGGCTGTATATACTACATACTACAGTATAATACAGGTAGGTGAGGCTCAAATTTTAAAATTCAAGATGGCGGCTAAGACAGCGACCATTTTATCTATAAAATGTATCATTTTTCACGGTTTTTACTTTATAGAGCTGATTTTGGCATTATTGATAACATTTTTCAGACTACTTACAGAAAAAAAAAATGTATTTAGTTGAAGTGTTGCCGGATGATAAAAACTGTTTTTTTTATACTTTAATTTTTGGAAATTTTCTATTGAATAAGAATAAAAGACTACAAGGCGATCTATACAACATTTATTTTAAGTTTTCCTTACGTTTTTCAACTGAATATTTATTTTTATATTGCGTGTAAACTGGCAACCTTTTTTTTTGTATGATGTTTTGCGTTTTAAAAGATCTTTTATTTAAAGATAGAACTTACTAACTTTTTCCAGGCAATTTTATACTGTAAACCCAACATAACAAGAGGCGGTCTTAAAACTTCAATATCTGCATTAACTAAATATTAACTTACTTTTGAATAAGAATAAGATAATAAATGACTACAAGCCGATATATTCCAAATTTTATTTTAGTTTTGCTTGCTTTGAATATTTCTTTTTCTATTTAGTGTAAACCGGCAACCCTTTGTGTATTTAAACAACTTTCATTTGAAGATAGAACTTAATTACATATTCTAGGCAATTTCAAACTATAAACCCGACATGACACGAGGCGGACCTTAAATCCCACCGCTCCGATTCCACAAGCGACTCGTTTACGCTCAAGAACTTTACAATAAGTAAAGCAACAAAAACTTGTATAGGTTTATTATGACATATGGGTTAGGTTAGGTTAGTGTATGAAAAACAACGCACGAGCCGAGCGAGCGTAGCGAGCGTGCCGCGGCAGCGGCCGGCGAAGTGCCAGAAACGAATCGCTTTTGTTGATGGTAACATTTGGTTTATAAGGTTTAAAAGATGATCGTGACCAATTTAATTTCAATTTTGATTTCGATGGACTTGATAATTCGGGATCTTTATAGCGTGTATTTAAGGACCATTTGTATATTTGTGTATCTTTACCCACACTTTCATATAGGTAAGTATGGAGAAAAGAAAATCCAATTTTTGACACGATATTTAATACTTAAAATATATTTTTCTATACTTTTAGATTATTGAGAAAACATGTTCTTTTAATATTCAAAATGAAAGTGTTCTACGTAGGTATGAGTTTGAAATTTGATATTTATTTATTTGGTGTATTATTTTAGGTAACACTGGGGGAAATATCTACTCGATCCTTTTTCATATTAAATATAAACTTACTATTGAATAAGAATAAGAGACTATAATTTATTTAGAGTTTTGCTTGCGTTTTCGACTGATTTTTCTTTTTCTGTTCAGCGTAAACTGGCAACCCTTTTTCTTTGATGTATGGTGCTTAAACACCTTTCATTTGAAGACAGAACTTACCAATTTGTTGTAGGCGATTTCAAACTTTAAAACAAACTTAACAAAAAAAATCGAAATACACAAACTCCACAACGAAGGCGGACTTGAAACCCCACCGTCCCGATTCCGCCAGCTACTCGTTACCTCCCCGGGCTGCGTGCAGCCCGGAGCAACCAAGCAAAAGCTTCTATTCTGAAAGGAAGGCGGACTTAAAACCCCATCGCGTCGTGAATTGATCTATTCTAATATCTGGCCACGACATCGGTTCCCTATTCATATAAGAAATAAATCTTACATAAATAATGTAATGTAATAATAATGCAAATACAATAAATACTATATCTTGACATTTAATTGATTAATTAATGATAGTAACACTGATGGAAATATATGTTCGATTGTTTTTTAATACTATACAGTAATGTACTAATAAATAAGAATAAGAGAATAAAAGACAAGACTTATTTTAAGTATCTATACAAAATTTATTTTAAGTTTTGCTTGCGTTTTTCAACTGAATATTCCTTTTTCTATTAAGTGTCAACTGGCAACACTTTTTCTTTGATGTATGATGCTTTGTGTCCTTTAACACCTTTTATTTGAAGATAGAACTAACTGACCTTTTCTGCGCATTTTCAAACTGTAAACCCGACATAACAATAGGCGGACTTGAAACCCCACCGCCCCGATTCCACCAGCTACTCATTACCTCCCCGGGCTGCTCGCAGCCCGGGGCAACCAAGCGAAAGCTAGTCTATAATATATAAAGCTTAATTACCACTCACTGACTCACTCACTCACTCCATGCTTTTTTCGGGTAGAAAGAGGGGAAAAATGACGTTTTCATGTATGAAGAGTGACAATATTTTTTTTTATCGAGTTGAAGTACCATATCGGTACAGCCAAAAAACAAAATGGCGGCGAGATAATTTTTTTAGTTTCTACATTATTCACTCTACGGTTACGATATTCAAAATGGTCGTAGATTTGGGTAAAAAAATGACACTGAAAAAAGGTTTGATTAAAAAAACAAAATGGCGGCCGAGATATTTTACCTCGAAAATTGACATTTTTCGACCTCTGTTCGGGCAATCGTCAATTGTTTTGTGGTGGGTTCGGAGGGGGGATTTTTGCTCCTTCAGCTCGGAAGTATAGTCGATTTTCACGTATGGGGAGTTTTCGCTTGCGTGTCAATATGGCGGTGGCGGTGGAGGCCATTTTGTTTCGGCAATGAAAAATCGCCATTTTCCAGTGAGATTTTCTCCAAGATGGCGGCAATGTATTGGTTTTCTTTATATGGGGCGCTCGTGGGGCTCGGTAGAATCTTTTCATATTAGTACTAATTTCTACCATTTTCGTGGTAGTTTAGGAGATTTTGGAAGAAAAGTGAAATTTCGAAATACGCACTTTTCGCGGAAAACAGACTCGATGCGGTGTGGCGCCGGGGGAGCCCTATAACTTTTGGTAGTTTTCGTTCCCGCGAGCTGACAACCCTGGGCTCCACGGTAGAAAACGTGTTTTTCGACATGCCCTCATAACCCGAATTGTTTGGGAACCTGGGTGGCCAGCGGAGAAAATCTGTGAATGAGGTCCCTTGCCTGATATAGTCGTGACTATGGGAAAATTATGAAACTCGGCAAAATCAATATGGCGGCGCCGGCAGCGGCCATTTTGTGATTTTTTCACTTTTTCGAAAAATTTAAACGCACTTTTAGCGCACATGGCAACATCGGAGCTCTTCGCCTGGTATGGAGTGGTCGTGAGTCTCCGCTGGCTCTTTCGAATGACGTCAAAATTTTCCCCGATTTTAGGGTAATTTCGGAGATTTACCCCAAAAAGGTGAAAAGTAGAAGGAGCCGTTTGGGAATTTCAAAAATACTTTTCCTCGACGGAGGGCACTCCCCGAAATGACATTTGACCATTTTCATCGTCGACACCTGGCAACCCTGGTGTATGGGGCGATTTGAATAATTTCGCCCATTTTTTACTTTGTCGACTCTAGCGCAGTCGGTATTGCCACTAGGAAAATGGTATAAACTGCATCGGATGCGCTATCGAGTTGGCCACACCGGTACGGAGCCGGATTTTCAATATTCAAGATGGCGGCCAAACCAGCTGTCGTTTTATCGGGAAAATTGGGTATCGTCACCACGTCGAGCCGATTTTGACGCACTTGGCGACATTTGTCAGAGTACTTCCGGGGAAACATTTTTTAGGCAAATAACTAAAGTGTTGCCTGGTGAAAAAAAATCTTGAAAATTTTTGATACTTTATGAGATTTTTGAGGAAATACTTTTTGTCGAATTTTGGATTTTTTTTGATGCAAATATTTTAATTTTAACTTTTCAAGATACCCGATGGAAAAAATAGAACGATCGACTGGCAACACTGAGAGCAAACAACGTTTGAAATTCAACCTCGATTTTGACTGACTTGGCAACCCCGCAGGTATTTGGTATGTATGGAGCGATTGCCCATCTCTATAGACTCTTTCATGTGGTGGAAAAAAATTACCCGATTTTAGGGTAGTTTTTGAGATTTACCCCAAAAACTGTAAGTGTCAAAGGAACAATTTTAGAACTTGAAAATTGGTATCCGACGATGAAGGGCGCATCCCGGAATCACATTTGACTGTTTTCATCGCCTACATCTGGCAACCCCGGCAGCTAAGGCGGTTTGAAAGTTCAATGCCCACTATTCATGTTTTGGACTTTAGCGCAGTCATTATAGCAACTAGGAAAATAATAAGAACTGCGTTGGATGCGTCAATAGATGGGCTACATAGGTCTGAGGTTGAAATTTCAAAATTCAAGATGGCGGCCTTAATAGCGACCGTTTTATCTAGAAAATTGATCATTTTTCATGACTTTCACTTTATACAGCTGATTTTGGCGTTTTTGGTAACATTTTTAAGAATACTTCTAACAAAAAATATGTATTCAGCTGAAATGTTGCCAGATGAAAAAAATCTGTAATTTTCTTTATACCGGGATTTTTTGAGAAACTTTCATGTATGTCTTTATGAAAAATATTAAAATATCTTTTTACAGTGATTTCACTGTTTAACAAAATTTTTACTGTTGCATTTATAACATAATTGGTGGAATAATTTGAGTGATCGACTAGCAACACTGATAGTAGTCACCATATTAATTTCAGAATGATTCTGACCGAGCTGGCGACTCGGGAGCTTTATAGCATATATGTATAGACCGTTTGTGTATCTTTACCTAATCTTTACGTGGTGAGAAAAAAAAAACCACTATTTTAGCCAAAAAAATAAAGCGAGCGAGACATTGTCATTCGGTTGGATTAGAACTGTGACTAAAACAAAAAGCGAGCGAAGCGAGCCATAAAAGATGACCATTTAGAGAGATTTCATTAATTCGTAAGGTTAGAACTGTGACTAAAATAAAATGCGAGCGAAGCGAGCCATAAAGAACACCATCACTATAAATCTGATGAACCAGTTAGATTAAAAGGCGAGCGAAGCGAGCCATAATGCGAGACCATTAAAAGAGACCTGATCAATCGGTTATGTTAGCACTGTGCCTAAAACAATAAGCGAGCGAAGCGAGCCATAAAGAGTGACCATTTAGAGAGATTTGGTTAATTGGTAAGGTAAGAACTGTGACTAAAATAAAATGCGAGCGAAGCGAGCCATAAAGAACCCCATCAATAGAGGCCTGGTCAATCAGTTAGATTAGAACTGCCAATAAAACAAAAAGCGAGCGAAGCGAGCCATAATGCCAGACCATTAAGAGAGACCTGATCAATCGATTATGTAAGCACTGTGTCTTAAACGAAAAGCGAGCGAAGCGAGCCATAAGGAGTAACTGTGAAGAGAGATTTGGTTATTTGGTAGGGTTAGAACTATGACTAAAATAAAATGCGAGCGAAGCGAGCCATAAAGAACACCATCAATAGAGACCTGGTCAATTGATTAGATTAGAACTGCGAAAAAACAAAAAGAAAAAGCGAGCGAAGTGAGCCATAATAAAATGGAGACCTGGTCATTCGGTTAATGAACTGTGACTAGAAAATGTATAATTTTTCACGGTTTTTACTTTATAGAGCTGATTTTGGCATTATTGATAACATTTTTCAGACTACTTACAGAAAAAAAATGTATTTAGTTGAAGTGTTGCCAGATGATAAAAAACTGTTTTTTTTTGATACTTTAATTTTTAGGAAATTTTCTATTGAATAAGAATAAAAGACTATAACGCGATCTATACAACATTTATTTTAAGTTTTCTTTACGTTATTCATCTGAATATTTCTTTTTATATTGCGTGTAAACTAGCAACCTTTTTTTTATGTATGATGTTTTGCGTACTTAAAGATCTTTTATTTGAAGATAGAACTTTCTAACTTTTTCTAGGCAATTTTATACTGTAAACCCAACATAACAAGAGGCGGTCTTAAAACTCCAATATCTGTATTAACTAAATATTCACTTACTTTTGAATAAGAATTAGAGAATAAATGACTACAAGCCGATCTATTCCAAATTTTATTTTAGTTTTGCTTGCATTTTTCAACTGAATGTTTCTTTTTCTATTTAGCGTAAACTGGCAACCCTTTTACTTTGTCGTATGGAGCTTTGTGTACTTAAACATAATTTATTTGAAGATAGAACTCACTAACTTTTGCTAGGCAATTTCAAACTGTAAACATAACAAGAGGCGGACCTAAGATCCCACCGCTCCGATTCCACAAGCGACTCGTTTATGCTCAAGAACTTTACAATAAGTAAAGCAACAAAAACTTGTATAGGTTTATTATGACATATCGGTTAGGTTAGGTTAGTATATGAAAAACAACGCACGAGCCGAGCGAGCGCAGCGAGCGTGCCGCGGCAGCGGCCGGCGAAGTGCCAGAAACGAATCGCTTTTGTTGATGGTAACATTTGGTTTATAAGGTTTAAAAGATGATCGTGACCATTTTTATTTCAATTTTGATTTCGATGGACTTGACAATTCGGGATCTCTGTAGCGTGTATATATGGATCATTTGTGTAGGTATCTTAATTCCACACTTTCTCATAGGTAAGTATGGAGAAAAGAAAATCCAATTTTTGACACGATATTTAATACTTAAAATATATTTTTCTATACTTTTAGATTATTGAGAAAACATGTTCTTTTGATATTCAAAATGAAAGTGTTCTACGTAGGTATGAGTTTGAAATTTGATATTTATTTATTTGGTGTATTATTTAAGGTAACAATGGGGGAAATATCTACTCGATCCTTTTTCATTCATACTAAATATAAACTTACTATTGAATAAGAATAAGAGACTATAATTTTTTTAGAGTTTTGCTTGCGTTTTTCGACTGAATATTTCTTTTTCTGTTAAGCGTAAACTGGCTACCCTTTTTCTTTGATGTATGGTGCTTAAACACCTTTCATTTGCAGACAGAACTTACTAACTTTTTTTGGCGATTTCATACTATAACACAAACAACACAAAAAAAAACGAAAAACTCAAATTCTGCAACGGAGGCGGACTTAAAACCCCGCCGCCCCGATTCCACTAGCTACTGTGACTTGCCAACCTTGTTGGGCAACCAAGCGAAAGCTTCTATTCTGAAACGAAGGCGGACTAAACCCCATCGCGTCGTGAATTAATCTATTCTAATATGGCCACGACATCGGTTCCCTTTTCATATAATAAATAAATCTTACATAAATAATGTAATGTAATAATGCAATTGACATTTAATTGATTAATTAATGATAGTAACACTGATGGAAATATATGTTCGATTGTTTTTTAATATTATACAGTAATTTACTAATAAATAAGAATAAGAGAATAAAAGACAAAACTTATTTTAAGTATCTATACAAAATTTATTTGAAGTTTTGCTTGCGTTTTTTGACTGAATATTTATTTTTCTATTAAGTGTCAACTGGCAACACTTTTTATTTGATGTATGGTGCTTTGTGTCCTTTAACACCTTTTATTTGAAGATAGAACTTACTGACCTTTTCTACGCAATTTCAAACTTTAAACCCGACACAACAATAGGCGGACTTGAAACCCCACCGCCCCGATTCCACCAGCTTCTCGTTACCTCCCCGGGCTGCTCGCAGCCCGGGGCAACCAAGCGAAAGCTAGTCTATAATATATAAAGCTTAATTACCACTGACTGACTCACTCACTCACTCCATGCTTTTTTCGGGTAGAAAGAGTGGGAAAATGATGTTTTCATGTATGGAGACTGACAATATATTTTTTTAATGAGTTGAAATGGTATTCCTATGCAGCCAAAAAACAAAATGGCGGCGAGATAATTTTTTTAATTTCTAAAGTATACACTCTACGGTTACGATATTCAAAATGGTCGTAGATTTGGCTAAAAAAATGAGACTGAAAAAAGGTTTGTTAAAAAAAACAAAATGGCGGCCGAGATATTTTACCTCGAAAATTGACATTTTTCGACCTCTGTTCGGGCGGTCGTCATTTCTTTTTTTGTGGGTTCGGGGAGGGGATTTTTGCTCCTTCAGCTCGGAAGTATAGTCGATTTTCACGTAGGGGGAGTTTTTATTCGCCTGTCAACATGGCGGCGGCGGTGGCGGCCATTTTGTTTCGGCATTGAAAAATCGCCATTTTCCAGTGAGATTTTCTCCAAGATGGCGGCGTCGGACGGATTCGCGTTCTATGGGCCGGTCGTGGGGCTCGGTGGGATCTTTCTACTTCACTACCGATTTCTACCATTTTCGTGGTAGTTTAGGAGATTTTGGGAGAAAAGTGAAATTTCGAAATACGCACTTTTCGCGGAAAACAGACTCGGTGCGGTGTGGTGCCGGGAGAGCCCTATGACTTTTGGTAGTTTTCGTTTCCGCGAGCTGACAACCCTGGGCTCCACGGTAGAAAACGTGTTTTTCGACATGCCCTTATAACCCGAATTGTTTGGGAACCTGGGTGGCCAGTGGAGAAAATCTGTGAATGAGGTGTCGCGCCAAATATAGTCGTGACTATGGGAAAATTGTGAAACTCGGGAAAATCAATATGGCGGCGCCGGCAGCGGCCATTTTGTGATTTTTTCACTTTTTCGAAAAATTCAAACGCACTTTTAGCCTACATGGCAACATTGTAGCTCTTCGCCTGGTATGGACTGGTCGTGAGTCTCCGCTGGCTCTTTCGAATGACGTGAAATTTTTCCCCGATTTTAGGGTAATTTCGGAGATTTACCCCAAAAAGGTGAAAAGTAGAAGGAGCCGTTTGGGAATTTCAAAAATGAATTTCCTCGACGGAGGGCACTCCCCAAAATGACATTTGGACATTTTCATCGTCGACACCTGGCAACCCTGATGTATGGGGCGATTTGAAAAATTTTGCCCATTTTTTACTTTGTTGACTCTAGCGCAGTCGGTATTGCCACTAGGAAAATGGTATAAACTGCATCGGATGCGCTATCGAGTTGGCCACACCGGTATGGAGCCGGATTTTCAAAATTCAAGATGGCGGCCAAACCAGCGGCCGTTTTATCCGAAAAATTGGGTATCGTCACCACGTCGAGCCGATTTTGACGCACTTGGCGACATATGTCAGAGTACTTCCGGGGAAACATTTTTTAGGCAAGTAACTAAAGTGTTGCCTGGTGAAAAACAATCTCGACAATTTTTGATACTTTATAGGATTTTTGAGGAAATAATTTTTGTCGAATTTTTGAATTTTTTTGATGCAAGTATTTTAATTTTAACTTTTCAAGATACCCGATGAAAAAAATAGAACGATCGACTGGCAACACTGACAGCAAACAACGTTTGAAATTCAACCTCTATTTTGACCGACTTGGCAACCCCGAACGTATTGGGCATGTATGGAGCGATTGTGCATCTCTATAGACTCTTTCGCATGGTGGAAAAAAATTACCCTATTTTAGGGTATTTTTTTGAGAATTACCCCAAAAACTGTAACTGTCAGAGGAGCAATTTTAGAACTTGAAAATTGGTATTCGTCGGTGGAAGGCGCATCCCGAAATCACATTTGACCATTTTTATTGCCTTCACCTGGCAACCCTCTCAGTTACGGCGGGTAGAAGATTTAATGCCCACTATTCACATTTTGAACTCTAGCGCAGTCATTATCGCCGCTAGGAAAATAGTAGAAACGGCGTTGGATGCGCCAATAGGTGTGCTACATAAGTATGAGATCAAAATTTCAAAATTCAAGATGGCGGCTTAAACAGCGACCATTTTATCTAGAAAATTGATCATTTTTTATAACTTTCACTTTATAGAGCTGATTTTGGCGTTTTTGGTAACACATTTCCGAATACTTTTAACAAAAATATATATTCAGCTGAAGTGTTGCCAGATGAAAAAATCCGAACATTTTTTGATACCGGGATTTTCGAGAAATTCTCATGTATGTCATTTATGAAAAATATTTAAACATTTCTTTACAATAATTTTACTGTTTGACAAAAATTTTACTATTGCATTTATAACATAATTGATGGAATAATTTGTGTGATCGACTAGCAACACTGATAGTAGTCACCATAAATTTAAGAATGATTCTGACCGAGTTGGCGACTCGGGAGCTTTATAGCACATATAGACCGTTTGTGTATCTTTACCCAATCTTTACGTGGTAAGAAAAAAATTCCACTATTTTAGCTAGAAAAATAAAACGAGCGAGACATTGTCATTCGGTTAGATTAGAACTGTGACTAAAACAAAAAGCGAGCGAAGCGAGCCATAAAGCGTGACTATTTAGAGAGATTTCATTAATTCGTAAGGTTAGAACTGTGACTAAAATAAAATGCGAGCGATGCGAGCCATAAAGAACACCATCACTATAAATCTGATCAACCAGTTAGATTAGAACTGTGAATAAAACAAAAGGCGAGCAAAGCGAGCCATAATGCGAGACCATTAAAAGAGACCTGATCAATCGGTTATGTTAGCACTGTGACTAAAACAAAAAGCGAGCGAAGCGAGCCATAAAGAGTGACCATTAAGAAAGATTTGATTAATTGGTAAGGTTAGAACTGTGACTAAAATAAAATGCGAGCGAAGCGAGCCATAAAGAAAATCATCAATAGAGGCCTGGTCAATCAGTTAGATTAGAACTGCCAATAAAACAAAAAGCGAGCGAAGCGAGCCATAATGCCAGACCATTAAGAGAGACCTGATCAATCGATTATGTAAGCACTGTGTCTAAAACAAAAAGCGAGCGAAGCGAGCCATAAGGAGTTACTGTTAAGAGAGATTTGGTTAATTGGTAGGGTTAGAACTGTGACTAAAATAAAATGCGAGCGAAGCGAGCCATAAAGAACACCATCAATAGAGACCTGGTCAATCGATTAGATTAGAACTGCGAAAAAAAACAAAAAGAAAAAGCGAGCGAAGCGAGCCATAATAAAATGGAGACCTGGTCATTCGGTTAAGGAACTGTGACCAAATGTGCTTGTAAGCGTGCTATTTAGGTCTGGTTGTATATACTACATACTACAGTATAATACAGGTAGGTGAGGCTCAAATTTTAAAATTTAAGATGGCGGCTAAGACAGCGACCATTTTATCTAGAAAATGCATCATTTTTCACGGTTTTTACTTTATAGAGCTGATTTTGACATTATTGATAACATTTTTCAGACTACTTACAGAAAAAAAATGTAATTAGTTGAAGTGTTGCCGGATGATAAAAAACTGTATTTTTTATACTTTAATTTTTAGGAAATTTTCTATTGAATAAGAATAAAAGACTACAAGGCGATCTATACAACATTTAATTTAAGTTTTCCTTACGTTTTTCAACTGAATATTTCTTTTTATATTGCGTGTAAACTGGCAACCCTTTTTTTTATTTATGATGTTTTGCGTACTTAAAAATCTTTTATTTGAAGATAGAACTTACTAACTTTTTCTAGGCAATTTTATACTGTAAACCCAACATAACAAGAGGCGGTCTTAAAACTTCAATATCTGTATTAACTTAATTTAGTGTAAGCCGGCAACCCTTTTTCTTTGATGTATAGTCATTTGTGTATTTAAACACCTTTCATTTGAAGATAGAACTTAATAACATATTCTAGGCTATTTCAAACTGTAAACATAACAAGAGGCGGACCTAAGATCCCACCGCTCCGATTCCACAAGCGACTCGTTTATGCTCAAGAACTTTACAATAAGTAAAGCAACAAAAATTTCCATTGGTTTATTATGACATATGGGTTAGGTTAGGTTAGTGTATGAAAAACAACGCACGAGCCGAGCGAGCGTAGCGAGCGTGCCGCGGTAGCGGCCGGCAAAGTGCCAGAAACGAATCGCTTTTGTTGATGGTAACATTTGGTTTATAATGTTTAAAAGATGACCGTGACCATTTTAATTTCAATTTTGATTTCGATATACTTGACAATTCGGGATCTTTATAGCCACACTTTCACATAGGTAAGTATGGAGAAAAGAAAATCCAATTTTTGACACGATATTTAATACTTAAAATATATTTTTCTATACTTTTAGATTATTGAGAAAATATGTTCTTTTGATATTCAAAATGAAAGTGTGCTACGTAGGTATGAGTTTGAAATTTGACATTTATATATTTGGTGTATTATTTAAGGTAACACTGGAGGAAATATCTACTTGATCCTTTTTCATACTAATTATAAACTTACTATTGAATAAGAATAAGCGACTATAATTTATTTAGCGTTTTGCTTGCATTTTTCGACTGAATATTTATTTTTCTATTGCGTGTAAATTATCAACCCTTTTTCTTTGATGTATGATGCTTAAACAACTTTAATTTGAAGACAGAACTTATTAACTTTTTGTTGGCGATTTCAAACTATAAAACAAACATAACAAAAAAATCGAAAATCTCAAATTCTGCAACGGAGGCGGACTTAAAACCCCACCGCCCCGATTCCACTAGCTACTTGTGACCTCGCAACCAAGCGAAAGCTTCTATTCTGAAACGAAGGCGGACTTAAAACCCCATCGGTCGTGAATTGATCTATTCTAATATCTGGCCACGACGTCGGTTCCCTTTTCGTATAATAAATAAATCTAACATAAATAATGTAATGTAATAATGCAAATACAATAAATACTATTTCTTGACATTAAATTGATTAATTAATGATAGTAATACTGATGGAAATATATGTTCGATTGTTTTTTAATACTATACAGTAATTTACTAATAAATAAGAATAAGAGAATAAAAGACAAAACTTATTTGAAGTATCTATCCAAAATTTATTTTAAGTTTTCCTTGCATTTTTCGACTGAATATTTCTTTTCTATTAAGTGTCAACTGGCAATACTTTTTCTTTGATGTATGGTGCTTTGTGTCCTTTAACACCTTTTATTTGAATATAGAACTTACTGAAATTTTCTAGGCAATTTCAAACTGTAAACCCAACATAACAAGAGGCGGACTTACAACCCCACCGCCCTCATTCCACTAGCTACTCGTTACCTCCCCGGGCTGCTCGCAGCCCGGGGCAACCAAGCGAAAGCTAGTCTATATATATAAAAATGAATCGCAAAATGTGTTGGTAAGCGCATAACTCAACAACGCCTCGACCAATTTGGCCAAATCTTTTTTTAAAATGTTCGTTGAAGTTCAAGGATGGTTTTTACGGCGAGAAAAATTAGAATTATTGCTGGAAAAACCCTAAAAATAGCCCTTTTCTTTTTCCCATACAAATGATTTGTAACTAAAACGTAGTCAATTTGAGCTTTATTGCTATGGTATAAAGTTCATATTAAATTACAAGCACTCACTGTTGTCTAAGCAATGTAGGTGTGTTCCTAACGTCAAAGATCATATCTATCAAAACAATGTGCGTGTGTGCGTTGGAGCACAGAATACATAGTTGGAGGAGTTTAATGTCGCGTTCCGAAACTCGCGTTTCTTTTGTATTAGTTTCGGCACGCGAGATAAAATGCATCAATTTCCACGTTATTACATGTATTGCCGGAACATTGATGAAAATACGCTCTGTAGTAGCAAAGCTGTTGGGTCCTAGATAGCTCATTGGTTAGAGCAGTCCCTGGATCGCGAATGGGTTCGAGTCCCATTCCGGGGTACAGGTAGATGGATTCTTCCAGCATTTTTCCTTGAGAATGTTTATATATTTTTTTAATTCGAATAGTTTACTTTTATAATGCTGTTGTGTGTAATGTGTTTTTATGATCATAAAAATCTCTTTTTTCTATATTTAATACTATTACTATTAATACATTGCAATAATAATTATGATTCACATGATTAACAATAAAGCGATTACTTACTTTTAAATCCTTATATATGTTTTATTTAATTATTTTTTATTCACAACGCCCTATCACCAGGGTGACGGTTCTGTTCAGGAGAATTTTTTTAAATACGTAGGCAAAAAAACTGCCACATTACAAATCTTTTTGACAGGACGAAGTCTGTCGGGTCAGCTAGTACTCAATAAATAAGTACCCCTCCCAGTAAGAGACAAAAAAGAGCATTATATATTGCAAGACTAGCAGGTCAGTTCTGCTAATAATTATGTAAAAATCGCATATCAATAGAAACTCATTTAGTTTCATTTTGACATTATTTAAGTGAAAGATATTGCAGTAATAATATTGGACTTTAGGTACAAAGTACAATGGTAAAATTGAAGTCGTTGAGATTCTATTGAAATGCGATTACATATTACGTAAACATTGTAGAATTAACTGACTTCCCTCTTGTTCTCTAGCTTCAACTCTAGCTACATCTTAGCGATGCAATGGCGATATTTAGTTTCAGTTTAATACTGTGACTTGTATTTTAATAATGACGAACTAATAATAAAGACTGATAAATTATGGATTTAACAGCAGTCTTAACAACTTACAAAATTATTCCAAAAACCGCCAAAAAGTATTAAAATGAAATGAAATATTGCCATAACATCGCTAAGATATCGTAGCCTATAACGTGACTATAAGAGTTAGGCGGTCGCTCTACTGATCTTGTAGAATAATAATCGCCACCCTTTATGACAGGGATTCTCAAATTTTTGAGCATTGGACTTAAATAGGGATTTAATAGAATGTTATATATATACGAGATATTGCTAGAATTTGTATAATATTTACAAATTTTAGTCATAAGTGCGAACTCCGACCGCCTAGCAACCTCAATTCTGCCACTTTGAGCGTTTTTTTTTTTCTATTTTCTGTGTGTGAAGTATTTTAACAATAGTAGAACCCAACTTATGGCTGTATGGATATAGATTTCTTTGCCTTACCGTTGAATAAGAAAGCATGGGTTATATGAGCATACCTTTTATTCCTTTTTTCATCAAAAAATTAAAATATCAAAGATCGGGTACTTAAATATTTTATTATAAGACATGTTTGCGTTTACACAATTCCTCGAATATCATATTGTTGTCTTTAAAATGTAGAAAATTTTTTAAAAATATCAATTTAAAATACAGTGAACATTATATGAAAATTATCAGATTTCTTTAGTTAATTCTTAATTTAAGGCGTTAGGAGTTCAAAATCGATTTTATTGCCATCTGATGTTCTACTGAATAATATTCTGAATATGGTAGTCTTATAACCAATTTGAGTTACTTTCAGGTATTCATAAACCGCACGAAGCGGCTATTAATTATATCTTCGGACGGTGTGCTGGCGCAATGGCGGTGTGCGCCCACCTTCGAGTCAGCTAACCAATACATAGCGGGCACTCCCATCGTGAACAAGGACGGCGCACTGGTCAGCGTCGTCACCGCTAAAAGAGGGAACCACTATGCTGTCTCTACATTCGAGGTACGGTTAAGTTTTGATCGAAATGGCCTTAATTCTGAATGTATAACATGATGTCATCAGACGTGACGTGAGGAGTGCAAACATCGAGTAATATTTGTCTTTTTTATTTTTTGTTCTTTTATCAGGATAGGGGGATGGTCATTCTGTTGATATATGAATCGGGTATACGTGGGTTATAATCGGTATCAAACTCAGGCAAGAGTTCAGTTCGACATCTTCATAGGATCCTTTGGCATGGAGGGGAGGGGGGCAGGTACACCATGCGGATAAGCACATTGGGCAAACTATCCATGGCTGTATTTGCAAGGTCAATGCTTAACGTGTTATCTTATGGCATGCAGGGCGAAGGCGGGTACTTCGAGACAAGCGAAGCGTGGAAGGTGATACCGAGTCCGGGGCCCGGGCTGGTGTACGGGGATAAGGTGTTCGAAACACGCGCGGAGCTGCGCCAGTACGCGTCGTCACTACCACCCGCGATTGTGGGTCCGGACTGCCGCCCCACGCCCGTGCTGGTGGGGGGCCCGCACGCGCGCCTCGTGCTGCTAGCGGGGGGCGGCCGGCAGCTCGCGCACCATTACCTACCGCCCGTCATCACCGATGACATACAGTACTTGTAGACTCTCGCGCCTTATTATCTTTGTAATTCAAAATTTATTTAACAAGGATCTTCTAAACGCGAGTCGGGCACTGAACCTTTTTTATTATATGTTAATTCCAATTTTTTGACTATTTTATAAATATTTTTTTAAGATAATATATTGTAAGATATCTATTGAAAACCATGGGTTTTAGTGAATAAAACACTTTTTTTAATAACGATAACCTTTTATTTCCATACTATATATAAACAATTCAACAACATATATCTTAACCACATATTTTAAACTTCCGCGTACGAATAATTAACAAAAACATTTGGACCATCACTGGAAATGTTGTAAGAATCAATTTTCTTTTCGCTTTAGAATTCTTTCGACTTCTAGTAGTCATTTTAATAAAAACTATACAAATCCAAAAGCCACCACCTTTCAAATGATATATGTATCAACTCAAAATTGTAAAAATCGTCCGTTTCTAAGCTATTTCGTTAATCAGATTATAATTTATTATAGGTTGAAATTAGGTTAAGATAAAATATTTCAGCAAGATCATCAGTTTATACAATTAATAAATTGAGGTTGTTTACAATTTACGTTAACATATATTGTATACTTCTTTCTAATATACCTTTAAATTTTCAACTCAATATTGCAAAAAGTTGGCTACTTCGTTTAAGTTATAAATATATCAAAGGTGTTTATTTTTTTCGAAAATATAATTTCATAAATTAGAAACACCTGTCTACAACTCCTAACACAGTTGATTTTTTTACGTATTTTCCTATGTTAACCTTAATGTAATAGTTTGGCAATAAATTTTTGTTTTTTAGGATAGATAAAAACTAACCTTACTTTATTCTGTTGTCCGATCAGTGCATAATGGCTTTATTATATTAAAAATAAATCACAGAATATAACGGATCCCGACGGTAACTAGTTTAGTATTCAGTCTTAAGTTACGTGTTAGTTTTATTTAATGGAAATTTATTTAAAACTATCTAGTTTTACATCATCTTAAATATGGCAATGTTAACTTTTATGAAAGAATTTCTTCTTAAGATTTGTATCTAAGAATATTGTGCAACTATACAAAGATAGATCCCCTGATGTCAAAGATGACAGAAACAAACAAACCGTCACTCACTTCTGGTAAATAAACTGAAAAATAAAACTCAAGTCACAGAATAGTTGTATTGTATTATTCGGAAAGCAAAAGAACGAATTTTCAGCTACGCTTGCAAAGTTACTGACTCCGATTATTTGTCATCGTCGCCACGAAATACATATATGAGGTGTAATAATATTATGTGCCAAGACTTTGTGGGGTAGATAAATTAAATATACTGAATAACTTTTATCATTGGAGCAACACAAAATTCACAAAAAAAAATTGTCAGCTGTTTTATAAAATATGGTAATACTATTATTTGTTTGTTCTTGTTTCAATGTTGCTTCCACAGTAAAAGTTGCTCAGTATATTTAACTCATCCTCCCCACGAAGTCCTGACACATAACAATATTACATCTTATATCATTAGAAGAATGCCCACATTTTTTGAAAAACCATAAACCATAACGTACCTTTACTTTGTTGTTAAACTTAAACTAAAAAAATCGTTTTCCTTTAATCGATTACGGTGCTTACTAAAGTTACAATGAAGAAGTATTAAAAAAATAGTTTCCTAAATCGAACTAGATGTCGCTACGGTACTTTCTTGATTTCTCCATGACAACCCTTCCGGTTTCCTTTCATGTATAAAAGTAAATTAATTTTCAAAACTTAATAAACGACTTGTATTCTATTTGTATTGACTTGTAACCTTGTTGAAGAATTATAGACCAATCTCGCTTCTGAGCCACGTTTATAAGCTGTTTTCGAGGGTCATTACGAATCGTCTCGAACGCCGGTTTGATGACTTCCAGCCTCCCGAACAAGCCGGTTTCCGAAAAGGCTTTAGCACCATAGACCACATACATACGCTGCGGCAGATTATACAGAAGACCGAGGAGTATAATTTGCCACTTTGCTTAGCGTTTGTGGACTATGAGAAAGCCTTCGATTCAATCGAAACCTGGGCAGTACTGCAGTCCCTCCAACGATGCCAAATCGACTACAGGTACGTCGAAGTGTTGAAGCGTTTGTATAGCAACGCCACAATGTCGATTCGCTACCAGGAAGAGAGCACGAAACCAATCCAATTGCGCAGAGGCGTGAGACAGGGAGATGTCATTTCTCCGAAACTGTTCACAAATGCATTGGAGGACGTCTTCAAGCTCTTGGAATGGGGCGAATACGGCATCAACATCAATGGCGAATACATCACTCACCTTCGTTTCGCCGATGATATAGTCATCTTGGCAAGATCGATGGAGCACATCAGTACAATGCTCAGCGACCTGAGTATCGTTTCCAAACAGGTGGGTCTTAAAATGAACATGAACAAGACGAAAATCGTGTCGAATGTCCATGTTGTACCCGTACCGGTGGTCATTGGAACTGATACTCTCGAAGTTGTCGATCACTACGTGTACCTTGGACAGACAATCCAGTTAGGTAGATCCAATTTCGACAAAGAGGTCGCTCGAAGAATCCAACTCGGCTGGGCAGCGTTCGGGAAGCTACGCGATATCTTCACGTCCAAATTACCACAGTGCCTAAAGACGAAGGTGTATAACCAGTGTGTGTTGCCAGTGATGACCTATGGCACTGAAACGTGGTCCTTAACTGCTGGCCTCTTAGAGAAGCTCAGAGTCGCTCAGCGAGGCATGGAGAGAGCTATGTTAGGGGTTTCTTTGCGCGATAGGATCCGAAACGTGGACATTCGCCAAAGAACTAGAGTGACCGACATAGCTCGCAAAGTTTGTAAGCTGAAGTGGCAGTGGGCAGGCCACATCGCTCGACGAACCGATAACCGATGGGGACGAAAGGTTCTCGAGTGGAGACCACGAACCGGAAGACGCAGCGTGGGTCGACCCCCGACTAGATGGACGGACGACATCGTCCGAGTCGCGGGCGGCCGCTGGATGCAGCTGGCGCAATGTCGTCCGTCGTGGAGTTCAAAGGGGGAGGCCTATGTTCAGCAGTGGACGTCTTCCGGCTGATGATGATGATGATGATGATTCTATTTGAACTTATTCGTATTTGCATTGATATCTAAGATTCGAACTTTGTAAATTTCAGTTTTTTTATGTTAGTAAAAAGGAACGGAAATGACTACTTTTGTTCCATTCGTTTCCTGCAAAAATCAACGTTTGCTAGAGTCGCCATCTCGTGGAGGTGCTTTTTTGGTGCTTTCTTTTTATTTTTAAATACTTCCTCATTCAAAAACGGCGTTTTTTTAAACAGTACATAGGTATTATTTCGTCGGCGTTCGGTCAGAAATCATATATTCTGAGAAGGTATCTAATAATTGTGATCACATTAAATTAATAATAATAAATAGTCTTTAACGTTAAACATGATTTATGACGCGATTTAAGTGAAAAAAGCGATATCATGGCATATCTACAGATTCTGTAGAAACCTTTTTCTACAATGTTGGAAAATTTATTTATTTCATACAGTACTGCAACATGATATGTACTACAGAAACGAGCGTACATTACATTCGCATAGGAAAATAATTAAGTCAATAAAAATAACAATCAGTAAAATAGAATAATAATTTGTTATAAATTCACTCTGAAACACTTCGGATCACTATGGACAATAAATATGATTAAATTATAATAAACTAAATTATTTGAGCACTGCCAACAATATTTTCATACTGTAAAAAGTAGTGGTACTTAGTAGAAGTGCTACAATTAAGTTTTAGATAGATCGTATTCTTCCTAGTTAGAACTAGTTTTTTCTAAATGCTTTTGTTAAAAACTAGAAGTACCTAGTCAAAACAAGAACTTGCCATTAATATATTTGACTTTTAGAAAAAATATCACTTCGAGCTTTAGTAAAAATAGCAATAAAGAAACGATTACGATTACGAAGTTTCGTGATACGATAGTTAATAACAACAAAGAATGATAAACAACGAAGTTATTTTGGTCATCATTACATTTCATTTCGTGATCGGTAAGAAATTTCAAACGATCGCTACGCTTCGCTTTGCGATCGTATTCAATTTCGAGGTGATTTTTTTTAACACTTAAGAAAAAAAATTATAGAATAAAGTTATTATTCACTGATTCGTTTCGGTAAAAAGGCATCTTGTCTAGTAAGAACAAGTTTTAACTGATATACAATTTTGGGCATTCGTTAATTCTATTTTAATCAAAGATATGTAGTAAAATCTAGGTCTAACTGTTGGAAAACGTGTTCTATCTAAAAACTGGTTTTTATCTGTAACATAGGTAGGTATTTAGTGTGTTCGCTAATGCTATGACAGATAAAGTCGTATCAATGATCGCGCATTGGCCGGACAGCCGGTAGCGGGACACGCGCCGCGTGCGTTCAGCTCCCGAGATATACACGTATAACAATACACGTACCTAAATAAACAAATTGAAACTTAATAATCGATGTGTTGGTCAAAGGTCACAAATTGGATAGACTATTGGTAAATCAAATTTAAATGTATAAATATGGAAACATCGCACATAACAGTAAAATAATGTTACCAGAGAAATAACATTTGTTGTTTAGCTTAAAAAAAGGTAAGAAAATATATTATGCCTGGGTAAAAAAAAATCTATTTAGTTCGTCAGTGAGATACTAGAAATTTATTAAATACGTATTCTTTTAAGTTACAATTTAATAAGAAGTAGCATGGATAATAAATAGGGAGCAAGTTAAAGAGTGGGGGCTTAGGGCTCTCTACGTCATAACTATAGTCCGACGTTTAATTAAATGCAGTATGCATCATTTTGTGAAATAATATTGCCACATTTTTTTACAATTAAGGTGACAAAAAAAAATTCTACATCAATTTTATAGATTAGGAACATACATTCTATTACGAAAAATGTTAATGAAAGTAATAAACACACAACACAGGATAAAAATATGATTTCACTTTCAAAACTTAAATTATGAAAAGGAAGTAAAAATTAATTTTCATTATATTTTTAACACTTTTTATTAATTACTATATGCCTGAATGTTTTTCATATCTGTTTAAACATGCACTTAAATAAATATGTTTTGTTTTTGTTTACCGGTCCGTAATGTTAAGTTAAATACATATGTATGGAACTATAGGTTTATATGTTGTTATGTTTATTTTTCTCATATATGTTTTGTTGTAACTGTTTGTTCCTGAATAAATAAAATATATATATAGTTACGGTGTATTCTGATTATATGACATCTTATAAATTATGCCTTATTCGCATCGCGAATAGACTAGTTAAATGTTGTGTTTTCTTATGACTTTTTTTAAAATTATTGTCTTTCCCGTTTTATAATGTTAAGAGAACAATCTATGACCACACTTAAATGAAAACAGAAAAATCTATGACATTGCTAGAAACCTTTGCTTTTAATTAATCAATAACTAAATAAAAAAGCGCAGTTTAAATTTACTTTCAATTTATCATGAAAATTTTTCTTGCCGTTCCACCGTGTGAAATTAGGTTGTGTATGATTATTTTTGGTTCTGATAATTATAAGGTAGATTCTCCAGTTATTTATTATTTGTTTATTAAATATTCGTTTATTAACTAAAATGGAATAACACAAATTAAAAAAAAATCTCTTGTTGGATACATGATACAAAATTCAAAATTTATTAAATATGACAAGCAAACAAATTATTTTTATAAGTAACAAAAATGGTAACACGTGATATGTCATTTTACTGCATTTAATTAAAAATCGAACTACACACATCAACATCATCTAGGGTTTTTTTAATTATTCTTAATTTTCTCAGTTTTTTTTTTCTGAATAACATACAACATATTTATTTTTATAAAGCCCGCGTAGATCAAAGAATAAAACATAAATATATTTTTTACCTAAATATAAATTATTTAAGTAAAGACGAAAAGTAGAATAATGGTAAAAATAACGATATATGTGTTTTTCAAGATAAAGTGAAAAATATAGCGAAATTATTCCGTTATTTGCAATTTTGCGAAAATTAAGTCAGTAAAACCACCCATGACGTTAACAACGGTCCTGCAACGATTTTCCATGCTTAGAATCAACTTAACAAAGTCTTGCTATGGAATATTGGCCCAGGTCCTGGAAAGACGCAAAAAAAATTGCTCTTCAGCGACAGTGTTTGTAGGTAAGTTCCTCAAAGCCCTTCTTTGGAGCATGTCCCACGCGTGTTCTATGGGTTTTAGGATTGCGCGGGCCAGTCTAAGACCGAGACATCGTGCTCCTGCAGCCAGCTAGTGACCACTCGCGCTTTGTGGGGACGAGCATTGTCGTGCATGAGCGTAAATTCTTGACCCATTTGTAGTAAATGTGGGTAGACTATTGGTACTAGCACTTGATTGAGTTATTTTTCAGCGGTCATGGTGTTTCTGATCCAAACGAGGTCTGTTCTTCCATCGACACAAATTCCCGCCCAAACCATTATCATCCCGCCATGGTATGGATGGACTTCCTGAGTGTGTAGCAGGCGGCTATCACGACCAGGAGTTCGCCATAAGCCTACTCTTCGCGAATCAGGATGGAAACCGAAGACTCATCGGTAAACAGCACTACAGACCACTGGCTACCTTCCCAAAGCCCACTGTGATTTTCTCTCACGATCTCCTCGGCGTAGTGGAGGTGTACGAAGCGGTCTGCGAGCATGAAGATTAGCTTCATGCAGTCTCCTCCTCACAGTTTGGTCACTCACAAGCAACTGGTGCTCTGACTGGAGCCTTTGAACCGACTGGAGCCTTTGAACTAAATGCATGGCCGTAACATTTGGTTGCCTTCTCGCAGCAATTTGCAAAAATCGGTCTTGTCGTTGGGTGGTTATGCGCTTCCCGCCTAGGTTTGTTTCATTTTTTTGTTTGAATTTTTTTTTTTTTATTCGAACTTGGAATCATCAAAAAAGGCGTACAAATTAAGTTTTCATCAAAGGATTTTAAAATCTGCCAGTATTTTTTTAATTTAGAACTTTATACAAAATATCCCTAGACGATGTTTATGTGTAGAAACTGTACAAAAGCACGTTTTAAGTATTCTTCAATAATCTGCCTGATATCTAATAGACCTCTACTTATTCCGCTTTAGCTCGATATGTTATCTATTAATGTCGAATAAAAATAATCTATAAGTTACTTATAGTTTTAATTGTATAAACAATGTGTGTATTCAACTCACCCAGAAACAGGCAGGACCGTCGGTATCCGCCACGTGTTCAAACATACAGGGCATTTATTCATATACTTCTGGTCTTTTTCTATTTTCTGTAACGAACGAGAAGTATTTTTTGTTTAAGAACCTCGTCATGATCGAAGATAGCACTTCTATAAAACATTATTGATGAGCTGGGACAATTCAAGTTCAATGTAATTTATTTAATTTAGGCTGCTGCAAGCACTTCTGAAAGTCGAAAGCTACCATCGGTTCGCAAATCAACAGCGGGAGACCTTGTAGTGAGAACCGGCAAAAAAGTCACCTAAGGTTGCTTCTTTCTTGTTTTATTTCTCTCTGTTCATTAGTGCAGTTCCACGGAGCAAAGCTGGGGAAACACTGTGTATTATGTTTGTGTACGTATAATATTTATTGTAGTCTTAAGTATAGGTATATTTATAAATGCAGTTTATGCCGCCAATATGTTTTCTGTTATTCGGGGAAAATGCTATTAGCATTCAATGCCGACCAAAAGCGTACAATACTTGTGTTTAATTTAAATAAACCATAAATAAATATTACGGAAAAATAAACGCATTTTTTTCACTTATTTCATACCCGCGGAAACGCAAGTCCAGCATATTCATGACGTCATTCGGATAAGTACACAGATGCATAGAGTAGTAGAATAAAAGATGTCAATGAAACAAGAACAGTGCTAACGGTCGAATACGAAATAAAAAGATATAAATAAATTGAGAATAGCGCCATCTAAGAATGTCGCCAGAGTGACGTCAAACAACAGCGGGTCGTGTTTCAAGTCACGTGACACACAAACAAAAAATCTCGACTTTTGATTTTAATATAATAAGATAATCATTTTATAACTTAAAAACATAATCGAAATCTCTATGTTTATTACAATGTAAATTTTAGTTATGGTGTAATTTCGTGACTTATTTTTCACTATCGAAACTATTCAATGATCAATTAAACTTGTTATATAAATATTACGTGTGGGGGCGGAGGCGCGGGCAGGCTGTGGGATGTGGGCGCGGCGGCGTCCCACCAACGCAGGAACTGTACGAGGAACGCGCCGTACTCCATCGCCCGCAGCAGCCCACCACCCACCATGGGGAACGATACCGCCGCGTTCCTAACACACATATCTATCTATACATATTATAAAACAAAGCGGCTTCCCGCGCGCTGAGATTTTTTCAAGTATACAATGGATTTTAGTGCGGTTTCATTTATTTATAGAGCGATTCAACAGTAAGTTCCTTTAGAATCGGACTTTCCAGGCGAAGCCGCTGGCGGCAAACTAGTATAAAAATGGAAACAATCAATATATATACTAAAATATTTGACGACTCATGGCCGCAACAAAAAGTAGCCAATTCGAGTCAGACTCGAACATGAAGGGTTCCATAGGAGAAACAGATTACCTATAGCAAAAAATATTAAGGTTTTCTTTTCAAAGTGATTGAATAAATGAAAAAAGTTTATTTGCGATATATGAACATGTGCTATATTGGAAAATCTTCCAATATAGATATCAAGTATTTATTGATATCTATAGCATATAAGTTTTAGATTATTCACTCTCTTATTTTAAAAGTTGCAGAAGAGAAACACATTTAACCACTTTGGAAGTGACTACCTTCCAATTAATATACTTAAAGAAAAAATATTTTAGGGACTTTAAATGAAACATCTTCAAACAGTTTGAACGCGTTGTACTTGCTTTCATGTTTGAAGTTAAATACAAATATTTGTTTTTAATGAATAGTGCATTAAAAAAAACAGTATTAAGGGACTTTTTATAGTTTGTTACCAATGTTGTAGGAAAACCTTTGATGACAAAATAGTTTGTTTTTATTTTAGTTACACTGCTTTCAGTGATTAGTTTTAAAGCAGTTTACAGAAAAATTTTTATGAATGTAATTCTAATTATAATAAATTGGTAACTGTGGTAGGTATATAAACAGATACATAATGAATCTGTAAGAATTCCTTTATTGCTATATGACTACAGAATCCTATAAATATACCATCCCAGTAACCTAATAACAACTGTTTTCGAAAAGCATCTAAATCTCACCGAAAACGTCCAGTGAATATGGCCTTAGCGAATTCTCCCCAAGTGTCTTGCTCGTGATCGTGGTTATCGGGCGCGTCCCGCAACGTGAGGCCCAGCGCCGCATGCGCGAGCGTCGGACTCTGCGCGGCGCCGGTCAGGTATCGCCCAGTCTGCACCAGTGCACCCACTGCACTACATACATGTACTATGCTATACAACTTGATGGCAGCCATCCGGACCTTATCTCTTGTACTCTACAATAAATAGTATATTTCCAGTAATAACCTCTCTGTTTATAGGCAAAAAGCAAATGAAAATAGTATTATTGAAGAGGTTTACTTTCAAATTTGCAATTTTTATAATCTTTAATCATACATTCTTATGCTACTTGAACACAATTATTCATACTGCCAGTTGCCCGCCCATTAAAATTGTCATTAGTTAAAAGCGACATTACCCATACAAATAGGACATTCATTAGAGCTTAAAGGCATAAATAAACCTTAATGGAAGTTTGTGCAACTGACCGATAGTCATATATAATGTAGATTTCTTATTTTTAATTATAGGGTAAGTGAACTTTATTTCTTTATTCATTATCAATTCTTAATTGTCATTTGGATGGATGTTTGTCTTAATAATAAAAGCTATAGTAATGGCTTTTGATTCAACAACTATTTTGATTGATATTCAGTACTTTGTGAACATCAATTGTTGTCTCAAATCAGGACATTTTTTTGAGCCTGTCAAGCCTGATAGGCAGTTTAATCACATGTGTAATAGAACATTAATTCATTAATTAGTAAGTACTGATTTATTGTATTAATAAGTTATCAGATACAATTTATTCAATAATTTATTACCTTTCCAAAATTTCCATCTTCGTATTCTTCTCTCCATCTGTCGATAATCTTTTCCACTTTTTCTCTTAAGTATGGCACTAGTACTAATAATATCAATGATCCTTTCTCTAGATTGTCTGGAAGCCTATGGTGACCCAAATTGAATTCATTGCTCACTGACAGTGGTACACGCAGTAACCCATAGAAGCTCTCAGAGAATGAAGCAGCTGCACAGAAACATTTAATCATAAATCTTTTGAAATTATTAATGATATGTGAATCATCTATATTTACATGACTTACCATAATGTTTGAGGTAGTGATACTGCAGACAGGCATCAAGTAGAAGGTAGAGCTCATCAAACCACCTCACACACCAATCACATTTGCTGGGATATGATACTGCTAGGTACTGATTACAAATAAATAAATATCTCATAAATTTCTTTAAAGAATACCAATAAGGTTATAGAGTATGGCTATATAAAACAGTACCATCACACTATTATATTTTATTTATCTGTGTTGCTATAACAGTATTCAGAAATGGTTTATGTGAGAGGATGGTATATCGCACTGTGGACATGTGCATACTATTATTTTTGTTATTTGCTTCATAGAATTGTTATTAACTTATCTATACTAATTTAATAAACAGTACAGTTTCACCTTTCATTTATTTGTTTGCATTTGGATCCTGAACTACTGTACTGATTAAAAAAAACAGTGAGATGCTACATTATAGGTGAACGACATAGGCTATGATTAATACGCGCAAAATAAAGTGAAAAACAAGTAATCTCTAATATTAATCATGGATTTTTACTCAGCAAGTTAAATGTTTTCTCCTCATTTTAAGCATGTGAACAGTACCTCAACTAGTTTCCTCAAAGCTGGTTTTACTGTAGACCCAAGGGCCTCTTGAGCGGTGACTTGAAATATCGATGGTGTACCTTGGAGAGTGCGTGTTAAATGTGCTGCGTAAACAGCCATTTTATATTATAGAAATTTTGGCAAGATAGATTTTTTTTAGTAATATAATCTGTTTGCATAGTACGAGTCAGTAAACTATTGTACGATTTTGTGTTGACAAATTAAAGATTTATTTTCTCTCTCTGTTAAGCTGATAGCATAGATAATAAGCACATAAATACTGGTGGCTGATAGCAAACTCCTTTTATTATAGGTTTATCTGCGCGTTTCGCACAATTCTGCCAAAGTCAAGTAATTAAATTAAAATAAAATAATTTCCACTTGTAAAAAATTACAATCTTCTTCTTCTTTTTAATTAATGACGTTGCCCTTGTGGATTTCGCTTAAATCCATAGTTTCGCTCAGTTTATTTCATATTTTAGTATTTTATAAAAACTCTTTTTTTAACTAATAAGAAGTTTCTTTAGTAAACAAAGATAACACTAGTGTGACAGTTCAAAATTTTTTACGTGACGTCATGAGATATAGCTATCGTACCACCTGTCAGCCATTTGCAAATTTGCTTTGCGTATTCTCGGAAGTAGTTCAGCTGTCAGTGTTATAAGTTTTGTGGTTATTTTCATTTATAACTTTAATTTATATAACTTTCATGGCAGAAAATTGTAAATTATTTATGCAAAACAATGCCTAGGTGCTGTATAATTGGTTGTGCGTCATCAATATCCCGCAAACCGAGCAATATTACGTTTCACCGGTAAGTTAAACACTTTCTTGGAATAACAGTATTTAAAACGTAAGTAAGTTATTCTGAAAATGATTGCGTGTATAAATCGATACATATCGTATTTTGGCGTGTTCTATTTATGCTATATTGCTCTTTTCGTTTATATTTTTATAATATTTCGGTCCGTAAATAATATTGTTTACATGGCTAGTGTCGTTACTTTAACATATGGTTTATATCGATAATTTTAATATTTAAAAATATATTAATTATTTTAGATTACCAAAAGATGAAACAAAAGAGGAAAATGGCCGAGTTACATAGAAGCAGAAAATATTAAATGTAATGAAAAACTTTTATCTGCTCACTTCATTTTAGGGAAAGTTGTTTGAATCGAACTTTAAATATAATAAAATTACGAGATGATGCATTGCCAATCAAATACTCTGGTAAGAATTTTTGACAATTGCTTTTAACTTATTTAAAAAAAAAGTCTATTTAGTTTTTATATATTCATTTTGTTATTCTATAAATGTACCTTATTTTTAGTCTTGCGGTCATATGATGACTATTTTAATTGAAAAAAATCAGAATGCAATATATAATAATATTAAAATATAAAATTCTAATCATAATATACTCCCAGTAAAATATACAATAAAATGAGTTAAATAATTTTAATAAAAATTAAAATATGCACACTTATCAAATTAAAGGCATAGTTAAAGGTTTGCTTTGCTGTTCAATAGTATAATCTTAATACCCAAATAATTATTTTGCGGCGTGGATGTTTATTTTGCTGATGCATCATAAAATACGCTACCTTTTTGAATTTAAATTGCTGACCGTTATCTTGATTGTTCACAGAACATGAACTGCAGACTGTTTTAGTGCTGAGAAAATATTTGTATGCTTGCCTATTGATTAATCGGCTGTTTTCTTCTTGCTAACCAAATTTTTAAATAAAATGCCAATTGTTACTTCTTTAATAATGTTACTCTTATGCCAATTGTTACTTATTCATCACCAACTTTGTTTTCTTTATTTTCTCTTGTTTATTCATCAAAGTTTACAGTATTTTTATGTTCTTTTACCAATAATATAATACAAAGATTTTGTAGGTGTTTCAAGTTTTCTATGTTTACTACTAAACAAGATGTTCTGAACTAAAATTGTGACACAGTACGCACGGTATCTCACTTAATGAGGAGGAAGCGAAATTTATTCAGTCAAAACAATTTATTGAATAAATTTATAGACAAGTTGGCTTACTAGTTACAAGCATATAAGAAAGTCGAAACTCTGTGCTTATAGTTCAGCAATCTATTACGGGAAACCTTGTACCGAGAAAAGAAGAAACTGTAAGAAAGGAACCGGTAAGAAACTGCAAGGGCTGCTTTTGCACCCTGTTTAATTTCATACTGAAAAATAAAAAATGACTTCATTGGACCAAAATGTCACTTTCCACCAAAACAATAAAAAATATATAACAGACAAAAAAAAGCATAATAATTCATTCGTCAATCGACTCATTAAAAGCTTATTATAGTTACCGTGGTAGTTATCATGGACAGTAGTCACACTTCCCGTGGATGCAAAATTAAACTTATGTTAAAAAAACTATTTAATTATAATTGCAAAATGTCAACATGACAATATATATGGAAATAATTATAAAACACGATTGATATTATTGTAAAACTTTTAAGATATATATTTTGGTATTATAGTTCTTAAAACTATGTAAAATTTGGCTATATTAGAGGAAAAGAAACATATTCATCGAGGTACAATCATATTATTAAATAACATAAATGTGAAAGTTTGTGAGGATGGATGTTGGTTACTCTCATGTAAAAACTACTGAACGGATTTTGATGAAATTTGGAATACGAATAATCTTTTACCCGTGGGAAGCGCCATCATACGCTGGTAACATATGTTATATTTACTATAGTGACGCAACGGAGTCGCAAGAACAAAGAACGCAAGAAATTTTAGATGTCCAACAAAATACGAGCAAAAGATTGCTTAATGATTTATAAATAATTGATAAATTCACGCCACTTTTAAAAAAATATTATTTTCTTGATACTGGCGTGAATTTTTCAATTTAATTAATAATAATCATAAATAGGATTGGTACGTAAGTGTGAAATGAATAGAAGTGTAATAGGTAATAGTTTAGCCATGCCCCTAACAATGAAAATTATATTATATTATTTAATAAGTAGTAGTATTGTAGCAGTTTCACGAAATACTAACTTTTATTTAATATGACTTCAATGTCGATACAAATATCGATATCTTGGGTCACGCCCTATGACAATCCGCCATCGAAGAATTTGCATTTGAAGTTTAGGCATATACGCTTTTTTCGTAGGTATGGCCGGTCCTCTTCTTTTATAGTTAGAAGGAAAAAGTGTACGTACTTCGCGTGCCGAAACGACGTCTAGACAGCTTCATTGCTCGCCGCGAGGCTCAGTCCACTTTCGATCGCAATCGGTGTTGGACGAAATTTAAAATGATGCGTTGTTCGATAATTACCTGCTCAAACACCACCAATATGGTTGGATCTTATAGTCGAGGTATTTCCTTCCATCGGTAAGTAACTATTTGCCTTGATATATCTATTTTGAATTAAAAATCATTAGTTTTGTTGCTCCGTATTATTTTTATCAAAACGGTCATGTGTCCAGTAATAGCTTTCCATTGCGGCTTTAATTTGACAGTCCAAATTTGCTGTGCTTGTAAAACCATCGATGTATAATTCAAGGTCAATTTGTTGGAGGACAAATTATCATTTTTTTCTGTCAAAAATGGAGAATAGTGCTGTACAATGCGATTTTTTTACCCGATTAAAAATATATCGTTTTTGAAAGCAGAAGAAAGGATAATTAATTTTATATTGAATTATACTGTAATTTTTGTTTTAGTTTTCCGTATGATCCTAATATTAAAAATAAATGGATTGAAGCAACAAGACTCTAAGGCAAATAGTAGGTATACTTACTGGACATGGAAACTTTAACAAACACCTATATAACATGGGTTATTCTGACAGTCCTCTGAGCAGGGCGTGCATGGAGACTGAGGAGATTGTCTCCTCAGTCTCCATTCCAGTATCACATAAGCGCTTGTGCACTCATGTGATACTGGAATGCAGGAGCCTATTAAGACAAAAGGACTACATATCTATGAAGCCCAAGGATACTAGTGGAAGCATGCGGCAGAGTTCGAGATCTTACGGGCTTCCTGGAGGAGCTGGGGTGGCAGGACTAAAGCAACCCCGTGTCATGCAAAATAGGCACTGAGTATCGAGTTGCAGAAAAGCCCGCCGTGAAACATAACATAACAACACAGGACGTAAAAATGTGTAGCGTGTCGGGAGGGGGTAGCGGCTACTACAAAGTGTTTGCCCACAGAAAAATGCCGATTTCTATTCTATCGCATAAAATCTTTTTTGCGCCGATTCACTAAATTACATTCGTGAGTTCGTGACATATACATAATATTTAAGCAAAATGGTAGTCTGTCTATAAAGTCATGAAAAAAATTGAGGGCGCTGCGATCGTGCACGTAGCAACCCTGTGTAGTGAGACAAATGATTTTGATAGTAGGATTTTTTTTTTACTTTTATTACCCCAGAAAAGGTAAAGAAAGGCGTATAATTCGTAGACAATGAGTTTATTCTACATTGAAGATTACAATATAGTAATCGTAATTTTTGATAAATCTTTTTTTTTTATAATTGCCAAGTTGTTTTCTCGTTTTACTGCAATGTGTGCTTGTGTTCGATTAAAGCCTGTTACTTTGACACTCCTTGTAAGAAAACCCAATATATTTCAGAATTTAACGCAGAACTTCTAGGCTACAATTAAAATCCAGATCGGTTTTGGCAATCCACTGATGTTTTCTTCATGTAGGTACCTCTTTTTTTCACAGAGTAAAAGAACTGAATCTTTTGTCGAAGTGCACAAATGTTGCAGTTAATCATTTATTTCTTAGGACGACTATCTATGTTTCCCAGGGGTTTCAAATATGCCACCATTTTTATAACCTTCATCTACAATACGTATCACTATATTCTCTGATTTTCCTGAAAGTAAGTTTTAAAAATGTAATACCTATAGGTATTTGGCAAAAAGAATGGAATCGCCACAATGATCAAATTAATGCTATAATTTTAGTAATATAAAGCACAAACTTTTTATTGGCGTACGTAGGTAAAAATCGTACATTCCTAACAGGTATATTTTTTATTCAGATTAAAATCAATGATAAATTTGATTATCCAAAAGTATTGAAAGTTCGGGCCGCACTACAATATAGCCTTCTAACATTTTCAATCTAACCTATAAATGCATAATGTAATCAATACTTCTTTTAGACTTAAATTCATATATTTAGTAAATTTGAAACTTCTGGTAACCAAAACTCAATCAGTAACACGATTACATACCAGCCATAACTGCCGTTCGAGCTTTAACATCCTACAAATATGATAAAATGTGTCCAGCTTCTTGTTCCAATAAACATCACTGAAAAACTTTATAAATAATATCCTGAGCTTCACTCTGATTAATTCTCTTCATTTTTAACACTTTTCGACGGAGTTTAGAAGAAGTAGCTTCAGTTTAATCAAAACAAATCAAAAATGCAGAAAATCGAGCTAAAAAATCAAGTTGTTGACAGTCGATGTACTTTGATTCAGTGTTGTCATACTTGTGTCTAATGTTAGTTCCTCAAACATTCTTTTCATGACTTTATAGACAGACTGTACACGTTGGTCTCCGTCGATCGATATCGTTTTTTCAATCGATAAGAATCGGTATGCCGTTTCAAATACAACATGTATTCGATGCAAGTGAAATTATGTCTTCCATCACTAAATTAAGATCGTGACGTCATGATACCTACACAAAATGTGGCACGCTCGGTCTCCATATAAATCGACGAACATTTTCCTTCTCGGGTTGGCACAAAAGTAATGAGACACTTGGTTTAAGTTTTTACTTTTTTATTATTATTACAATAAAAAAAAGTTTAGTCAATGATGTAATTACCATTAGTATCTAAGACTTCTTGCCAACGATCCGGCAAAGTTTGGATGCCTTTTGCCCAGAACTCTGATGGCTGTGCCTCGAAAAAGTTGTTCAACTCCGCCTCTACGTCAGAGAAATCATTAAATTGTTTACCCCGCAAATGCTGTTTCAGGGCTCTAAACAAATGATAGTCTGATGGAGCGAGGTCTGGGGAATAAGGTGGGTGGGGTATCGTGATGTGACCCAAGTTCTCCAACTGCCGGCGAACCACAGATGCGACGTGAGGTCAAGCGTTATCGTGCAGTAAAACTACATTGACTCGTCTTCGTCGTTTTTTCTTGATAGCGGCAGATAATTTGGTAAGCTGGATTTAATATTTGTCAGCGTTTATAGTTTCATTGTGTAATAGCTCATAAAACAGTATGCCTTGCGCATCCCAGAAACAGCAAAGCAGAATTTTTCGGTGGTTCTTTTGACTCGGCTTCGGTTGAGTTGGTGGCGTTTCTTCTCGAGGCAGCCAAAAAGCACGACGTGTATCGTTCTCGTAATAAATCCATGATTCATCTCCAGTAACCTCTTTACGTCGGGGTAAAGATCCTCATAGATCTGACAAAAACTCTTTACGTCGGGGTCGCAGCAAAAGTGACTGACAGATAGCGACACGGACTGCACGACTGGAGTCTGTAAGGATGTGCGGTACCCACCGAGCCAAAACTTTTCGATAACCAAGCTCATGCAGATGGTATTCCACGGCGTGGTGACTGCATTTAAGTGCTTCCGCTAATTCACGAGTGGTAGCATCCGGATTCAACTGCAGTTCGCGGCGCAAATCGTCATCATTCACTGCGGGTGGTCGCACTGAGCGTGGCTGACTTTCAAGGCTCCTGTCTCCTGATTTAAAACGGTCAAACCATCGGGACACCGTCGCATGGCTTGTACTTCCAGCGCCTAATGCATTGTTGATATTGTCAGCCGCAGCCCGCGCACTGTGGCCTAACAAGTACTCGTATAAATATAGTGTTCGAACTTGTCGCTCGTCCATTTTTCTTCAAACTGACTAAACAAATCGCGAGCGCGGCTTTATGTACCCTACACCAGAAGTACCTAGAATGTTCTAGATAAAAAAAAAAAAAATTATGTCAACATAAGCACTGTTTCATTACGAACACATTGATATAGGGTTGTCTGCAAAAAATTCGGTCCTAATACGGGTTTGCGAATTTTAAAAATTAAAATTTTAACGCGTGGGAAAGTGAGTGACAGAGTTACCATATTACCTGTTATAAAAATACTTTCCTCGGATCTCTCTGTCACTCACTTTCCCACGCGTTAAAATTTTAATTTTTAAAATTCGCAAACCCGTATTAGGACCGAATTTTTTGCTGACAACCCTATATCAATGTGTTCGTAATGAAACAGCGCTTATGTTGATATATTTTTTTTTTATTATCAAATCAAGTGAAATTAACTGGCATATATACCTGTTTATACCTGACAACCCAGTAGTTCGTCCAGGTAAATAATAGACAACCCAACGTCTGCACATTCTATATGTTTTATACTTTAAGTCAGAATTAAATTTTTCTTATTATCTTGATGCTGCAACTATTTAATAAATTTTTTTTTTTTTTAATCATTAAAAATATTCTGTCCAGGATTTTTTTAGCGAACACATTGATATAGGGTTGTCTGCAAAAAATTCGGTCCTAATACGGGTTTGCGAATTTTAAAAATTAAAATTTTAACGCGTGGGAAAGTGAGTGACAGAGTTACCATATTACCTGTTATAAAAATACTTTCCTCGGATCTCTCTGTCACTCACTTTCCCACGCGTTAAAATTTTAATTTTTAAAATTCGCAAACCCGTATTAGGACCGAATTTTTTGCTGACAACCCTATATCAATGTGTTCGTAATGAAACAGCGCTTATGTTGATATATTTTTTTTTTATTATCAAATCAAGTGAAATTAACTGGCATATATACCTGTTTATACCTGACAACCGTAACGAGATGACATTTTAGACTGCATATAGAAAATAAATAAAACAAAAATTTATGTACTAAAATAGTTAATTTATTAAGTATTATTTACATCATCTTCACAATATTCCGCTAAAAGAAAAAGCATCAATGAAGCACCTGAATCCAAAGCGCGTTTTTATTTATTTAAACTAGAAGAATGTGCTAAATATTTTGCACAAAAACAATCAAAATTTAAAATAAACGCTTCAATTAGATTGTTATGATCTGTCCATTCATCATGGAAAATCTTTTTGATTTCAATTTTTTTTTTTTAGAATAAACACGCATTCTGGTTTATAAAAAAAACTTATGCTACTTCATACGGTTAATCCTTTAACGATATCTTAGGTCGTAATAGGGTTTTCTTCAATTTTAGTTGAATTACTTTAGTTGAGACTGTTTGAATTTTGATGGTCCTTTTTTTATTTTAAAAATAAAATCGGAAATCCGTTTCCATACTTTTGTGGTACTATTTGCAAGGTTAACGGACGATTTTCGTACTAACATTATATTGTTAGTCCGAGTGACTCGCAGGATTAAATATCATAATATAGCATCTCAACCGTCTGTTACGACCTTTACACAAAAAAAAAGTTTTTACTAACTTATAATATAATTTTGCATAATTTTCCATAAATACTCTCGTTAATAAATAAGTTTGCTATCGCTCACTACGTCATCTGGTCCATTGATTTAGTGAAGACTGACTCAAATGCGAAACAGTTTTTTACTTAAAGTTATTTAAACAATCTTAAACAATTAATGACTGAATTACATTAAAACAGAACTATTTTATGGATATATTTGCGTAGCGGACTCAATATAGAGGTAAGAATAGGTAAAGTAAAAGTGGGATTCATTTGAAAGCTGCCAAATTTACATAAAACAATAAAGTACAGCTGGAATTCCATCGATTGAGCAACACCACACATACCACATACATATGTAGTAAAAATTTCCTCCAACTATTGGTATTTATAACTTACAATTTACACATTTTCATTTTTTATAGTGACAATAACGCTCATAAATCTCTATACACAAAAATATAGAATTCTATATTCTATTATTAAAAAAGAACTGAAAGTAGGGGTTCAGGCGCCTTACTCTTCTAGGCTAATGCAATCACGATAGATCTACATTGCAATTGTAATGTTTCGTACTGTTGATTTGGTACACTAGCGCCAATTGGCTCAATAATGCGTGGTTATTGAATGAACTAATTGACATTGAGTAAATATTGAGTCTATGCTTCAAGAATACGAGTTAAGATTTGATGAAAATTGAGATCGTCACTGGATTGGATTGAAATTGACATCGAGATTGTGTTAAAGAATAAGCCTGCTGGAAATATTAAAAAATAGCATCAAAGAAGAAAGTAAATCTCGTCTTTTAGGTATAATGGATGACGACGTTTATTGGTATTTTCATGTCATTGGTTTTAGTATAAGCTTTCTTAAGTAGTAAATGAAATGATACTCTTCGATTCAATATCAAAAGGCGTTATAATTTATATCTAAGGTAAGGCACTATTTGTATTAAAACAATAAACAAATCTGGCTGGCAATAAACAAAGATTGACCATAGAAAAAAATAACATAATGTTAAGAACGTAATTAATTTAGAAAATGATTCAAAGCAAACCCATGGGACAATGCATAGTTTTTGGTTTCATATATATTCACTACACTTACACATGTATATGATTACGTATTAAATATTATTATTACACTCAGTTAAAATATAAGAGGTATGTAAGTACAGTATATAAGTATTCAGCCATACAATACATTATTACTTAACAAAAGAATAAGTGATGTAAGATCCAATCAAATCTAGCAAGATACGTAGTAATAGAATAGATAGTATATACAATCAAAGACAAAAATGTTGTATCAAAAAACAATAATGTTAAAATAAATAAACATGACTAAAATAATTAAAAGTAGTTTGCTGAAATCCATAGGTTTTGCGCAATCTTTTATTGTTGATTGTGCTTCGATAATGTGTATTTAAAGTAAATCACACATGATACAACGATGTTGGGGGCCATCTTTTTGCAACAATGTATTCACAACGCATTGACTTTTCCTGTGAACAAATAAAACTTTTTTATCTTAATTGATTCTGTGACATATTTCAAATTGTTATTCGATATTCATTGTTATAAACTGATATTATTTTATAATAGATCAATAAGGTCAGTAATGGTGCGTCGTACCACGCCCTTTATTTTGTCCTAGGTTTCTGCATCCAAACTTTTTATCTCTGATTTTTATTATTTTTTTCTTTTTTTGATTTTCGTGATTTTAAATTTTTAAATGACACGATATGCACTTTCTGTATGTGAGTTCGTGAAAATTATTCTAACAGTACATAACATGTTTATTGTTGAAATTAATAAAATGTTTTAAATTATGGTTTAAAGTAAATGTATGTAGGAATGCGTTAAGTGAAAAAATGAGTCCGGCGCCCGGGTGCTTTGGGTGCAAAGGTATTTCCTTCGGTATTATTGTGCACAGTGAGTGTGAGTGTACTTGCGTTACCTGTACATTACTGGGCAGTATTATTGTACACTTGTCGTCCGGCCAGCTCGAGGAGATACCGGTCCGGGTGCTCGATCCACTCAGCCGCTGATAACTTCACCTACACATACATTGTCATTATTTTCAGTCTGGAAGACTTCTCTGTTTATAACAAGTTTTTATAGTATTCGGGATTTAATTTTCATCTTTATTTGCAATTTTTTTTCATCGTTGTTTCAAGAACGAAATGCAACATAATAAGTTAATCATGAAATGCTTTCCGATTTCAAAAAAAAAATCATTTATTTATAATTAATTAAACTGGTAAGTAATCTTTATAATTTTTTAAATATTTTTAATGTTGTCCAATAACTTTGATTTTTATTGATAAATACAGTAAATTTCCCAGAGATATTAATGTAATGTGCTTATTATGTAATGAGGAATAATTTAAAACGATTTTTCAAAATAAGTCAAATACGCGTCTTAACAGGTATACGATAGTAAATTATGAAATATGTTGGAAATTATAACTTATGAGTATGTTTAAATAATTATGTGGTTTTTTAAGAATATTGCAAATATATTTTATTTTTGAAAATAAACTTGAAAATTAATGCCGGGATCCGGCAAAATTCGTGGTCCGGCCCCACATATAATGAGTGTACCTGTCGCTGCCGTTCTGCCTCGCGCACCTGCCACTTCTTGATGTCGAGCTGAGTGTCCCGCGACGCCTGGTCCCCACACCCCCACACCTTCCCACATATCAACATTACATTATCTATACCTAATAATATTATATACATGAATAATATACAGGAATAATTAGAATATCTAAATCCCAAAACCTCCAGTTCCCGAAAGGTCCATTTTACTGTTATGATGCATTTGTCGAATACCGACTACTGAGATGAATAATAATACATAGAACATTTACTGGCAGTTGCATTAAAGTTTAATGACATCTTTAAGCTCTAATGAATGTCAGATTTGTATGAGTAATGTTGCTTTAACCTGATAATTTTAATGGGCGTTTGTGCAACTGTTTGTTAGAGAATTGGACATTCTGAACTGAGAGGTCTTAATTCTTTCAAACATTTTACAATAATAACATCCCCCATCCAACGAAAGTCTCCGCTTTTCTAGTTTTTATATAGTAAAAGAGGAAACTTTTCATTTTTTTGTTTGTCTGTAATGAGTCGACAAAAACTATTTAATAAAAAAAAAACAATTATTCATAGTTAATGGCATTTCTGTTGCACAAGCTAGACTAAATTTAGTTTTAATCCTGTAAAACTGCGATTTCAATTCCTGTAAATAAATAAGATGGCAGAAACGTAAAGATTTTATATTGCATTATATGGACAACTGCTTTTATTTTTAGATTACGTCACAACAGAATAATGTTAAGCTGTAACCAAATAAAAATTTTAAATGTTTAGTTCAAATACAGTCCGTTGCCCAAATGTCCATTAAGGTTTGACGCTTTTAAGCTCTAATGAATGTCAAATTTGTATGGGTAATGTCGCATTAAAATAAAAAAAAATTAATGGACGTTTGTGCAACTGAATGATAGTGGCACAATAAAAACACCATTATTAGTGACTCTAACAATTTTCCAACAAATAATGCTTAAAAATCCACTTTGTCCCACATAATATAAGTGCCAGGGACAAAGTGAATTTTTTAAGCATTATTAATTGGAAATGTTTTCCATTGAATAGAATTTTGAATGCAAATTGATCAAATGTAATAATTATAAAAATGCTTTAAAAATTTCAGTTTGGTACGAAATCAGACGGTATCTCATAATCATTGTAAGGATAGCTAAAGTAAAAACTGAACTTGTGTTTAATTTAAGAAAGGACTTTAAACATATTATAGACTATAAAAGATATCAATTCGTTGGGTCTAATTTCCGCATTTGTATACCATTTTTGGTGCAAGATCTAACGTGTTAGTATCAATAGCTAGATAATTTATAATTGAAAATGTATTATATAACAACAACATTAATATATAGCTGCGTTTGTAGGTGCTTCTAAACTAGAAGCAACTTATCGACCTGCCATCCCGCAGGCCAATTACATTTTACCATTGTACTATTCAACTTAAGTCAACTAGTTGAAAGAATCTATTGAAGTGCGAAACATTAGCAGAATTGCCCTTTTTGGCCATACAAATGGTACATAACTGCAATATTGCAACTGGTATTTCTTGAAATGTGTTGCAGCCACTAATTGCCAAAAATATTGCCTGTATTAACACAGCTTTAATAATATTGCAGGTATATATTTTCAATTGTAAATGATCTAACTATCGATACCTATATGTTAGATCTCGGATCAAAAACGTATACAGTCTTTGTTACTGACCTGTATAGCTATAAGCGTGTAAGGCACTCCTTGGAATGTGATAGTGTCGAAGTCCTCCGGTATAGAGAGCAGCGGGTTGCGGGGGTCGCTCCCCGCGCGGAGCCCTTTAGGATAACCTCGGATGGACGTGTTCAGGTACAACATACGGGGCGCGCGCTCTATCAACGCAAACCTACAGGCAATAGGGATGATGACTAATTTTTGTTTGTTTGTTTGTCCGTTTAGTAGGTTAATGAATTATTTTTTCGTAATCAATGAATTACGTCGAGACATTCAGTTGAAATGACGTCACGCTTTTGTATATTTTCTACAAAACTGTGACGTAGCGAGCCCCCACTCCTCAATTTTAAAATTTTAATGTCAATTATCTAAGCCATTTCTTGTTAAATAAAAAAAAACGTATATAATATATTTCTATTATCTGACTGATGGACTATTAGGACTATTATTACTTATTCCTTTTTTTACCCAGTCATCAACCTTAGTGTAATTTTAGACAACACATACATTGCCCATTCTCTTGTATGATAGAAATAACAAAGATATCACAGTTCAGACACACGCAATGCAACACTCGCAAAAGCTTATGAAGTGATAAAATTATGTTTTGGCTGAGGCATTCATTTGATATTTGAGTATCTGCAAACGTTACCACTATTTTTTAAAGTCCAGTGTTACACAATTATTATATTATAATTTAACTGTACCTCTTGCTTGCCTTTTAACCAGAGCATCAACGTTATTGAATCATTTAGTCAAAGTTCTGATAGTAGTGCACAGGTAGTGTATTTTGTAGTGTACTCACGCGGGATAGAGCTGCATGAGCGCGGTATCTGCGGTGCCCCAGTACTGATGGGTCTCCCTCCACTCCTGCGGTGCGCAAACTATACACGTCACGCCGTCCGCCTCTATCACAACTATCGTTGGACCCCTGTTACAACAACTCGGCAACATAAGTTTACACGCGATAAACGGTTAGATCGTAATGTAGAATAGGGATGATGACTGGGTAAAAAAAATGCAATTCTATTTAGTCCGTCAGTCAGATAATAGATAAATATTAGATACGTATTTTTTTTTTACTTCAATTTAACAAGAAATAGTATAGATAACAGTCATTAAAGTTGAGGAGTGGGGGCTCGCTACGTCACAGTTGAGTAGAAAACGTACTCTAACGTGACGTCATGCGAAATTTCAACTCAATGTAACGCCGTAATTTTATGAATACGAAAAAAATAAAAAAATACGTGCTTAATATTTTTTAACACTCTACCTGACGGACAAACACACAAAAATTAGTCATCATCCCTATTGTCAAGTCGAGCAATTATAATAGGGTTATCTCCTACCCCACCCTGAGGGTTGGTCCGCAGGGGAGAGCCCCACATAACCCGTGGAGCTCGCGCAGGGTAAAGCGGGTATGTGTAACGCATTTCTAAGCGACAAAAAAAAGGGTTGTCTCCTACAAGTGAAAATACAGGTTATATGTCCAGAAATTATGAACCATTTTATCTTATAAATGTTATGGACCAAGTGATAAATTGCGCATAATACATAATGCCCGGTCATTATGAAAAATACAAAATATGAGAGAGCACTTTGATAAATTATTCAATCGGGTCTTGTTCGTGCATTTTTTTAAAACAATTATTTACCTCGACGTTTCGGCTACGTTACAGCAGCCGTGGTCACGAGGAGACTGGAGAACTGGCGGGTGTCGTCTTCTGATTTTAGTTGAGGGTAATCCGGTAATAATGTTTTTAACTGATTTTCAGATGTACCCTCCACTTGATTTTATTATACGTAAAGGTGGCGACACACTGCACTTACGGTATCCGAGAATATTGTTCGTGGTTGTTTGCGATCGCGACACTTATACATTTTTATAACCGGATTCCACGTTGGTGAGAGTTTATATCCACTTTCCCGGTTGAAATTGTTGTGTTTTTTGATTTCAACCGCTTCACGAACAATCCTTGGATAGTAATGTCGTTCAGTGGAAAGGACATGAGGTGTATGTAACTCGATCCAGTGGTTTGATCCAGATGATAATAAGTGCTCTGCAATCGCGGACTTCTCCACTTGACGATTTTTGACCGCTGCTATGTGTTCTCTTACACGTTCGGCGATAGTCCGCTTCGTTTGTCCGATATATGAACTACCGCAGCTGCAGTCAATTTTATAAACGCCAGGTTTTTGGTAAGGAATACTATCCTTTGGTGATCGCAATTGGTGTGACATTTTTGATAAAGGAGTAAAAATGGTGTCTATAGAAAAATTTTTCCTCAAAATGGAACCAATTTTGTCCGTTACCCCCTTAACATAGCCTAAAAATGCCCGTTGCCTGGGAACCTTAGGTAGTCTTTCCTTACACCTTCGGATAGGGTATGACCTCCTTGCGCTGTATCCATTTTTCCTTAGCACGTCCTGTACATGGGACAACTCATCTGCTAAGAAGTCAGTATTACATAATGCGTTAGCCCTGTTAATAAGAGTTGTCTCCACAGAACGTAGGTGTTGAGGATGATGATGAGATGAAGCGTGGAGGTACTTGTCTGTGTGTGTTGGTTTCCTGTAGACAGTGTGTTTCAGGGACCCATCAGCTTGCGCCATGACTTTAACGTCCAGAAAGGGTAAGGTTTTGTCACTCTCTAACTCATAGGTGAACTTGAGATTCGGATGGATATTATTGACGTGTGTAAGGAACTGCTCAATCTCCGGTTTGTCGCCCTTCAGGATACAGAACACATCGTCTACATACCGTTTCCACATACGGATCCCATGTGACTGGTAATCTATCAATGACTCGACATGTTCCATCCATATATTGGCCAAAAGTGGCGCTACGGGGCTACCCATGGCGACACCATCAATTTGAAGGTAATGTTTGCCGCGATATAGGAGATAGCTGCCATCTAAACAGTTTCGTAATAGAACCATGTACCCTTCCGGTATATCGTTTTGTCTAAGTTTCATCCTAACAACCTCTAGACAGTCCTTAACTGGAACTTTGGTGAACAGCGACTCAACATCAAAACTCACCATTACGTCATCCGGATCCAGTTTTGTATCATCGAGGATCTGTACAAAATGACGCGAGTCCTTCACAAAGGATGTTGTAGTGCCCACAAGGGGTTGCAGTACGGAAGCAACGTGTTTTGCCAAATAATAAGTAGGTGAGTCAATCTGACTCACAATCGGTCTCAGTGGAACGCTGGCCTTATGCACTTTCGGCAATCCGTATAATTTTGGTGGTTGTACTATCTTCGGTTTGTATAGGTTCTCAAAGATGTCCTCGGTGAAAAGGTGTTTATAATCCCTGATAACAGCACGTATTCTCCTTGTAACTCTCGCAGTTGGATCGTACGATACCGGCTTATATATGTTATCATCTTGCAACAGAGCAAGTATTTTGGAGTCGTAATCGCTAGTATTTATCACGACGGTAGCGTTGCCTTTGTCGGCCTTGAGAACGAGAAGGTCCTTATTAGTTCTCAAGTTCTTAAGAGCTCTACGCTCTTCGTTCGTGACGTTGCTCTTAGGTACTTTGGATTTACGTAACACGATAGCGACATCTTGCCTCAAAGCGTCGGCATCATCAGTTGGTACCTTATTACGAACTATTGTCTCCTCTATACTGCTGATGATATGTTCATACGGTATCCTCTTCGGGGTAGTAGCAAAATTCAGTCCCTTTGCTAAAACACTGCGAGTGGCACCGTCAAGTGTAGTATCCGATAAGTTGATGACGTCATCAACTGACTCCCCAGTGATCCTTGATCTTCCACTACGAAACATATGCAATTTGTCGAATTTACGTTCATGCTTTTGCGTGGATAACTCGAAAATTCTGCTTGCTTGCTGATACGTTACGCGATCACATAAGCTCACGATAACTAACGATAGCTCGGTCACACACTCACTATGCACTTTATAAAGGGCACGCTGTACACTGTCCAACTCACGATGACCGTTACGTATCAGTTGTTTAAGAAGACGAACACTCGCGCTCCGTAGAATGTCACTGGAATGTGCTATGTGTACACGCGGCTTAATACGAACGCACGTAGGTATCAAACCGTTATCACGACATTTTGTTAGAAAAATTGATGAAGTCTCTAACCTCACTTTTTTCTTCCGTAACGATTCTAGATGGCGCACTTTGTTTGCAATTTCCGGCCCGTATCGGTTTGCTAATAATATTTTTAAACTCACACGATTTGTATACATTATAATTATATGAATGTTTGTATGACAACAGTTCATTTGGTAGAATTATTGTTAACCTGGTTATTATTATCACAAAAGCATTTGGGATATTTATCATTGGTTCAATCTTTCACTAGGCTGCACAACTTTTAGACGAATAATGTTTCGTCAATGTATGCCATTCCATTTTCCTACATTGACAATTACTGTCTGAGTGTGTAAATTTGAGTTCAAAATGTTATAATAAGTATAGCGACAGAAAAATGTGGGTTAGGTTAGGTTAGTGTGCGACAAACGTATGCCAGAAACGAATCACTTTTGTAAAAGCAAGTTAAGGTAACATTATTGGTGAAATTAGACGACGAGCAAAGAGAGGAGGAGCGCATTAAGTTTACTGAGCAAACCAGAATCGACTTAACTAATAAAACATTTGGTAAACAAAAAATAACTTACAAAACATTTTGCTACTTGAAAGTTGGCATTTAAAAAAAGAGTTATTTAAAAAGCAATCGTTCAGTTAGTAACGATGAGGTTGGGAAGAAAACGATTTTATTTGACAAAAATATCTTTGTGTGTTACATATCTTTTGTATGTTTTATAGTTTTGACATATTACTTTAAAACATAAAATGAAATAAAGTTTAAGCATTCAGATTCATTACCTAATAATTAGCGTCTTCTAGTAAATCGTGCCACGCTTTCTTCCTCCCTGCACTGTGTCTAGCTTTATTATCAAATTGCTCATATTTCATGTAGTAATATAATAATGACCGTGCAATGTGATAAATAATGATGTTTAATTAGAAATAATAATTATTCATAATGCTCGTATGTACATAATAATGTACATATTGATAAATAATTATTAATAAATAATACCCGCATTTATCTCCTGGTCCATAACTTTAATATGTAATAAAATAAATTTTGTATCAGTAATTTGGAAAATATTATGCTTTGAAAATTTGAAAAAAGTAGAAAAAATATGTATCAAAAATTTGATAAAATAAATATGTCATTTAATTAGTTACATAAAACGTAACAACTTGCATTACAGCTATAAACATTAATGTACAAGTAACAAAAATATTACAAATATTGCCTACTAAAAAAACGTATGGGCACATTTTTCGTCATTTATGGGCACATATTTAGCATTGCATTTAGTTTGACTTGGCTTCGTTCACAGTGGCTTGAATTTGTAGGAAGCGTTTTCGGCCGATTAGTAGCAGTTCCACAAACATAGCAACTTATCTCCGGAACAAAAAAAAAATGTTCAGCTAGACTATTATTATTAGACGTATTTAAAGTCTTCAACATATCGTCGAAACTTTGATTAAAGGAAGGCTTAAGTATCGTTAATGTGTGTGTGTACCGGTATGCGGTGGTGTGGTGAAGGAACCGGTTGGCACCGAGGCCGTGGTCTCGCGAGCAGTACAGCGGCACCCAGTGAGACGGCACCGCACACACCAGCCGCGCCAACCAAGAAGCTGATGACAGCCCTGCACACATCCTTACACTTATCTCACCGTCCACGCCGCTACCGTCAAAGGCTAAAGTAACACTATGAGTAGGTGGGCCAGACGAGTAACGAAACTAGAAACACTGCAAGAGATCTGGCGATGCTTTGGACGTGCACCAATCAGTATCTTTCCATAGCTCACTGTGAGTTTCGGCTTGAATGTGAGTAAAGCAACTTCACTCTAAAAAAAAAATTGTTAAATCAAACAATATTGTGATATATGTGACCAAGCATCTTGTTTCCATATGAGCCTGACAAGATGTTAGATACATTAAATAAGATGGTTTTTATTATTTTTACTATAGTTACTTTGTTAAGATAGTTAAGATTTCATTCAATTTGATCATTATAAATAACTATAGCAACTACCTCCTAGTCTTCAATTTAAATAAGATCGTAGTCGATATGTCTATGATATGTGACTGTATGAACAATTTACCATAATTGATTCAACCAAGAGGTTGGTAAAAATTAACATGAAACGTGGCTAAACTAATCAATTTACGAAAGTTAATTTGATCAAAGAGTTGGTCAATTTAACCATGAAATATGTACTTGCCAATTTACCGTAGTTCTTTCAACCGATAGGTTAGTCAATATAAGCATGAAACATCGTTGTACTAACCAATTTACCGAAGTTAATTCAACCAACATGTTGGTCGATATTAATATGACACTTGATTGTTTCAAACAATTTACACCGAAAATAATTCTGCCAAAAGATTGGTCAATTTAAGCATGAGATATGATTATATCAATTGATTTACCAATGGTAATTCAACCAAGGCAACCAACCACTTTAACCGTTTGATCATTCTGAACTTTTGGTCCAAAGCGAGTCAGATTTTAAACTCGGACCACGGCTCAGAGCCTAACCAAAGAGCTAAAGTAAATAACTGGAATGGTTGGTTTCGAATCCCATATTAAATTTTTTTTAAACGGCATATTACTTATACAATCTAACGATATAAACTGATACCGCGATGCATTAAATGAACAACGCCATCTAGTTTGCAGACTTAAAACTATTCGGGCACCTATGAAGATGATGGGCGTGTTTCATATTAATATCGACTAACATGTTGGTTGAATTAATCTTTTTCATAACAATATTCAAACAGTATTCTCGCAATAGAAAAGTGAATTTGATAAGTTTGTGTGGATTTAACAAAGTCACTCTTTGTTGGCACTCGCTTTTCTTAGTTGATTCATATAAGACAGTATTTAAATCAATCAGAATTTGATAATTATTTTAGCAAATACATTGTTAGTAGCATGAACAGCTTAATTTTAGTTAGTCCAATAATGTCAAGTAGTTACCATTAATCATTCATGTTTTTGAATTGACTAAATAGAAATACAAAGGGTTTTTTTGGTTCTACTAACGTTCTTTGTTAAACCAAATACAAAAACTTATTACTGCAACAATAAAAATCGTCTAATCTATTACTTTACCTATTTATTTTGATTAATTTGTATAAATTGCTTCAACATACTTAGTTGTTAAATTTAACTATTAAAAATAATCGATTCACACAAAAAAATCCAGTAATGATAGATACGATAAATATATTTGATAGAATTAATCAGGGTTACCAAAATTTTAATTTAACCATACTTTAACTAGTTGGTTCAATGTTTCAGCTTTGGTTGATTTATGTAAATAAGTAATTGTTTTATTCAATATTATGTCAACCAAGAGAAAATCGCTCTTTGTTGGCCTCCATTTTTTAAAGTGTTTGTATCATTAAACTTTCAACGACTCGCTCGAAGTGTGTGTGTGAAATGTTAAAATGAAGGGAAGTTTCTTTATCTAATGCGAAATCATGTTTTTAAAAATTCATTTTTGAACGCCAAACACCGAGTAAAATATGGACACCGCTCAGGAAAGCCTTCGACTTCCAAAATCGACTTAAATCTGTCTATTTGGTGTATCTAAGGTTGCCAATTATAATAATGCACTATATCGCACTCCCGGTGCGACACTGTCACTTATGCAAAAAATTAGTTTTTCAGGAGAAGAGTTTTAAACACTGCCACCTCACAAAACAATGACTTTAGAAGATACAGATGAGATGAATCATACGGAACATAGTTCCGTAGTCATAGTCCCTACAAAAGGAGCATTATCGCATCAAGTAAAGGGGGCTTTAGGACAATTATTACATATTTAACTAATTTTTGTATTTTTTGCAAAAGTGACAGTGTCGCACCGGGGGTGCGATATATTTGCACTATGAAATAAGTGCTAAAGGTACATTAAACTACATACACCGCCAGTTGCACAAACGTCCATTATGGTTTAATGACGCCTTTAAGCTCTAATGAATGTCAAAACTGTATGGGTAATGTCACTTTAAACTAATGAGAACTTTAACGGACGTTTGTGCAACACACTGACAGTAACACAAATGGCGGCCTTATTGGTAAGGTAACAATCTGTACCAGAACAGTACATTTATAAGGCATTAATATGATTATTTGGTGGTTACATTTAGTTTTGCCAATACCAAGCTACAAGAGACCACAGTTTTCATCAGAATTATGGTTATCCCTTATTTGTGTATTGCAGCGGTTCCTTGTGTATTACATACTGTTGGAGACGTATATAGTACGCAAAAATACTATATTTTCAACACCGAAAATTAGCAAATACTGTTGGCAACCCTAGGTGTATCTCACCGTACGCGGGAGTCGGGGCGGGGGCGTGTAGGGGGCGGGAGTAGAGCGGCGGCGCGGCGGCGGCCAGCAGCCACGCCACCGACAGCGGCAGTGGCGCCGCACGCTCCAACACCGGTGTGCCCAGTTCCAGCACCGGTGTCGGCAAGTCGCCCGCCCGCGACGACTCGATGTCGCGGTGTCGTGTAGCCAGCACGTGCACGCAATACCTAACATCACACTATCACCTCAACGCCCTCGTCGCATATAGATCTCGGGAGTCACTTGATCGACTCGCGAAATCCTAATAGTTACCCGTTCAAAAAAAAATCAACGAACTGGAGTGCATTATATCGGTTTGCAAATAGCCGGCCCGACCGAAGTTCTTGGACTGATAAGTTAGAGTCGAGACTATGCGTAGGATCTGTTACATAATTTAAACTTCTGAATATAGAATGAAGGTAACAAAAATAGTGATTGGATTTAACAGAAACAATTCAATAGTCGAAAACTATAAAAAATGAAGAGTTCATCGCAGTAAAACAGTCATCACCTTTTGAATAAGTTGGTACGCGTTTAAGATAAAAATATTGGACTATTCAGAAGAACTTTATATAGATAAACATATATGCATACGAAGGCCTACACAAAATTAGAGTTGTTCAACATATTTTTGGTTAATGCAATCTCCAATATTGATGTCGACGTCGTTCGTATTGATGTAGACGATCTGTCAATGAATGGGTGACCAAAAATTTATTCTCCTCGAGCTCCTTCGTCGTTCGCAAGGTAAGTAAAGCCGTTGGTCCTGGTTCCAACTGCAGAATTAATACGCAACGGAACCACTTTTGCTGTAGCCTATATTATTCCATCCTTAGGTAAGGCCTGAGCTCCACTAGTGAGGACATTGATAGGCTAATAATAATGGTATTGTATAAAAGTACCTGTGTATGGGGAATATGAGCCTGTGACAGTGCTCCTCCAACCAGCGCACCACGAAACCGATGCTGTGACTGTCCTTATTGTTGAAACATCCCTTCACCACCGCCGTTAAGGTCTTATCGATCTAACGAGGAGATACGCGGTCGAGTTAGCCACTCCTTTATAGAAAGTCGAAAGTCAAAACCCTATAGCTATGATATAAACAAATCAAGTTTTTCAACATAAATATAATTCAAGCTAGACTATACACAAATCTATTAATTAATGTTGAAGTGTTTATAAAGCTGCTGCAGTAGCAGCAATTTCACCAGATTTAAAGAGGTTCAGTTAATAAATAGTATAAGAACGGAATAGTCTCTGCACTGACCATAAGGCAGGTCTGGGGACCCTCGGGGTAGTGGTCCATGGATAATTTATAGCTGGTATACAGTAGACTGCGAAAACCATCAGGGGTCATCATGTTGTCGTCTGTTTCCGCACCAAACATTCTAAGTGAATGAAATCACTAATATATATTATTTTTAAACCGAAAGGAGGATTTATGTATACTTTACTTTTCACTGTATTTTTTTTTGTGATAATAGGTAAGTTCATCGATTTCATCTTGAATTGTGGGCCAATTTCTATCAAAGTAGCTGTTGCCCCGCGGTTTCACCTGCGTCAATTATAGCTTATTCCCCCTTGTATTATGTAGCTTCGAGTAGATGAAAGACTTTTATAAATCGATCCAATAGTTTCGGAGCCTATCCAATGCAAACAAACAAGCAATTCAATCTTTCCATTTTATAATATGAATATAGATTATTTATTGGAAAAAATATGTCGAGCAAATGAACAAAATCCCAAAATGGGACATTTTTTTAGCATTCAAACTAAGACGCTCGTGCATCATAATTTAAACTTCGTTTTATCAACCTTGAAAAGTTTACTAGTTACCTGACGTATGTATCTATTATGACCGCATCATCCAACATACTGAGGATTCGTTCGCAGTGCTGCCTGAAGGTTGACAGGGGTATGTGCTTATTCTTACATTTGCCCACGCGATGAATGTATTTATAGAACTGCCTTGCTAGCTCCGGATACATAGGGAACAGGTACTTCTGCAGATAAACAATAATTTTGCTTCTGTAGTTACCAATCACCATAACTTACATAGTTTGCCTTAGTCTCTTTACTAACGGATAGATGCGATGCAATTCGATATCGATGAGCGACATCGCATGTCCTTATAAAATGTATGGAGAATCGCATGTTTACTCATGAGTTTGCACAATCCGTCGCTATCGATCACAAATCAACTCGACATCGAAATGCATGTCACAGACACGAGTACAGACTCGTGGTCTGCGATATCGCTTCAAATATACGAGGGCGGTGGAACACTCGATCTATTTTCGATTTTCTGTTAAGTGAAATCGAGGAGCGTTTTAGCTGCGCAATCTTACTAAATTTTCAAAATACAATATATTCAATTTGAGAAAATACTATGGCAATGTGCCTCCTATATAAAAAAGCGAAAAGATCGATGTAGTGTTTATCGCGTTTGATTGCGGAGATTAAGCGACGATTGCAAAGGCCAGTAAATGGGTGGGGGTGTCAAATATTTTTGGCGGAACGATTTAGGACGACCACGCGGTCCTAGTACGGATTACTGGGTAGCAATCCTCATTGGGACCTAATTACGGGTCCAGTTACTAATGTTGGGGGGATTGGTTTCAACCATTAAGAATATCTGTGCTTTAACGCCACCAATCCGCATTGAGACCTACACGCGGACCCAGTTGGGCATGCTGGGTAGATTGGTTTCATCTATGAAGATTATCTGTGCTTTAAAACCATTTATCTAACCAATATAAAACACGATTGCTATGAGTTACCGACCGAATTCCGGTAAATTATGTTTGTAGACTAAGTCGAAACTGCATACCCTGAAGGATAAAGTGCTATTGTAGAACTGAGCAATAAAACCAGTGAAAATATAAGAGCGTCGTATAACAATGGCAACTTATATGTCAACAATTAAATACTAAACACACTTACCGTGAAACATTTTTCCGTGACTCCATTAATACCGTCTTCTTCGCGCGATCGTTGTGCAAGTAACTGTGAAAGAATAAACACGTACAATCATTGAGGTTCCTGTGGAGAAGCAAGAATCTCCCGAGTACACAATATAGATATAAAAGTTCCTGCAATCGATTTTGTACTAGACTTTAGCTCGATTGGCTTCGATTTTACTGGCATCATCTAAAATCAAAGCCAATGGAGGCTGATTTGAAATGTATATAAAAAAGAGGTTAGATTATAATAATGTAACATATGAATAATGTAATATATATTTGTCAAAGTAACGTCATTGCATTATTTACAGAGTAAATAAACAAAACTATTATAGAATTTACTAGTGGCCGCCAGCGACTTCCTCCGCGTTTTCCATTATTTCTTCGCTCCTAATAGTTGCAACGTGATGTTATATAGCCTAAAGCCTTCCTCGATAAAGGGTCTATTCAACACAAATTTTTTCAATTCGAACCAGTAGTTCCTAAGATTAGCGCGTTCAAACAAACCCCAGCTTTATAACATTAGTATAGTTTCGTCTAATCATATGTTGGCAGACGACAGGTTTTGTACATATCAAAATTATTCTATAAGTCAATAATGAATGGATGTACTCTCTTGAAAATATATTTAAGCCGATGTTTTAACATCATACTAACGACGTCTATTCTTATCAATTGACTGATAAACACGTTAGATAGTGAAAAATATTTTAATTGATAACTTGATTCATTCACAATATTTAATTAACTACTAAATAATTAATATCATAGATCAATATATATATATATACCGATTAAACGTTACATACGATTGGGAATAAGTACATATCACTTTTTCTAAGTAGTTATCCAAAAAAGGTGTAAAACTCTCAATTTTATTTAAAAAATGCCAATTAACACCAGAAAATCTCTTTCTCTTTCTAAAACATATAGTAAAAATATGTTGTTTAAAATTTTTATTCATTTATCATTTCCTTGAGTAGCTTTGAATACTATCAATAGAGTAGTAGCTTTTGCAGACTTATTTTTTAACTAGCTTTCGCCAGCGGCTTCGCCCGTGTGGTCCCTAGGGAAATGTTAAGTGGGAAAAAAAGAAATCCTATTATCTAAGTCAGCTTATACCCTATCTGTATATCAAATTTCATCAAAATCCGTTCAGTAGTTTCGGCGTGATTTAACTTTTTTAATTAGGGATGACTGAAAGTGTTATAAACGTAAGAGTAGACAATAGACAAAAACAATCAGAAAGCTTCGAACTGCTAAGCTATCGGGAGTTACACGTGTTATTATGAGTCAACCATAAAAGATAGACATATGCTGTCGTGAGATATTTTTTATATAATTTTAGGCAGAACATTTCCGTCATACATGATTTCTGGGTAGCTTTAATCATTAAGGTTGCACACACGATGGAAGCTTAAAAAATGGAGTAACTTCTCCCGTTTTCCCAACATTTCCCTTCACTGCTCTGCTCCTATTGATTGTAGCGTGATGAAAAGTATACTATAACCAGCTCAGGAGTATGAAAAATAATTGTACCAAGTTTCTTTAAAATCCGTCGAGTAATTTTTGTTTCTATAACGGTTATACAGACAGACAGACAGACAAAAATTTTACTGATTGCATTTTTGGCATCAGTATCGATCCCTAATCACCCCCTGATAGTTATTTTGGAAATATATTTCATGTACAGAATTGACCTCTCTACAGATTTATTATAAGTATAGATAAAACGATTATGAAACTGCATTCCTGAAATTTAGTTATGCTATTAATTAAGAGTTTCTACAAGATTTTAGATATACTGATACTAGGGCCTAATTGTCTAATTAATCGCAATCCCTCTAAATTTGACATTCGAGAAGATATTCACGAACTTCACGCAATAATATTACTACTATTTGATATGTGTATACTTAATTGCGATCGTGAAGCTTTAATAAAAATATTGAATGAACGATGAACGCAAATATTTGAAATAACAAAGTTTAAATTGTTTTCTTTGATCATTCAATAATTCGTTTTGAAATTTAAACATTATATAATTCCATAAATCGCTACCACGATCGCTTATTTAAGAGATTGCGATAGAATTTGACATAAAACAAGCAGGCCAGATACAGTCCCTGTCACCGGCTTTGTAGAAGATTCAAAGTACAAATGTAAAGCTATTTTTGGCTTCGTAAATAACTACCTTGCAAGTGGGAGCAGACGGTTTTTTCTTAGGCTTGTGGATCTGGATGCCCACAATCCTAAAGCGCAAACAATGCGGAGACCAAACACCCATTGCGATTCACTTCAAGCACTGTGTTACTTTTTACACATACTCTTTACACTCGCTAAGGACTTATTATAGATCTAAATGACAAAGCAACTTAATTATAAAGTAGACATTTACATGATTGTAGAATCAAGTTAATATAATTTTATCTATTAGTTATTTATATTATGTATGTATATCAAAAACAGAAATCAAACAACAACAACAACACACAAAAAGGAAGTGTGCTCTGAATGAGAGTTACATTAATTTTGATTTGATTTCTGATATGATTATAAATGACGAAGGGTTTAACGTTGATTAATAAAGCAGAGATTAGCTTTAGGGATAGGATGAGAACTAATCGTATTTTTATGATAAAATATTAATAACAAGACAATGTTTTGAAGTTACTGATTTTGAAATATAAATTTCTCAAATATGAACGTAAATGACGAAAAAAGAAAAGAGAACATAAATATAATTAAGTTGATCAATAACGTTCAAAATGGTATTAATTAGGCAATTTTAGTTAGTTTTAGCGTTACTCTGATCAATTTGAAACCACCCCAGAACCGAAAATTAATAACAAATAAAAATAAGCCAAAACCAGAAAAAAAAAGAGATAATTATTTCAATTATGACAACAAACGTATATGTGATATTAATAAAAAAAATAGTGGAAAAGGATCGTTATATTGTGCGTTATTCGAATGAAATTTAAAATAGAAACCAGTATACTAAAAGCGACCAAAATTCATAAATATTAAAAGAGACTCGACCAGTAGCAGCCGAGCAGCGTTTTTGAAATAACTTCTTATTGTTGTTAATTTCTAACAGTAAACGCGGAACCCTTTAGTATCTCATAGGTGATTAACGATCGATATTATTATAATCTGCGTCGAACAACAATAAAGCATTATTCTATGCATTTGTCAAGATTTGTCAATAGAGTGATAATGAGGGATTGTGATAGCAGAATTAATATTCTTGTCAGTGCTTTGATGATGAACTGGTGCCTCATATACCCGTATGTTTTATATATTTAATTAAGTTCAGTTTATGGAATGGCTTGAATATATTTTAATAATATCCTACTTCAAAATCAGCTCAATCAACGAAAATCCATTATTCCCTGTTATATTGTTTCGAATCATGACAAAAATAGACTTATTTCGTGTGTGAATAAATCTAATAGTAATATTATAAAAAGGTAAAGTTTCTAACTTTGTTTGTTTCTTGTCGGTAATCTCCGGAAATACTGATCTTCGGGAAGCTATAATTAACGCGGGCGAAAGGTAAGGTGAAAAAAGCTAGAAACTAATTTGTTATCATAAAAAATCATATAATATTTAAATGAAATACACAACTTGAAATCGAAACTTAATATGTGTCTGAGAGATATAAGGTCAGAATTAAAACTTTTCGATTAAGGACTGGAACAGTAGTAAATAAAGCTGAATTTTTTATATAAGTATTGGATTGAATATGAATAAAGTTGTCTTTAAAACTTATCGACGAGAATATATCTCGCCGACGCGACGGTAATGACTGTAATGATTATTAGCAATACGTTGGACTAGAAGCGTCCGTTGAGTCTGGAATGGACATCTGTCTGTTTGTAATTCATGCAGGTGTATCTCGAAAGTACTTGAAGATGATTCGACTGTTTTGATGTCTGTCTTGTTTATGGAATTCATTGAACGTCTTCAGCTGTTTCATTTATAAATGAAATTTTCAGTGACAGACTAAACAAACGGCAGATTCTTTGATGGACCGGATATGATCAAAGAGTTTTATTTGCGCCCTATTGGCACATGACACTGCCCGTATAAATGAATATAATCTTAATGCCAAAGTTAATATTGATCTTTATTGTATGAATATACTCAATATCTTTGTAACATATAATATGTTAACTACTCCTTAATATAATGACTGTTTGTTGTCTAAATAAAGACAAATAATACAACTGAATTTGCGAGCATCAACCGCGATGGACGATGACAGTAATCACGTGAATTGTTAATTAACAAGAAGCGGTAATAACTGAGCGAACTTATAACGTCACCACTGATATAATAATACCAAATTTATCATATGTTTAGACATATAATTTTAATTGAAAACTCAAATAGTCCCCAACAAAGTATGGTGCTCGCGCGTCTACCTTGTTTAAGGCGAGGTACTATGAAATTACCATTTTTTTTACAAATTTTAATGTAATGCTATGCTAATATTTGCCAAATAAAAAAAAATATCAAAATTAAACTTAAGATCGATTATTTTAAATCAATAAGCTACTTGACTTTTTTTTAAGTACGTCTAAACGGTTAATATTTGATTTACCAAACCATTAAAAATACGAGTACTACAACATTTTTTTCGACACCTAAAAACTGAAAAATTGTAGTTTTAGATGAAAGTATTAATTTGACAAAATACAGATTTCGCTAAGGTTTACTTTGCAAATATTTCAAATGTGAAAATATCATTTCAAGAATTCATTTTTACCTTGTGTGTCCATAAGTAGAGGCAAACTTTTTACTGAAAAAAAAATAAAATGATACTAGCTGTTATTTTTTTTTTACCGATTTTGAATTTCGAATTTGGAATGGACGCCTGCAAACATCAAAATCATCCGAGAGCAACTTCGCCGAAATCCATGTCGCACTCAGAAGAAACTCTCTCTGCAGACTAATATTTCAAGCGTTTAAATGAACAGAATACTACTGAATTATGATCTTAAGGTAAAGGCCTATAGCCGTAGAAAAGTTTTGCTGCTGAGGAGACATGATGCCAGGAAGATACTCTTCACCGAAAATTTCAACTGACAAAATAATAAAGTGTACGCTAAATCTAGCGGCTAGTGTGATGGTATGGTGGGGAGTTTCATATGGATTGGGTTTTTATGCAAGACTCGGCGCTATACCATAGAGCAAAAAGAACCCAAGCTTGGTTGAGGGAGAATGTGCCGGCTTTCATCGCGGTAGAGGAGTGGCCCTTCTCCAGCCCCAACCTCAACCCGCTGGATTACTCTTTATGGACTGAATTAGAGCTCAGGGCCAGCCAAAAGTTCCACCCAAACTTGAAGTCACTGAAGCGAACCCTTGTTCGAGCAGCAAAGTGAATTCCGCTAGAAAAAAATTGTGGCATCATTGATGACCGGATAAATCGTCTAAAGGCTTGCATTAAAAACAAGGGCGGTCATTTTGAATGAAATATATTTTACTGTTGATTATTATCTATTTAATGGTTACTGAAAATTTTAGAAATATAAGTTAATTATTAAAAAACTTACACAACTTTTATTTCATATCAAAACTTCGGAACACATAGTATTTTGTATGTAAATTTACATAAAAAAAAAAACAAAAGTCAATGTTTTAAAAAACCATCATCTTTTTGAAATTTCTTATTTAACTGATCTTAATCTCTATTCCAAAGTGTTCTGTAAAAAGTGCAAAAATAATATACTTTCTAGCTTAAAAATGGGTGAGTTATATCATATTATTGGTAGCTATGCTTTATGTGTAAAACGCTAAAGCTTCCCATTTTTTTATTCAATAATTTGAATGTATAGACGTCAACACATATCACAAGAGGTTGAATTACATATGCATATATATTTATTATTTTTTGTTCCGTGGGCAAAGCAAATTCTTTTGAATTAAATGAAAATATCTTTATTCAAGTAAGCTTATAAATAATCCAAAAAAATTAAATAGTACAAGCACTTTGAATTGTCAAAAAAACAAATTCCCCCTACCACTTGGTCAGGACGTCTTTTAGCTGTCACTGAACTACAACAGTTACCATATTAATATACCTGCTGTCTATTCATGTAGTCTGGACATAAATTTTTTTGCCATTTCTCATGGGTCATATCTTATCAGTCACGACTCATTATAAGTCAAGAATGGGCAATATTTAGACAGTGTAAACTTATCTGCAAAACCTTTTGTCAAAGCTAGTGCACACTAATCTGCATAAAAAATTACTTTCAAATTTAATAGAAACATTACAACACACATAATTTTTATAGAAACATACTCAGTTTCCTAATAAAGTGTATGTAGGTATTTCAACAAAATATTTCATGTTTATATCTAGCAGAATATAAAAATTGTTAGTCTACTCAGTTTAGTACAACAGTACATATAAGACCAAACCATTTTTAGTGACAACTATAGGCATATGCTTGGTTATAATGCTAGGCACTATGAAAGAACATGTTTTTTATGACTCTGTTTTTTTTTATGGTATAGGGGACAGACGAACAGACGGATCACCTGATGGTAAGTGATTACCGTCGCCCATGGACACCTGCAACACCAGAGGGGCTACAAGCGTGCTGCCGGCCTTTGAGGGACGAATATGATCATAGGGAGGGAAGGGTTGAGGGGTAGAGGGAAGGGAATAGGGAGGGGTATCATAACTGTCCAGTTATAACAATGACTTCATAAACATAAAATACATTTGACAGAAACAACAAATATGCACATAACTAGAATAAAAACTTTTCAGACTTGAAATAGAATACAAAAAAAATATTTGTTTGAAATTATAATCTATAATAGGTATTTTGTTTTGGAATAAAAAAACTGTATCATTTTGTTATTTTTGGTGTTTACAATGTTGCTTACCTAAAATTCTAATATAATTATTTTGTACAGTGAAAACAAAATGTTCAAATGGATTTACATAGTAGAGTTTTAAAATAAAAGATCTCAGATGAGACTCAAACTTTTGCCTATTCATTTTAGATTCTTCAATCTCTTTAATTTTATTGCTACTAACCATTTAAAAGTATAAGCATTTATTTTCATCAATGGCATTTGACTTGACTGTCCTTTCTAAAAAATTCATACTGATTATGAAATAACTCAAATCATAGTGCAATGCAAGATAGTCAGTCAATAAAAAAAAATCTGATTTTCTTACTGGTCATTGACAGTAAATCTGCCTGTAAAATCATTTTTCAGACTGTTTACTTTATTTGTTTATTTTACTTACCCTCTTGTTGACAATTACCTACTTATAGTTTAGGCATTACGACAAAGATAAGTGAATAATTCAGTAAACAATATCTTTCTTTCAGTTTTCAACATTTATGTAAAACAATTATATTGAATATTGGAAATAATTAAGTAAACGAAATTAAATAGAATCAAAAGTAATTTTCTCAAGTCTGTGACCGTAAACTATAGCCTTGAAACCAAAACAAACATACAGCTGTGGCGAGGAAACGTCACAAAAGGCGACATAACCCTGAAACTAGCGTTGCAGTTGCCATGCCTCACTTACCTTGCCGAGCTTTTCTACAGGCACCATAGATGGTGGAGGCTTTTCCACTTTCTCTTGAAGCCCCTGCAAGTCTCCTCCGGAGCCTGAGCGTGACGAACCTCGCTGAGAACCTCTAGGCGTGCTGTTTCCACTGACAGCTTCGGTCTTGTCAGTTTTGTTTTCATGGCTCTGATGACTTCCCATATTTACTACACAAATAATGTAATAAACTGTGATATAGTAATCACAATGCACGCTGTGGGAATCACAAACCTTATCCTTGTTACAACTTATTGATAAAAATACGTCAAGTGCTATTTGAAGGAAGGAAGAACAAACTACCTTGGAAGAAAGAAAAGCGAAGGAAAATGACAATGACAGTGGCAGCCAGTGTTTCTACAGTAAAGTTTTTATTTCTACCCAATTTTTTTTTACAATTGTTCTAAATAACGTCAAGCCTTCTCTTAAGTCAGTGCATAAAATATTCAAGATGCTCCAGCCCTATATGTTTTTTTTACACAGAACGGTGCAAGAAGAAATCGCTAAGTTCATTAATCTCTTCCATGTCCACTAGATTTTTTAAAACAGTAAAATTCACGAGAAAGCACTATTTTTTATTTATCAATAATTTTCATAATATAGTTTTGTTTCTAAGATTAAGAACGAAAAATAGACCATTTTAACCAAAAAATACAGCCGATATATTAGATACTTACATTTGAAATTGGCGTTTTGTCGTACTGGCCACTTTAATCACAAATTTCTTCTCCTTGGTTGGGAATTCCGTATTCAAATTTATACAGCCATTTACAAATGTATTTTTGTTCCATTAGGCGGCATTCATTTGTTTTTTTTTTTTCATCTGTTTTTCCTATTTACGTCACCCAGTATAAAAAATGGAAATTGCGGTTGTGTCGCAAAAGAAAACACTGCCTTTTTGGTTCCAACGTTTTCGTTCTGGAAATTTCTACCTGCAGAACAAGCCCCGTGGACGGCCGGAGACCCAAGTTAATAATAAAGAATTGAAGGCTATCCGAGTTAGCTGCAGGCTGCGGAGTTAGTGATAAAATTGTTTTAATCCACTTGAAGCAAATTGGAAAGATTAAAAGGTAAAAAAAACCTCACAAATTGAGTGACTGCTGCGTTACATTACTTAATCGGCACAATAATTAAGGGTTTTTAAATAGACTCATTGCCTGTAATGAAAAGTGGATTTTCTACGACAATCGGAAGCGCTCATCGCAATGGTTGGACCCTGGCATGCCAGCCAAATCCTGCCCCATGCGAAAATTGATCCTAAAAAAGTTACTTGAAAGCGTTTGGTGAACTAATGCCGGTGTCATTCATTAAAGTTTTCTCAAATCTGGCCAGACGATTACGGACGACATCTTTTGTCAGCAATTGCTAACCATGCTGGAAAGCTACTAAACAACCGAGACTGGTAAATCGCTCTACGCCATTGCTACTTCACGACAACGCTATACCACACACTGCACAACAGACGGCTACCAAATTAGAAGACCTTTAATGAGGAAGTATTTAAAAAATAAAGATTATTTCTTGAAATCATACTAGGTGTCACTCGCGGTGTTTGGATTTTGTTTATAATATTCATTCAAATTTTGTTTCTGACGTATGTTGAAAACAGTAGGTTAGACTTGTATAATTAAAACCACAAACAGTATTTAACTCGTATGTATTGAAATCACAGCCTTTAAATAAATAAAATGACACTCTCAATCCTTATTTTTAATCGATAATAGTCAAAAGCATTTCATAAGACACAAATCAAAAGCACAAAACAACATGTATTTAATTTGAATTCATTCGCAAATACTAAAGAAACAATGATAAAATTACATGGTTATAATTTATTTTAATTTAAACAGATTAAACCACTTAACACAATTATATCAGTAAGTACTTATCTTTTCACTCGGCAAGCCACCCAACAAAACTGAAACTCCTTCACCGTCACCCTTTGTTTTTTTTTCTTTTTGACCTTAGTAACTACCGCCAGTGTTGCCATCTTGGATTTTTTAAGGCGCTAGATCTAAAGTAAAAAAAAATAGCGCTAGATTTCATAGACTTTGGTAAAAAAAAACCACCAAATACCGCTAAATTAATACATTATCTCAGAATAAAAAAAAACATTGCAGACTAGTGTTAATTGTGTTTTAGATATAATTGCTTTAACTAAAAACTAACAATTTCGTATAAAATAGAGCTAAAATAGTTGTATCTAGTGCAAGTTATTATTAATTATAAAAAAATTACGTATTTAAAAAATGTAATCTACTTATTATAATAGATGTAACTTGACTTAATAAATATATTTAATATTTAATAAAATAGAACAAAAGAAATAAAAAGCATAAATCTGTTCATTCATTTGTACCCAATCAGTAAAGAATCAATGTTTAATAAAAAAAGGAAAGTTAAAATTCAAAATTATCAAACGGTATATCTTCTATAACTTCATCATCTTCCACAGACGCCGACTGTACGCAAGAAAGAAGGGATTAAATAATTCCGACTGCATCACTGGATTTCAGTGGTTCTAGAGCTAAAAAAGATGAAACACTTTCGTTTTCGATTGAAATACCTGATAACAATACCTAGTTGCTTGCTCGTACTGATGTCGGTTGATTCGTCAATGATAAGACTGTATTTCTGTCCTCCTATATCCTTTATTAGGTCTTCACCGAAATGTGGTGCCAAAACATTCTTAATAACTTCAGTACACTTGGTACGATGCATTTTTATGTCGACCGTTGCTTTGGAATCAGAGAAAGTCGATTTTACTAAATCTATTAGATGATCAATACAGGAAACTGAACTGTGTTCTGTAATGTATAGAGCGAGCATTCCATCAGCTTGGTGAAATTTTGGGTTTGTAAACTTTTCACCAGGAGCGAACTGAATCATTTTATTGGCGGATATAATTTTCATTTTTGGTTTTTTGTTTCAGCATGTCTCTTTAAGTCTACTAATTTTGTTAATAATTCTGCTTTACAAAATGAGCAAAACGCCTTCGTATCATCACCAGCGGGTTAAGCCAGGTCTTGAATTCATCTGATGATTCCCACTCTTTTCTATACTTCCGTGTGTATTTTTTTTTCTTCAATGGAACTTCCATTATTGGATTGTATTTAAGGCTTCACACACTGTTACACAATAGGATTTGTCAAACTTTAAGACTTTTTAACAACACGAACGAGACACATATACTGACACATACAATATAACTCTAGGACCAATACTATTTTCAGTATTTGTGAATGACATTCCTAATGTGGTTAAGCACTGTAGAGTATTATTGTTCGCGGATGATTTGAAGTTGTTTAGGGAGGTGACTTCGAGTGCTGATTCTTTGCAATTACAGTGTGATTTGGACAGATTGACAGATTGGTGCTTTATCAACGACATGACATTGAATCCAAAAAAATGTTTCTACATCAAATTTACAAAGAAGAAACTTCCACAGCTCAACACCTATAATCTGGATGGAGAAAGAATAATCGAAGTAACCGAGATGCGGGACCTGGGAGTGATTATAGATTCGAAATTAAAGTATACGTCTCATATAAACAATATAATTGCGAAATCGGCTCGAATGCTCGGGTTTCTTAAACGAAATGCGAAAGACTTTAAGGTAAAAACTAAAGTTTTGTTGTATAATTCGCTTGTACGCAGTCATTTGGAATACGCCAGTTCTGTTTGGAATCCTTCTTACGTCTCCCATTCACAAAGGATCGAGGGTATTCAGCGTGCGTTTACGAGGCAGCTAGCGTTTGCTTCTCGGGGTATTTCCCACAGGTGCGCTTATGAGCAAAGATTGAAATTTTTCAATATACCGTCCTTAAGAACCCGCCGTACTGCTAACGACTTGTTTTTGTTATACAAAATTTTGAACGGCCACACTGGATGTATTGACCTGTTGGAGCAAGTTTCAGTTTCTGTTCCATATCATGTACCCCGCCACCCAATCGCAAAACTACTTCGGGGTCCCGTATCACGAACTGATTTGGGTTCTAATGCTCCGATTTCACGAATGTGTAGCAACTATAATCGGGTTTGTAGTGTGTGTGGCAGAGTGGACTTATTTCACGACAAATATCGAAATTTTCGAGATAAAATAAAAACATTTTTGTACCAGTCAGCAGTTGTATTGTAATTGTATTGTAGTTGTATTGTAATTGTAATCATTTTTTTTACTTTACTTTCTGTTTATTGCATTTTATATATATATATATTTTTAAACATAATTCTACATGGTTATTATTGTTGTGAACTGTTATTCTGACATTGTTGTATAATTTAATAATCTGTGATCAAAATTGCTTGAATGCCAATGTCGTGTCGCCTAAAAAGGTGTACGCATCAGACCGATAATTTATTGATACTGTACTGCAAAATATGTATTAATGCATACACTGTTGGTGTCCTATAAATAAATAACTCTCAAAAAAAAAATCTTTTCTAATCAATGCGCCTACGGATTCCCCGGTCATAGACTAAGCATAGAGCATTACGAAATTCCGAAACGGTAGGGAATTTCCCTCTTGAAAATGTGTTGTCAGATTTCATATTGAAAAACCGCTAAAAACCACTAAAAAACTGGTTGGCTGTATCATTGATACAGCCATATTTTATGCGTGGATACGTCTATGTATGAATGAGTAATTGATAAAAAAAAACAAATTGAAGACACTAAACACTAAATAAATAAATATTCGTTGCGTTCATTTGTTGAATGAAAAAAGTATTCACTAGCGCCAGCAGATGGCGTTAGTGCATATACTCCTGCTGACAGAATGCCCCTCCCCCTGCAGAGCAAGCATATTTCACTTATACGCCAATAGATGGCGTTAGTGCATATACTCCTGCTCACAGAATGACCCCCTGTAGAACGAAAACATAGACGTATCCACGTCAAAAAATAAATAGCCACCAAAAGCCTTAAAAAAACACCAGATCTGGTGGGAAAACCACCAGGGTGGCAACACTAACTACCGCGCACATGACAACTCCATCTTGACTATTTTTCGTTCAACAATATACTCGTATCATTATGTTATTTATTAGTTGATTTATGACGGAGTGTGAATATGAATTTACATAGTTTCATGTTTTATATAATTAATTAGTAAACGAATTATGATTTTTAACCCAAACACACTTCCATCAATGTAGATTTATTATTAACTAGTTTTTAATATTAATAAAGTAATAAATTTAAATAATAATATATATATCTTACAATTGAGATAATAATAAGAATTTTAATTTATAATCATAAAAGATCAATTTCGCCGCCATTTTGCCGGGTCTGCGTTAAATCATGTTCATCACGTAATAAAAGTAAATTAAGTATTGAAAATTAATAAATATGACATCGTTTTGTGTGTTTTATAATATCTAATTTTCAAATTAATTTTAATTTATTTTAATCGTAAGTTTAATTTGTTTATTATGTTACGTGTAAAGGAACGATGTTTGGTTTATACACAAAGCAAAACAAAAGCAAAGCGTAGTATTCAGCTTGTATTTGTATGTGTCATTATGCATCTACAAAACGAATGGTATTAATATAAATATCAAAATCAATTCAGTCTAGGCTGTTATATATTACTTGTGAAAGTCGAAAACTGCCAATGGTTCGCAAAACTAAGACGGGAGATTTCGTATTGACAAGAATCGGCAAACTCAGCAAGGGCTGCTTTTTTAATTTCAACTTTACTATATTTGAGGGAACGGAACCACCTAATCAACACGACACCACCACAGAGATTTTAAGACAGCATGACTACTCTAGGTACCTACTTAATAAATAATATATTTCAATAAAACTGATTTCTAGAGTAGGTTGTGTAGGAAGTGTCGCGACGATTCAATTCCTAATCGATTCTACATATCGAGATGATAACACATCCCTCTATTATGTCGCACCGGGGAAATTTTGAAAATTGTGATGATCATAAAGATGTTAGGTATATACATAGGTATCTGCTTTGTTAATCCGTTAATATACTTAACTTCAACAACGACAAAACACATTATGATTTGCTTTGCTTATACTGAATTTACATTGTCGCGAATCTAGCGCCAGTGTTCAGATGAAACCCATAGATTCCCATCCCATCACATCGCAGATTACAACGCAATCCACGATAGCAATGAAATGAGATAATATAGGAATTACGTTAATATATTAATGAACCAATATGAATTCACCTTATGAAATACAAGATTATAATTGGAGGGTAAAACCTACAAGAGGTAGGAATAGTCTAAGAAACCGGTCATCGATAGTCGGGTCGCTCGCATCTAGAAATTTATGGCACCCTGACTTCACACGTCAGCACGTGTGAAGTCAGGGCCGATCGACTAACACACAGTAGAATTAATCTCGAATGAAAACATATCAAATGAAATACATAGGTAACTTCACAATTGTTCATCACAGATTATATTTTAGTTATGCCAACAATTCTAGCCCACCCTCATTATTCAGCCTCTCCCCCGAAGGGCAAGCTTTACCAAATTATCAATCATCTGGCCTCCCCTCCCTGAGGGCGAACCTTACCAAATTATCATTATTCATCCTCCCCTCCCTGAGAGCGAGCTTTCAAGAAGTCATCAAATGTTCTACTCGCCCTCCCTGAGGGCGAGCATCCAAGAAATCATCAATTGTTCTACCCGCCCTCCCTGAGGGCGAGCATCCAAGAAGTCATCAATCATCAAGCCCGATCTCTCCGAGAACGAGCGTCCAACAAGCCATCAAGCTGGTCACCGGCCGCATGTCCTCAGCCGGTCTGACTCCCCTGAAGTCGCAACTTATATCATAACAAAACTATAATCTTGTGAATATATCAACTCGTCAACCCGTCTAGTAGCCGCGATTCCTCGGCCAGTCTTACTTCCCAGAAGTAACGGAATTCCCTTATAAACTCATTATTCACTTATAACAATACTGTATTAGGGATCTCACTTATTAGACCGCAGTTTTCTATTGTACTTGTTGACTCCGAAGCGCCGCAGAAAAAATGGCGCGGTAAGATTTTAACAACTTATACCATAGTGGCTTACTAATCAAACTTTTATGTTGGTAATACATTACCAACATAAAAGTTTGATTAGTTTACAAACAATGACAGTTATATAAGATTCTAATTGACCAATTTAACTTAGGTGATTCAGAAGTCACGGTGATTGGTGCATTCAAATCCTTTACCTTATTAGTTACCATTAGCAAAAAACTAAACATAATGTTGCCTATTTAGTTCAACTAAATTATCCTAGTAATACTAATGTTGCTATGTCGCTAGTTTGATATTATATTCAATTTATAAATACCGGGAGCCACAAAATGACCGACAAAGCCGAAATTTTCAAGTCAGGTTACATGCAAACATCATTTTATTTGACAAATATTTCAAAATAAAGAAGGTTTAAAAATGGAGTTAAAATTTTCTAATTTCTATGGTTGAGAGCCTTATAACGCGCATGCGCAATAATTTGCATGAAAGCGGTCTTGTCTGGTAGAATTTGCATGAAAGCGGTCTTATAAATCACAAACTAGTTTATATCGTTTTTAGAAATGAAGAAGTCAATGACCGATTAAAAACTTTTCCTTAGTACATCCCAAAAACAGCTGACTCAGGGTTGTAAAAACTCATTGTTTTCCAAGAATTTTGAGATTTTATATCTCCGAAATTATTTAACTTAGGCATATAATTTTTTTTACATCATATTAAAGACAAATAGTACTCTCCAAGAACCTCGGGAATGTCGGTCGTTCTGTTCCACCGGGTATTACTTGTTTTTCACGCTTAGAAAAGACGTTTCTTGTTGATTGCTGAATGTTTATTAAGATGATTTAATTATGAATATAAGATTTAATAACTGATCATAGTTTTTTAGTCTTAATTTCGAAAGCACAAGTTATTTGCACAAACGTCATTAAAATTTTAGTCAGAAGTCATGTTATTTTGTACGAATACATAGTATATTTGATACATATCGAGTAAGTATTAAACGGATTTTTTATTATAATTATCGTTTTTATGACTTTTGTTGCTGATTAATAAACCTTATTTATCCATTAACCATACTTAATATAAAAATATTATTGTGATTTCATGTAATTTTGTTGTTGTAAGTTCAACAAACAAGATAAGATAAGATAAAAACACTATTGTACAACACACGACAGAAATAAATAAAGAGTAACTTACAACATAAAAACATTTGCACAAAAGGCGGCCTTATCGCTTAACAGCGATTTCTTTCATGCAACCTATACTGGAAGAAGCAATGATAACAATAATGTAGGTAGGCTGTGCGCGTTACAAATAAATTTAATAATATTAATAGAAATATAAATGTGATAATAAAGGTATATAAAATAAATAAATATACGATGCTTAAGATAATAAGACGGCAAAATTTCAAATAGATTTCTGTTCATTTGACAAAAAGAACTTCGCAGCTAGAGATTTTAAAAGACTCCAGCGTTTGGGCGCGTCTAATATTCTCAGGTAAAAAATTCCATAAATAGCTCGCAGGGTAAAAGATTGGTTGTAAAATTGAGAAAAGTTAGGCGGTATGTAAAGGTGAAGATTGTCAGATGAACGAAAGGGAAGATTGTATGTAGAGGAAAGAAACTTAAAATGCTCTTTGATATATCTGGGTGACAATGGATTGAACAGCACAGAAAACAGAAAGGATAATATGTGTAGGTCTCTGCGTCGGCGAATGGTAAGCCAATTCAACCTTTGACGATAGTGAGAGACATGGTCATATTTACGCAGCCCGAATATGAACATTATGGCGAAATTTTGGAGACGTTCTAGCTTATTAAGAAGCTCAACTCTAATGTCTGGGAAGCTGCGTCGAACATGACAAATGTGTTCTATGAACATGACCATGAACCTGTTGCCGACGAAATCTAGGAGCAACTATAACAAATGTTACCACGAGTTCATGGAATGGAAAATGAATAAAAATGCTACATCATTTTCTGAAAATGTGTTGTTAGCGTACTTTCAAGAGTTATCTGAAAAATATAAAGTGTCAAGTATGTGGGTTAAATACTCCATGATTAAAAGTACACTCAATATCTACAACGAAGTTGACATAACTAAATATAGCAAGCTGATTGCATTTTTGAAACGAAACTCACAAGGATATAAAGGGAAAAAATCCAAAACTTTTACAGCAAAGCAGATAAATAAGGTCTTAAATGAAGCCCCAGACACATAATATCTCTTCACAAAGGTATTTTTGGTTATTTATTAGTTAACCATGTACATTTTTTTAGTAATATTGAGTTTATTTACCGTAATACATTTATGAATTGTAACAGATTGCACAAATTTTTGGTATTATGGGTGCTTGCCGACTTCAAGAGTTATACAACATACAATTGAAAAATGTTGAAGTCTTCGAAACTACACTATAAAATAAGTAAAACTAAAATCAAGATAGACCGCTCTTTTACCATTACTGGGAAATATTATGAACAATGCAAAAAATACATAGAGCTACGACCAACTGAGTGCAGCAATCCCAGTTTTTTTCTAAACTATATTGCCGACGCAGAGAGCTGGCATTAACAAATATGGAGCTTTAGGCAAAGTTATTGCCAGCTATCTTCAACTTACCAACCCCGAATTGTACACAGGACAATACTTTCGCCAAACATCTGCGATCTCGTTAGTTGACGCTAGTGGAGATATAACGGCACTAAAACGACATGGTGGTTGTAGTCAACGACAGTTGCAGAAGGCTATATGTATAGATGATTCAATTACTAACAAGATCGGTGTTTCTGACAAGTATTGAAAGTAACAGAAATGAGGTCAACATTAACATACCCTCTCCGAGTACCTCCAATAACGCTTCCTGTCCGGTTCAAATTCAGTTTCATAATTGTCATATTCAGAAGATCAATTATTATTACAAGTAAAAATAAATTTGGTGTTAAATTCAGCGTTTTATTTACCAAATTGTTTTACGTATTATAGTATGAGAGTAGATAAAGTAGTGTATGACACATGTACAGTCGGCCAAGAAAGTGGTCTACCACCCTAAGGTTGAATTTCGCGTGTTACGTCAACTAACAACAAGGTTGATTTTCCGTAGCATTAATTTTTTGACACGTCAAGTACACGTCATTATTGCTATTTTCATCATTTTGACGTAACCTTTGACAGTAATTATCTATACCTATAATAAAAATGTAACAAGCTTACATTTGTAAGATATTTTGAAAAAAATATATATGGACGGCCTTCATAAGACTAATAGAAGCCAAAAAATTTTTTTTCTGTCTGTCTGTTTGTATGTTTAAATACTTTTAGAGTTAGAATATCGTAAATAAAGTCTTATAGTCTACAAATATCCTACATTAGAATGTAGATTAATTATATTTTAATACAAATAAAAAAAACCAGTAGGTAGTGAAATGCTATGCGTAAGAAGCTATGCGTGTTATAGGTCTGAATATACTGAGATAACGGATAACAGAAATGAATAGCGACGAAAACCAAATTGCGCCGACTCATAGTTTAGTGCGAGACGGGTGCTAAAACTAGAAGAGATAGTGAAAATGCTAATTCTTTGGTTGTTAAAAAATATATACAATTCTTTTATAAAATTATAATTCTTAAAATCTTGTGTAGCCGCCATCTGCCTCTATAACAGCTTGGAGACGTTCCCTCATCGAGCCCACCAGTCTTGAGCAGATATCAGACCCACGAGTTTCCTCCCAAACCTCATTGCAGTGCCCTTGTAGTGCTTCTGCTGTTCGTTCATTACGGTTACACCATCTCTGAACCAAAAGACCCCACATATTTTCAATAGGGTTGAGATCTGGCGATTTTGCAGGCCATGGTATCAAGTTTATTTCCGGATGTGCATCAAACCAAGCACGTGTTACCCTTGCTTAATGTAAGGGACAGTTATCCTGTAAATAATTAAATTGACGTATTTCATTTTCTGGATAAACGTTCCGGACGGATGGCAACATAGCATTTTGGAGAACATCAACATAATCTGATGCCGTTGCTCGTGGTGGCAAAAAGGTCAAGTGTCCAACACCATCAGCAGTCATCCATCCATACAAATTTACCGAGATACGACCCGATTCTCTATTTGGCACGACATGATTTTGCGTGTATCGCGTTTTATTGAATCGCCAAAGGTGTAGACGCGCGTGTTGATTGGATTTAAAAGTTTTCTCGTCACAGAAAACAGTGTTACTCCAATCAAAATCCAAATATTCTATGGCGAAATTTAATCTGGCCATTCTATGAGCGTCAGTCATAGAAAATTTTCTTTGCATAACGCCTGTGATGTAAGCCCATGTAATGTAAATGGTTTCTAATGGTTTGGAGAGTCACGTTAAATATGTCGGCAAAATAACGCGTTGGTATAAAGCCAGATTCCTCATAACTCCGTCTCATGAAGACTCGCTGAGTATCTGATATTTCAGGTCTACGACCGCTACGACTCCGGCGTTCAAATTCCCCTCCTCGCTTTCTCGTCGTATCCAAAGACGGACAGCTTGTCTCTATAATCATAAATAAAATATGAACAGTAAAAATAAAAAAAAATAATTTACACTCGGACTTGGTCTGAGATTTTACATTAAACTCACGTCAGACATAATAATACTTACCGACACATTTAATTCTCTAGAAATCTCACTAATATTCAAACCATCATTGTGTAATTCAATTATTTGTGCTCTATCGTTAATGGATAAATTTCGGGGCATTGTAGTGTAAATTAATTAGGAAAATACCTACGGAAAATGGCGAGAAAATATTTGACATGAATTGTCAAGTGATATATTCTTTTTCAGTAAAAGAGTTTTCGTAACAAAATAGTTTCCACTTTGAAGTGACCTACTTAAATTTTAAATTTATGAAATATTGTGAAGACTATTTGTTGTTGCAAATTATTATCTAATGCATAGGCTGCAAAGGTCAAAATAACATTTGTGCTCTACGACAACACATCAGCATTGTGCATCTCTTTTATTGTTTGTATGCAATTCTAAGATTCGCCTTTAGCGATGCTTTAAAGACACGGGAAATGTTGTCAAAACTGGTAGACCACTTTCTTGGCCGACCGTACATAACTTGGTCTTATAACACTCGTGTGGTACTATAAAAAAACTCCACTGCGGCTTGTTTTTTTAAAACACACTCATGTTATAAGAACCCTTATTATGTAACAGTATCATAATCTACTATAAAAATATGAAAAGGTAGGAAGGTATTTTAATAATTTAGTGGGCTTAATTTTAGAGACTGGAATTATTCTACAAAGAAAGAAAACATCAATGGAATTTATAATATTTATTTCATAATTTATTTGCACACTTTACCATATGAAAAATATTTATAATATATTTCGATATCATGAGTATTATCTAGTGATAAGTATCTTACCTAAGCGGATAGCTCTTTATATATTCAGATTGCTTCGTTTCCCTGTAGTTCCTCTTAATTGATTTAAATTAAAAGGATTTACAGGGAACAACTTATTTATGTATACAAGATTGCACTACAGGTATACAATGTGTCAAATTTTGTAACGGATTTTGACCCTTATCATTAAAATATTTTGGTGTAAAAAGTTTTTGAAAGTAATTGAATTGAATGAACTTTTAAGAAAAAAAGAAAGCACTAAAAAGCACCTCACTAGATGGTGACTCGACCAATAGTTGATTTTGCAGGAAACGAATGAACATTTCAACTAACATATTGAAAAACCGAAATTTGTAAAGTCCGAAACTTAGATATCAATACAAATACGAATAAGTACAAATAGAATATTAGTTCTTTATTGAGTTTTGGAAATTAATTCACTTTTGCACATGAAAGAAAACCTCAAGTGTTGTCATGGAGAAATCAAGAAAGTACCGTAGCGACATCTAGTTGATTTCGGGAACAAATGTTTTTTTTTTAAATACTTCCTCAGTAGAATTGTCTTAGGAAATAATAAGTTAAATAAATTGTCTAAGGAAACCCAAATACCATGAAAGCTAATCATAAATGTTTTCTGCAATCATGATCCTAATTGTCTAATTTCAAATGTATCGGAATCCCTTTCAATTTAAATTTGAAAGATATTCATGAATGAACGATATTGTTCATTTGACTTTAATTGGAATTGTTTAAGGCAAGCGTTAGATGCAATAGGGAATAGTCGTCTGATTCAAAAAAAGGTTAAATATATTTTATTACAATCGTTATTGCTTTAGAATGAAGTCTATCTAAATATTTTTCAATATTTCGTTTTCGTCTTGAAAATAATTATTAAAAAGTGCAAAATAAATGCGGTAACTTCAAAATATTTAAACGCCATGCTACTTGTCAGAGCGGATGTGACGAAAATGTATACGTATAGGGATGTCGTTGTTACAAAAAGTTAACATCGATGCAATAACATCAATGTTTTATATCGCAAAATAAACAACTGATTACAATTTAAATGATGTTTTAGGCTTTTAATTTTATTTCACCAATTAAGTAAATTATACGATTTATTAAAAAAGTCTATTATACTTAATAAAATCGATTAGTTGTTAATCGATTTAGTTAATTGAATAATAATCTATCAATCAAAACCCATATTGATTTAAAATCTCATATCTCTAGTCGTGTACTTTGACGTCACGACGAGCGCGCCAAAGATTCCGGCGTTTAAACTGCTCGTAACTATTAATTATTTTCATCAATTATTAATGTTACAAAATTTTAGTTTTTCAGTGCCGGGTATTTTTACAGTTATATATCGATGTAAATTATCATATAAAACCATTTTCCAAAAATGTACATATTCCCTATTATAATAATAATAAATTTTTATTGTCATATGAATATACAAAAATGCCTTTATATCTTTGGAAGCTATTGAGTAATGACAAACGAAAAAGTTAAATACTAACTGCGATCTTTAGACGAGTTTAGCTAAGTTTTTATTAAGAATTTTATAAAACATTACATAAATCCTAAAATCACTACAACTTTAAAAGGTACTGCGATAGATTTTGAAATTAGACAATTAACTCACCGGTTGGTTTACGTTAGTTTTTATGTTTCTAGAGCATCTAATCAATATTCGTTCCAAAAGCGTTTGCGACTATAGTTCCATAATTCCGAAATCCATTGTTATCATAATCGCTAACTTTTTCGGATTGTGATAAATTTTAAAATAAGATTTAGCATTTTTTTTTGGAAATTACTTCTTTGTCAGTTATAGATCCGTTATTGAATCGTTGTTTGCTATGTGGATCACCGCCGGCGTTGGCGGTGGTGACTGTAGCGCATCGCATGAGCAGCTCGGTGACCATGCGCTGCACCGGCATCTCCACGCAAAGAGAGAGAGGGACTGACAAGAGGTACGTCATACTCACTGTCGCTGCTGCCCCCCAGAACTGGAAGAAACAATAATAAAATATGTAGCAAATTATATGTTAAAATAAAAGATTTCACATTAATTAACTTTTTTAACAACGTTTATTGCAATATATTCAAGAATTTATTCGTGTCTATGTCGTGCTGAATATATTTTCTTAATGCTTACATCTGTTGGTATTGTCAGTGTAAAAGACACATGTCTTGTCTTCCCATGGGCAATAACAGTCGTCATTTCATGAAATAGGTAAAAAATAAATAAATTGATTTATTCTTATTCTTAGCTAAGTATACCTACATGCATTTAATAAGGAGGTTTTTATTTATTATTAAATTATAAACGTTTTGGCTGCCAAATCATAAGCCTCGTCTAAAGAAAATTATATGGCATTATTAAAGGGGTAATTTCTTAATTTTGTCCAAAATTTATTTTTAACAGTATGTCTTGGATAAACAGTGATTATACAACCAGTGTTGGGTCTTCTGTAGCCTTAGGGTAAATACGCCACTGAGTACTGGTGAATTGTGATAAGTTTACGCACAATGGTATAGTAACTAGCGGTCGGAGCGTTGAGCCGTGCGAGGCCTGTGATGGTGACGCTCCAGTGCAACAGTAGCGCAGGCAGGGACAGGCGCGACAACACCACCCAGCCGTGCCATGACATCATCTGTCTCGTTACACCTACCGAACTCAAACGTTAGAACTTAAGGATTTTTAAATAGCATTATGTATTGAGTGAGTGGTAGGATGAAACCTGTTGGCCACAAATGTCAACTATATAACCCACTAGCTATTTTCCCGCAACTTCGCACGCGTAAATTATAGCCTATGTCAACTCCGTATAATGTAGTTTCCCGTAGGTGAAAGAATTTTTAAAAACGGTCTATACTCCTTTCGTTATAACATTAGAAAAAAGAGGGTCACAGAACATTTTATTTTCAATATAAATTAAAAAAAAAATATATAATAGTTTTGTTGAAAATTTGAACGTTAGGTAGTCTGAAAGAGTTGGGCAATTTTCCATTATCTTTTGCGATGAGGTTAGAATTTTGTAAATTCATCTTTTACTCCCAAGCCAATATGGAACTATAACTATCTATCTGTTTTTTAATAAATTCTAATTTTAAGTGTATAATTAGAATAGAATTTAGTTATATTTATGCCTAGGAAAGAAAGGTAAACAAAATGATATTTTTATTATTATTTTTATAACATTTATTCAGATATTATTAGATTAAGATATTGGAAAAACTTCCTGAAATGTCAGAGCTAATTGGAATCGTACATATTTAGCAAAACTTAACTTCAAAAAGATAACAACTAAAACAAAGCTATAAGAAAACAACAATAATACAAAAATAACTCAATCACGGAATACGGTAATACAACAAGAAAGGCAATAATATTCACAATTAATGAAAATCCCAGATTACGTATTTTGACTATTATAAATACATAATATTCTGTCAAAATTAAAAAGCTGCACTACCGAAACGTTTGAAGGGATTAGGCAACGTTTTAATATTGGTAGAGTTATAGTGACATGAGAATCGTGTCGAGACTATCCAACCCTGCTTCTCTAGGTTCTTTAAGATGAACACTTTTTATTGTAAAAATTATTAAATTTTTTAAGTTAGTCAAATACTCATAATTTTGTTTAACAGATAGCTTAAACGGCAACTGTTAAGTATAGCAGCTGGTATTTAAGTGGATATGTAGCAAATTATCTTATAAGAAACATGATTGTTGATATTTTGTCACAAAGTATACCATAAAAAGAACCTTATTTTCATTCTGTCTAATGCTATAATGAATGGAGTATAGTAATTTCGGAGCCCATTCGATGTAAACATACAAACAAACAACCAAATCTTTCCTCTTTCTTAAAGTATAGATAAATATTCTTTAAGATCCGCCAGACGACAGAACGATTTCTGACGGGTATAAATTGTCCAGTTGTATCTCACAGAAGTTAGCAGTGAATAGGTCATCACCAACGACACCAACTGGCGGGACATATTTCTATCATATGTATACAACGACACTAAGAATGTGGTTCATAAGCCATTTTGGAGACAGGGTGGATCTGTCGAAACGTCCTGGATCACTAACCCCCGGTTTCAATAATATACCGACAACAATCGGTAGCAGCTACCGACCGTTTTTTGAGCTACCGACAAACATTCATTTTTGCGTTTCACAATCATCGGTAGGCGCCTACCAACTACGAACGGTTGTCGGTAGCTCATTTTTTTAAATTGTTATCATATAATTCGAGGAAAAGGGTTCTATCCATACAGCCTTGTCTTAGGTAATATTATGATTCTACTGAAATGTTGGTCTTTAACATTTAATAATTTCTTGGACAAAATCGAAATCGTAAGAAGGAAGACAGAGACATCAATAGGAAGGAGGTGAACTGATTGATTAATTACGTACCGAAACTAAATTTGAAATTCGTTTTGGAATTATTATGACTTATTTATTTTATGGTTAGGTTCTTAAAAGTGGTGTTATTGTGAAACAAATTATCGTCTGAAATGGAATTCTGATGTAAACAAAAGAGTTACCATTACAACAAACAGCTTAAATTTATCTCTTTAAAAGTTTTTAGTAATTTTTTTACTTGAACTAAAAATCCTTTTTTTAGATAAAAATAGGATAGAAATATTTTATGCTGCAGGCAAGAAACAGCGATTCGGAACATTTGGCTCATTGAATTAAACTTTTTTTTATTTAGTATGATTTATCGTAAAAATATTTATAAATAACACGTTTTCCCTTGTTAATTAAAAGAAAAGTAACAGTTTTTCATTAAAAAAATAATATTGTAGAAGAGCTGAATGTGTTCTGTAGTTCAGATTAGAAGAATTTAAGTTGTAATCATGTCAATGTTTGTACCTTAAAGGGCTCTTACTACAAATTAATTATCGGTCCAGATGCTTTCTACAATATGTTTCTTTTGAAAAACATAATGATTTACCTCTATATAATTATGAAAAACCTGGTCCTGATGAAACTGAATTTGCCACCTACTGTACAAGTATTTTATTCGATATTGATTTACAATTTAAGGTAATTAAAATTGAAAAAGTAATGAAATTCTTATAAGATAATGTCAACAAATCTTACATTTTTATCCCCACATTGTTATACAAAATTAGTTACACTAGAATGAGAAACCTTCTTTTTCATTGAAGTCGATAAAAAATAAGACTATACATCTTATTTCCGTATTATTATTTGCAAAAATAAAATTATAATTAGAACCTTTTGGAAAATGTTTGCAACCCCTAAAATAACATCATTTGTTTATATAAGTTTTTTTTATCTCGAATTAAATTTTGGAATATAAATAAACGTGTGCAATACACAGTTCATTGAAATGGTACGGTGCATGGTTATGAGTAGTGTTTTGTCAATTTAGTAGGTACAAGAACGCGAACGTGTTACTTTAACATACCTCACCATTTTTTAATATATTTCAATTTTTGCTCCAAAAAAAGCATTTAAAACGTCGAAGTGAACCTCAATGTGAATATTGTCACTCTAGACTAGGTTGTATGTGCTATATCCCTTTGCCTTTAATTATGCCAAAAAGTAAAGTTGGTTTATGTTCCGTAGAAGCTTAGCGGGAATTTTATATAGAGTTCACCTTTATTATAAATTGTTAATTGTATAAAGTGATTTGTACTATACATATTGAATTTGCAAGATAAAATTAATGAATTTGACAGTAAACAATTGTGATCTATTGACATAGGATGATAAATGAATGGTTATTAGAAAAAGTGGAATGATTGTATCAAATCGTAAAACAAACGTAGAAAAATGCAATGGAATAATGTAAAAATTATGTAGTTTTTTACGAATTGTTTTTTATTTGTAAAATAAATAAGTTATATCCAAATTGGGTTTTATTAAGAATTAAATCAATATCAGTGTTTAATAAAAATAAAGGGTATAAACTGATGTAATGTGTATAAGTTTAGTACAAGTAGGTGGCAAATTCAGTTTCATCAGAACAAGGTTTTTCATAATTATATAGAGATAAATCATCAAGTTTTTCAACAGAAACATATTGTAGAAAGCATCTGGAGCAATGATTAATTGGTAGTATGAGCCCTTAAAGGTACAAACATTGGCATGATTACAACTAAAATTCTTCTAATTGGAATCACAAAACACATCAAACTCTTCTACAATATTAATTTTTTAATGAAAAACTGTTATTTTTCTATTAGTTAACAAGGAAAAACGTGTCATTTATAAATATTTTTACGATAACCGACGGAAAATGGCCGGTAGGCAAATTTGACAGATAAGCTACGGATAGTAAGTTTGACAGCTCTACCGAAAGATATTGAAACACCTGTTTGCGCCATTTTCATACATTTTGCCTACGAACGGTTATCAGTATCAGATCAATCCGTTAGTAGCACACCGTCGGTAGCTTTACCTACCAATGGTATGTTATTGAAACACTTTTTTGCTACCATCGGTAGAAAATGCTACGGATGGTAGCAAAAAACGGATAGTTTTTTGGTTATTGAAACCGGGGGTTATTGTACTTTTAATCCGCGTTGTGATAAATTAAGTGGTGTTTATTCACTGGGTACTTGATGGGACATTCCGAGCAGCAAGATTGCGGCGAACGCGCATATCACGGTTCGGTCCAGGGCTGCGTAGCCCGCTTGCAGAACCCCGCCGCCCTCCGCGTCCACCGCCTGCGCTCCCACCCACACCGTCATTATCACCAGCGGGATACTGAACCGGTGCAACCACGACAACACCTGCCAGATATAGAATGCCTCTTAATATCATCGTAATTCTCACCGTGCTATGTCTCATGCTGACTATGCGCTTTTTACATGAATCTTTACGACTCCAAGACGGTTTTATCGAGCTGCTTTCCACAACCTTTACAAATCGTCAGTTTACATGAACGAGGCCTGTGCATATAGTGCGGTTCGGAACATCTCACCATTCCTTAACTTTTCCACCTCGACAGCTATCCCTACATTTCGCCCCGCGTAACATTTTTCTCTTCTAAAAATAATAGTACCGCAATTAGTCGGTAGACTTCCGCAAGTTCAACTGTTGTTTTTAAAAAGCTTCAAAAAGAATCACACCCGTCACTTCAAAAGTTGGATGCTCTTAATTTTAAATACAATGAAATTTTCAGTAAATGTACTCGATAACAATATGAATGATCCCTGACCTTATGTTCTGTGAACTTAAAGCCAGTCTCTTGCAGGTGGATGTCGAGATATGCGAGTGATACGCCCATTATGCTCGTCGGTAGACTTCCCCACGGAGTGATGTACAAGTTGATAAACGACGGCACGCCTTTGAACACCGTTCGTAGGTTTCTGAAAAATTAATAATTTCATCAAACTCAGAAGGAATGGTAAATAAATTATGTATAGTAATTGCAGTGTCTGGTCTATGTTATTTTGTAAATTACAATACTCACTCAGTGTTCGTGATAAATAGCATACTCTTCCATCCGAATACATAGGACAGTGTACCGTTCAATAAGCAGGAGGCGAGAAAAATCATGCCGAGTATAATCAAATTTTTCATTCTAACAGTAGTGAGAGTCAGTATTAAAGCACACGACACTACGTACAGCTGCATGTCCACCGCAAGGAACCTGGCAGATAGATGTGCTTAGTTTTAGTTTTAGAGACGTAGAAGAATTAATTCTTTACATTTTTTTAGTAAAATTATTTGTTCTGTTTATTTCTACAATATACCGTATAAAACTGCTCATCATGTTCGAATTTAGTTAAAGAAATGTGTGTATTAGAAAACTTGGTACGGTTCAATTTTTTTTAAATTATAATAACCAGTAAGGCTGTTTAAATTTTACAAGATTAGTGGCTGATATATTTTATGATTTACAAGCATAAACTTGGACCAAAGTTAATGAGATGCATGGAATAGTGAAATCGCACAGCTGTAAACTATTATATGTATATTATTGTCCATTTAAAGAGGAAACGCCGAGTGAACTCACCAAGTCTGCACTAGACAATGATTATGCGTGTCCACCAGATTGTTGATAAATAGCGCGTGTGTCCACAGTTTGTTCCAACAAATGTCAGCTTCCGCATGTATGTTAGATATCCACAGAGGCCCATCGCCTAACTCTTTCAACCAGGTAGCCGCCCACCACACATTCAATAAGTATAAAGGAGATATCCTGCACAGTAGTACGAATGTTTAGTGATAAATTAGGATTCAATATTCAGATGAAAGCCAAGGTACACCTGTGGAATGCTGCAGAATACATGCCATTATTGACCTTGCGATCCTGTGCAGTAAACACATGAGGAAGGGATTTTTGACAGACACTTGTTGTTGTAGCATACGGCGCGCCAGTAAGAAGTTGCTCAGCATCAGGAACACACACACCACCGCAGTGCCGTTCCGCGTCAACAATATAATAGGATCCCGCATCATCTACAAATTTAATACACTATAATGACTCCTTATCTACTGAGGAGTATCTAATGGCAACGAAATAAATGCTCCCTCAACAACCTTTTCCAAATATTGCGGATTCTGCGAGTAGAGCTTGAAATGTATAAGACCGCAATGTATACACATCACCAGCAATAAGATTATTACCCTGTAACAAACATGATTCTAATTTAACTATAGTTTTTTTTTAATTTACATTAGAACATAGGTGCTCTTTAAATCACACCACGCATGGTAAAATTTTAATGTTACCAGAAAGAGTAAAGCGAAAGATATAGGTGCTGGTACCTGAATCCATGTGTGGGGAGCAGTGAGGCTCGTTTGGGATCTGCGTCGTCAGAAGGGGCTGTCAGTCTTCGCCAGTTATCTTTCCATGACCAACATACTACAAACGGATTCTCTGACAACATAATAATTACGTTAAAATTAAACGATTTCATGCCATAAAAACGATTGTGAATTCTTGTTGATATCATTGAAATGCTATTATATTTTCTATGCCATACAGATTAGTTATTTTATTGTTGCGGTAATCAATGAAAATGGTTTGGAAATGCGACAAAAAGACGGTAAACGATTCCAATATCTTTTTAATGCAGTTGCTCATAAAGCGCTATTTTTTTAAACCATTGTAAACACCGAAACTGATTCTTTAAACACGTGTTAAATAAAAAAAAATTGATGAAAATATGTCAAATTTTAGAGGCAAAAGTATTTTAAGGAGCCTAGAACGAATTTTTTCAAATAAAAATGTATGAGACGAAAACATGTTCAAATATCACGTTTAATTGTAACATATAATTTATATCTTTAATACATACTTAGTTTTATTAAACTATATATTTGTTTTATTTCCTCGCAAAAAGCATTGAAAAATGTTGTAAGAAACTTGAGCGTAAAAGGTTTTTCGAGTATGACACGAAAACATGTTCAAATATCACGTTTAATTGTAACATATAATTTATACCTTTAATACATACTTAGTTTTATTAAACTATATATTTGTTTTATTTCCTCGCAAAAAGCATTGAAAAATGTTGTAAGAAACTTGAGCGTAAAAGGTTTTTCGAGTATGACACAAAAACATGTTCAAATATCACGTTTAATTTTAACAAATAATTTATACCTTTAATACATACTTAGTTTTATTAAACTATATATTTGTTTTATTTCCTCGCAAAAAGCATTGAAAAATGTTGTAAGAAACTTGAGCGTAAAAGGTTTTTCGAGTATGACACAAAAACATGTTCAAATATCACGTTTAATTTTAACAAATATTTTTTACCTTTAATACATACTTAGTTTTATTACCCGGCCCTTATTCGTAAAACCTTACTTTCCGCACTCGTATCTTAAATAACTATTATAATCCGAACGACTGTTTTAATCATTTGGGTCATTTTTATTAGTAGTTTGTAATGTTGATATTTTTCTATGCAATTTTTGTTTAAAGCTCAAAACAATATTTTTCACATAATGTAAGATGTAAAAAAGACAGTGAAATTAAAAAAAGCCATAAGTACATACTTTTCACATTAGACGTCTGCACATCGTAAATTGTTCCAACAACATTACAAAATAGTATAAACAGGATCACTACCAAAAACAAAGTTTTTGAAGTGTCCAAATTGTTGGTGATGTTAGCCTGTTTTGCAGACTTGCAGAATTCTATAGTAACCGATGTGGACTTATAGTCGAGCATGCGCGCCCAATGAGCGATGCACTCTTCGAAGCGTCTGGTATCATTGAATTTCTGCCCAGGAACAAGCGGGCAACGGGAGCTGACGCAATAACCACGGTGAATGAGGGTACGGTTGAAATTCAGCGGGTCTTTTGAAGATTCCTACGATAGAATGAGCTCTTATTAAATTATGTACGTTTCCACGGCTTAGAGTGGTTGCTTTCATTCATGCAACTTTGTTGAGTCTCATCGTGATGAGTGTTCAAGGATGTTATACTTGTATACAAAACTTTATTGTGTAAAACTGTTTGAAAGGTTTGTGTTAAGTAGTGGCGCAGGGTTCAGTCCTCTTTCTTTGGGGAGATCTGACAAGCAGGAATTCTGGTGCCTGTTCATTGAAGTTTATCTAAGGAAGTTTAATCCTACCTAAAAAGTAATTTTATTTATAAAAAAATCCTAGCTGTCAAAGTGACATTACGACAATCTACATCCGTGGCCGAGTGGCTCACCAAACTATCACCTGTCGCCTTGCCATCATCTTTGAGATCCCAAGTTCGACTATACCCTATATTAATGTAAAAAATTAACTTTTCTCCATTTATTACATTTGATAAATTCACAATGCTATAGTGGAAAATATAATACTGAAAAATACTTAAAAAGTCCACTTTGTCCTCTGTACTCTGAGATGGGATTCGCGAGGGGATGCGCGACTAACCACTTAGCTACCCAAGGCCTAACAGGGCTGACGAATTTAACAAGCACTAGTTATTATTTTCTGCTACTACAGAGCGTATTTTCATCAAAGTTCAGACAACCCATCCTAACAGCCTAAAGAAATGTTTTTACAAACATTTAAAAGTTTCGAAAAAGATGAAAATTTATTCTTATTATAATATTTAATCAAATTTGCATTCACAATGCTATGCTAATAAAATATTCTTAATGAAAAATACTTAAATAATTCACCATAAATAAATACTATGATCTATAGCAAAAACCTACCTCCATGATACGGTAAGCATGGTGGTCCGGCTTCATAGGCGTCAGGTGGAAGGTGCCCATGCAGTAAAGACCATCTCCTTTTGGAGCGGCCAGGCAGCGTTCATAATCATCCAAATGATACAGCCGTGGTAACAACGCATTCTCTTTTCCTAGCGGTAGGTAATAGAAGATAATAATACAGTTTATCAGTGACAACGATTTATAAAAAAATGAAAATACTTATTTATCTTCTTATGACTTATATTGCCCTAACTAACGCGATTTTCATGTTTCCTTATAGAAATAATAATATATAACCTTGTTACAAAACTATAATATGTATATTAAGTGTAGTCTTAATATTGATAAAAAAGTATGTCCAATGGTTTTTAAATATATCCATTCCAAACAAAAAACCAATAGTTTCCTCTTACAATTAGTATAGACTATAGTGTAATAAGTTAATTTATATTTAGACTTGTTTTTTGATAGACCTGTTTTAAGAGTTTGGAAAGAATCGTAAAAAAGTATTTCAAATGTATTATAGATATAATACTATTCGTCAGTTCCATTATAAACTTTTATAAAAAACAAAACCAGTTAACATTTTGCATGCATCCAATCCAATGTTGATCAAACCGGAACCACAGGTATTACAATAAATACCTTACAAAATATTCCATAACATGAAAAAGTAGGCAATTGACGTCATAAGTTTGAATGTCAACTTCATTTGGGCAGAATAACAATTTTTTTTATCCTGAATATTAATGATTTAAATGTATTTTTTCAAACCAAAAGAGTTTTATTATTAAAAGCTTTTAAAAAAAATGAAGTATGTAATTTCTAATAATCACGATGTTAATTAATATTAAAATAAAAAAATCCGTAATGACTATCGTCGTGTTTTGAAGTCGATTAAAAAGGTAAACGACTGCTGCGACCGAGTGGCCCGAACGCCTGCTCTAAGATGTCGACATCTCTCAGATCACAGATTCGATTTCTAGCCGGGTCAAAAGTTAATATCTCGCGGTTTGTGTGTTGTGGTAACATTGTAACCATAATATAAGTGTAATATGGTTACAATAAAGAAATCTGTAAAATAAATACTAAATATCTGTAAAAAATAAAAAATAATTCCACTCAATTTGGAATCTGGTAAATATATTTATTTATTATGCAGAATGGCAGAATTACGGAGAATTACGTGAGGATCACCAATTTGGCTCTTAGTTCGGGACATAATAGATTCAGGCTAACCGGAACCAATACCTTAAATCAAATCAAAAAAAAAAATTGTTTATTGCTGAAATCATTCGGTTACAAATTAATACGCCGATACTTCCCAATGAGTAATCAAAGACACTCGTTATGGGAATTACTCGCAACTTTCCCATTGTCTATGAAAGATTTCATACAAGTTTTCATACAAATAAGAAATAACTGAGGTCATAGTTTATTAATAACTACTAACTGTTTATTACTAATTGTTTATTGCATGTCTGTTACCCGGAAATATATAGTACGTGATTTTTACATGATCTAGATATGGAGACCGAGCTAACGCATGGTTGATGTGATATTTTTAATTAATTGTAATTAAATCAAATTAATCATTGTCTGCATTTACCTATATATATTTATTAATTTTTCCTAGAGTATAATCACCCAAATTAATGAAACAAATGTAAAATTAAATTACAAGGTAATTTTGTATATTTTTTTATCAAGATATTTTTATATATTTTATTTAAACCTTTCGAGGCCCTGTAAGGACATTTAAATGTAATGCGTTTTTCTCATTTTTAATTACAGTTCATTTGGATGTCATTTCTTACCAAACTGAGTGTCAGTGACTTTTGTTATATGCGTCTTCTTCATTTTTGAAGCAAAAACTTTGGACCAATTTATATAAATATTACGCCGTTGGCCAGAGGATGAATTTTAGAATGAAGAAGATGCTTAATGTTACTTAAGTTAATCTTACCTGTTAATAATTTTGCGTTACATCCCTTTGTAGTAACGAAAATAATAACCACAAAACACAACACACACTTCATACTTGACTGTACACTATTAAAATACACTGCAAAACTAATTAAAAAATTAAACCTATTTACAAAACAGTTTTTATTACTAAATGAACTACGTTGTTATTTACTGTGTAACATTAGTGGAAGTAGTAAATATTTTTTTAAATAAGAAATAAATAAACAATTGATACTGTAACACGTCGTTAGCGGATAGTGTGTGTGAGCGAACCGCGTGTTATATGCACTGTCCACGATATTATAATGTACTATCTTCTACATCAACGAATTAATAAATGCGGTGATTGCTTTGCCTTACACGTCTCTTATACTTTCATGATCGAGCTCCTTAGTTGATTGTAGTTTCACACAAAGGTTGAGATTTAGAAGGACAAAGACAATTTTACAACAATCAAACTTTCTTTGCAGTCAAAATAGAAAGAATGCATGGTTTACTAGCTTTTATTTTAATTACACAGTGTTGTAAAATCTTGCAAATGAATTTTAAATGGGTTATCATCAACTAGTTATACTAAAAGTCTACTTACAGGTTTAGTTTGAAAGAAAATGCTAAGTTACTTGTTTCTTATATTTTCAAGTACACTATTTATCAAATAAAATTACTTAAAAACGGTTTTATTGCGTATATTTTTTTAAAGTTATTTATATTGTAAAACGACCAACATCTTAGCTTAAGTAAATAGAACCTGTTAAGTATCTGAAAAGTCTGAAATATGAAATAATTTTTCAAAAATATACGAGATATAACCATTTTAATTAGTTTTATCTATTTTTTAACCCCCGACGCATAAACGACGGGGTGTTATAAGTTTGACCTGTTTGTCTGTGGCATCATAGCTCCCGAACGGATGAACCGATTTTGATTTTGTTTTTTTTTTTGTTTGAAAGGTGTATTAGTCGGGTGTGTTCTTCACTATGTTTGATGGAAATCGATCCAAGATGGCCGCCGCCACAAAATGTCGGAATCGTGACAAAATATGTAAACCGACACAAAATATGTATGTAAATGTCACACGGGAGTGACTAGGACAGAAACTGTTCCTACTCCTAACTCATAAGCGAATATAATATTTATGTGAGCATTATTTTAATATAAAAAATTAAATTAAATTATAAGAAAATAAAAACAAGATTTGTATGAATAATAAAAAATTGTATTGATTTGAACAGTTTCTGATGCGTTGATGTCTTTTGAATGAACAGACAGACACTAGTGTTTACTAGACTTAAATTTTGGCAGTCTTGTTCCGTACTTGTTTAAGATTTAAAACGTCGAAGAAAATAATACTATTTCAAAACTACACGACTGATTAAACGTAGTTTTATTTAATTGTTAAAATACAGTTACGATATCAGAAGTAGTTTTTGATTAAACTCACGATAAAAGTATTTGTTACTTACAGCATGCAGGTTTCCTTTAGTAGCGCAGTCGTTTTACATTCGATCGATTGATGACTCGGCTGCGGTTTGTTGGCCACGGGAAGGTAGGTACATACATTGTAAGCTTTTTAGTGGATTGGCTTGTGTGGGTCCATTGAGTGAATATCCGCTGGATGGATTTACAGAGCGGAGTCCCACATAACCTCGTCGCTCGCCAGGCGGCGGGGTATGCTGAAGGCATTTTCCGTATGGTAAAAAAAATAAAAAGACTAGACTATAAGCAATAACAATTCGCCACGCCCTATCATTAATGTGGGATCTGCATTTTAACGATTTTTGTTTTTTTTTTGTATAAAACCTCATAAGGGTGTAAGGAATAATATCACAAAAAAATAATTGTTGATTTTATTATAATTACGAAGATAATTACGTTATTAATGTCGGTAGTGTCGCTTGTACGTACAAAAATGAAGGTACTCACTTACAGTCAATTTTGATCGGACATAACCGACGAGTGAATGCGTCAATCTTACGTCAACCTGCCAGTTGCATAGTTAATGTCGGGAAAAATGCACGTAGGTTCTTTGGAGCGCCAAATTGTTGTGAAACGTTAATTACATACACTCTGATTTCAAAAGATATAATGTCAGTCGACCGCAAAGAAGCAGATCCTCAAGGATTTTAAGCCTTATTTTACCAAACAACGCAGTTGTTGAAAATGGTGCATGCATTGATACAGGTAATATTGCAAAGTTATTAACTTTATATAAAGACTTGCCACTCATATTTTATTAATAAAATAGATTTCAAATTTATAATTTTGTATAGCAAATTATTTCCCTTTTTTTTGGTATAAGAAACAACGTATCTAGGAAAATTAACAAAATATACTTAGTTTTCCTATCAAAAACTTCATACCTATCGTATCCGACAAAGTTGGATATAAAAAATTTGGATCTACCACATCCTGCGTAAGATAGTAAAATATGTCCGTGTAAAATAGTCACGTGACATTGTTACGTATATAAAGTAAAATAAATTAATCTATTATATTTGTTTAATGTATTGCAGAATAAAAAACACCCATGCCTAATTTCGTAATCCAAACCCTTAAAATATCGTTTTTATTCAACTTTTCAGCTTTAAACCGCTCTCCTGTAAAAGGCGTGGCGAATTGTTCTATGGCATGCGTTATGGCAATATTCCGCAACTCGTATACGGTTCCTACCGACAGTGACTGATAGAATTACGCCTTACATCCATTTCAAGTGTTACAACCATAATCTATAAATATACTTTTTTAATCTCTATAGAGGTCGGTATACCTGCACACTCGATTCGGAATATTACCGTTGCGGTTTTGGATGACCTGTACAGGAAAACTCCGCTACATTAAACTAATGCTATATTGTTTACTACAGCAGATAGTCTCTATTCTCGATCTGTTTGTCTGTCTGCTTGTCTATCATAACCTTGACATTTTATTGGAGTGAATTGTCACATAAAAAAACATTTACTTCTATAATTTGTTGAATAATAATTAAATAAAATCTGTATATTTTATTCTAATTTCTTTTGCAGAGTTATAGGAACTCAAACTTAAAAACTAATTTTGGACTGTGAATAAAGTAAAGCTAGTTACAGAAAATAATATTAGATGTGTAAGGAATTAAATTGGACTAATCCTAAAGTTTTTTTAAATTAATCAGTCTTAAATTAATTTCGATAATTATTTCGACAGATTTCCTCTTAAATTATTTTTTTTTCTTTTCCATGAAATTGATAAATTTATAATCACTGCATATTATTTTTCTATTTATATTGGATATTTTGATAGCAACACTTGCATTATCTTAATAGCACCACCAACCCTTTTACGTCCCCACTGCAGGGGCTCAGGCCTTCCTTATGGATGATTAAGGAGGATGGGTCATGACCCTCCACGCTGGCCCAATGCGGATTGGAGGGTATTAACGACTGCAAATGCAGCCGGGACCAACGGCTTTACGTGCCTTCCGAAGCACGGAGTAGCTCGAGATATTTTTTTTTGTTCACCCATCCCGTGACCGACCCTTGCGAAAGTTGCTTAACGACTACGATCGCGGGCAGCGGCGCTTATCCACTATGCCACCGAGCTACTCATATCTTAATAGCAAATAAATAAAATTTTGGTACATTTCAAAGCAACGTGTTTAATTATTTTTTTCTATTATTCATAACCACCAAGGCGAAGTTACGGGTATTACATAGTAAATATGATAAATTAAAGCAGTACAACCCTATGGTTGTATTTTTCTATTAAAATACTCTACATCATTTTTACACACAGAAGTCTAACTCACACTAACACTAATTCAACAACAACTAAAGTAGTGTTTTTTATATAAAAGAAATGTCATATTCCACTAGTCATGTAAAACAAGATACTAATTACCTAACTTTAAAATTTATCTCGAAACTTTTAACATTGGTATTTGAAAGATATTCATGTACTTTGCTATTATTTATCACGACTTTAATTGCAATTGCGACGGTTTTTTGCGTTAGACGCAAATATGACTATGTTTTTATTGTGTTTCTTGATAATTCTACTCATCATTTGTTCCGGAAACAATTGCAGTATAAACCATACATGATTCCATTAATCGTTAACACGTTCGCTATACCTTTGAAAGAGATTGCGATGTATTTTGGAATTAGACAATTATCCGACAGATCTATAAATAAGTCTTAAATATTTATTGAAACTAAATATAGATATTAAAATATATTAGTAGCCGAAAATAGAACAGTAAAAATTTTAAAACGGTCGGTTTTGCGTCAGCAGTTGTTTGGTTACTTATTATAAGCTTTCTGATTATTTTATTTATTAACACAAATATTGTACTAGACATGTAGAAAAAAGTAACTGAATATGGAATACACATTGAAATACCTTGTTAAATGATTTGTAATAGGGAAAAATTGAAAATAGTCTTATTAATTGACTTATTGTCCAGGCTCAGGCCGGCACTTGCTGTATTTCGATGTATATTAAATTTTATATCAATAATAATTTAAAAAGTAATTTCAGTGTTTCATTTTACATAAACTTAATATTTATTTGGATACCTATGTTCCTCTACCAATAGGATTTTGCTTTTTTACGCGGTAACTATGCGTAAAATAGATTACACATTTAAGAAGGCGCCAAGACTATAAATATGTACTATCTTTTAATACCAAATGTCCATTTCAATAGCGGTTTTATACCTACATATTTTATTTATAAGTAACACTACAACACTACTCTACTAACCTATAAGTAAAACTCAAAATAATATCTGACTCTGGGACGCTGAAACATTTTTTTTTAATGTAGCTCTGGCGAATTTATCTAGCAGTTATTACTTTCGATACTATGGACAGCCTTTCATCAATGTTCAAGCAACAGATCTGATGACTAAAATTTTTGTCTGTCCAACAGGAAGAATATTAAATACGTATATTTTTGCATAATTGTAAATTGCGTAATTAAGATAACACATTGAGGCTGTAATTTCGTAAAATGATATTTATTTTTAAAAAGTACGACATATTGCAAAATTTGCAATAATTAGACAAGTTAATTGGCACTATGCCAATCAATTTTATCCTACTACATGAGGCGGAGTGGGTAAAACTTTACTATTGTCTACCGAGAGAGCACAGAGAGCTATTCTTAAGGTTTCTACTTCCGTTATTTCCTTTACTGTACTACATAATTTGCTGTATCTATATTTGAAAATTGTAAGGTTTTACAGTTCGGCAGTTATTCATATATATTGTACAAAAACAACACGCCGATATTCCTTATAACATAGATATTACTAATAAAAAACGAAAATATAATGTATGTTTGTTCCTATATGACATTGTAGAGACCAAACGACTTGGATTATTTATACGTCAATCGATTTGTCTTAACCTTGCGAGTGTCACTAAATACAACAGTAATCAAAAAATCTTTTTTAAGGGTACCTCCCCTACATGTAAAGTGGGGATGATTTTTTATTTTTTCGATTTCCCTATAGTGTGGGATATTGTTGGATAGGTCTTTCAAAAATATTAGAAGTGTACGAAGACCGGTTTAAATATAGTGAGCCGTTCGGAAATTAAGCTTTTAAGTACCAAGAACTACTTTGGACCGGGCTGTGGTTGACTTAAGTTCGCGATTTTTTCCTAAAGTTCAAGCAAGCTTTGAACCAAGTGATGTTTCTAGAAGGACTAACAATCAGTAGTTTAGACTACCACGAGTTGCTTAATAATTCTCACGATTTAAAGTCCCTCAATGAAATGATTATAATTAAAGATTAAATGCTATAGTGCACATTTACTCACTTAATTTTAGAAATTGTAAGATAAAGATTAAAGAAACTTTGCAAAAACACAGAGAAGCCCGTATTTATTTTAAAGTAAGTTTTATTTTCCTGTTATTATTAATTTTTATTTTTAATATTTAAGATAGAATGTTTGCTGGTTAAGTAGTGATTATATAACTAAACTATGTTAGCTCTACTTGCCTGACAAACAGGTCGAGCAAGTTCAGAGATAAACTAAAAATGTTTACACACAGACCTAACTAATGTTGATGTATGCAAAAATAATAATAAAAACTATGTAAAAAAAAATTATATAAGCTATAATATACGGTAACATAAATAAATTTAAAATTCATGTAAAGAACATACTTATGAATAAATTTGATGATTATTTTAAAGACCACAATGCATGGAATTAATAGCCTTCGCTTTGTTATATAACTAATTGTATGTACAACCTATGACTAACAGACTTTTATTTTGGTAATGACATGATTTATGTAAATGTCATTACTTATGATAAAGAGCTGGTAAGTTTCTTTTGCTTGTTCTTATTGTCATCTAAAAGACGTCCTGAACAATCGGTAGGGGAAAATGTTTTTTTTACAATTCAAAAGTGCTTGAAATTATTATTACTATCTATATTCGACTGAACAAATTTTAAGCATTTACCTTTAAGATTAAATATTTGTGAATGTTAAATTTCACCTCGATCTGTCCTGTGATTTGCCCGAATAGAGATCACCTAGCGCCACATAGTAGAATTTTTACAGATCGTTCGTTTTCTTGATATTATTTTCATATGTTTGCCGGAGTACAGCTACTGACATCACTCTCCAATAATACGCGAAGGAAACGACTGTGAAAGGTGTACTCTGTGGCCTTCCCAGTCCTTTAAATGTTTCCATTTTTGTGTTTTATACGTCAATGTTAAATTTAATTGTTTCAGTATGTTATAAAAACTGTCTTCCCGTTGCAATGTAAATATTTGCAATTAATTTACTATAACAACTATGTATTGTTTTATTATTCAAACATATGTGTGAATAATAAGTTTAATTAATAGAAGTGTGACGGGTTCAATGTTTAGGCAAATTAATAAAAAACTGACTAAGCTTAAAAATTTATTTAACTGAGAATAGTAAACAAACCTGTTTCTGATTTTTTTTTCCGTAATAAATAAAACTTGGTAGATATATCACGCAGACATACTTTTAGATTATTTAAATTTATATGATTATATTATCATGTTCACATGAGATGTTTTTTTAACGAACTGACTTACTCAAAACTGAATTACCCAAAATTTCAAATTACGAAATTTTTGTGTTTTTCCTTCTATCTGTATTTCAAATTGGAGAAATAGTTTTAAGATTTTCAGAGATAAAGTACTGTAATGTCTGAGCACATTACCATAGGCAGGTTTACTCTTCGGACGGTTTATGGTCAATGCTGGCCGTTAATATTTGAAATTATTACTTTTTCGTATTCGAATTCGTGTGTTCCTGTTTTGCTGGTTGTCAATCTTCCCTTTCTGATCGAGACCAGCATAGAGTGAGTATCATAGTTTTTGGTTGTAAGTGTGCTAATGTAATACTAATTGAAAATAAAACAAGACTGAAGGATTCTACCAGTTTTTCATTGCACCACCCATCTCCACCATTAGAATTAAGTTACCAGATGGTGGAGGCGTAACGTTTATGGAGATATTATGGAGAAATACGACGGATTAAAAGGTGATGTGACTGATTTTTTTAATTAATTTAATATTATAGCGGCAGCATACGGTTATCAAGAATCGACTAAAAAACTAGTCTTGGCGGCGTATTTAGTGGGACCTGCACTATTATTTTATAATAAGATTAAAGATAATTGTGAGACATTTCAGGAACTTGAGAAACAAATCAGCGAGGAGCTCTCATCGACTGCAAATCCTCTCGCAAAATTTTTTGCAAGAAGACAAGGTGTAACGGAAGACCCACTTAATTACTTTTATTCCTTAGATTATGTAGCCTATAAAGCTGGGGCAGTTATTGATGATAATGCTTCATCCAACATTTTCTTGGGGCAGCAAATTTCCAAACCAAGGGACGTTTAGGATCACAGTTGTATACGAATAGACAACATTTGAAGGAGGTGATCAAACAATTAAATGAAATTTATAATAGAGGGGATGGAGAAGCGGATATCAATTTACCTGTAAAATTAACAAATATTGTAGATGTTCTTCCTTCCTCTAGCACACAAGGCGGACAAGGAGATCAGCGACCTTCAACATCGATTCGACCCACTAGAACCTTCAGTTCTCCATCTTTCACCCCTCGTAAATTCCCACCTCCCGATCAGATGATGCCCCGCCCTTATAATTTCAGACCAAGAGGTAATACAAAGTCGCAGCCAAAACTAAGAAGAACAATGAATGCCACACAAAAGCAGCAGAGGCGATTGAAGTTATAGAGGACACACAGCCGCTTCACTGAAAGAATATATTATACGCACGTGAGTTTCAACCATTTATTAAAGTGTCGTGTCGTGATAGAGAATTTATTTCGCTCGTTGATACTGGTGCGTCATTTTCGGTTATTTCGGATCGTGCCGCGTATGAACTCCGTCACGATATTGTGCCATGTGATATGTCACTTCAGGCAGTGAATAATGTGAATCTCGAAGTAATCGGTAAAGTCAATTTGAAGATAATTATTGAACATGTCTTGTTAATTATTGATTTTTATGTTGTGAAAAATATTGATCGTGATATGAAAATCTGAACAGACAGAAAAGAACAATGTTGTTGATGTTTCTAATTATTTGTATTCTTATAAAGAAAAAAATAAATATTTGCATAAGTCACGTGTAGTGAATGAGAATAAAGAATGTACTAATAATAATATTTCTCTTAAGTGGTCGAAGGAGAATAATAATAATATTAAGAATTTAGTTATAGAAGATAGGTCTTCTTTAAAGAGAGAAAATTCAAATGATAAGAATTTTGTTCATAGGAAAATTCATGAACAACGTAAGGTGTTTAGAAAATCATTAATTTTTTATAATAGTCATTTAAATCGTAATGTAAAATCATCACATAATACTAGAGATAGCAATGATAATTTTTTATTTGAGGTGCAATAAACAAAGTGTATTTAAATCGTATTTCTTTCAGAAAAGTTTCTTTCAGAATTGCCCTAAGAAAAAGACTGACCTTAATAAGTTTAGGTTAAATAGGTTGAATATGGACAAATATAAAGACAGATTTCCTTATCAGATAATACGACCAATTGATAATAATAATATTATAATAAGAAGGATAGGAAGTTATAGGATAAAGGTAGTTTATTCTAATAGAATTAAACCCTTTAGAATTCGAGGAAATAGGTATTAATTAATGTATTATCATTCTTATTATATTAATTTTTATTTATTATTATAAGTTAGTTGAATATATTATTTTTTAGTCATATGAATTTTTAAGTTTTCTAAGTCATATAATGATAATGTTGAAGTTGTAATTTTAATTTATTTCCTTTTATTTAGGAACTATAACAGGTATCGAACCTTGTTCAAGTTTAGTTTGTTAGTGAGCTAAATTAAAATAATAATATTATTCCAATGTATGTTTAACATATATTGTCATGTGAAATATTAGTGTTTTATTATTGTTTATTTATTGTAAAATTTTAAAGATGTTTCTTAACATTGTTTAATTGTTTCATGTTCATACTTCATATGCCGGATTCCCGTAAGAGCATGATGAAACTGGCGCGTATCCTGACGTCAGCAATACGGAGGGCCTACTATGAAGCATCTCTGTTGATAAGTCGACAGACACCCACTTCATAATTATGCGCGTCGTCATTATTATTGTATCGCGCGTAGTGTTTATACATGAGCATTGCGAGGGTCGGGGAACCCATCTGGTTCCATAGGAATTGGGTTTCGTTTGTTTGACGCTAGACGTCCTTAGGCTCCATATGTCAATTTGTTGTCTCATGGGTGTCAATGATTTATTATGGATGCTTATAAGATATACACTTTGTCTTTGGCCATATTCGCTTATGTTTATTATTTTAGGTTGGATATTAACTATAATTGATTTGATTTTGTTTGATTTTAACTACGGGAATCGGGAATATCATATGATAGCTATGTTTAAAATAAAGTTTGTTGTGTTTGAGTTTTGATGTCATCCTCAAATTTAGGGTTTTGATGATTGTAGACATTTGGGAGACGTACAGGTGCTTTTATTGAGGTTTTGCACTTGTAGAGTTTCAGCAATGTGAAGGATACCTTAAGAAGTCTGAACAATAATGTAGTAAATTTGAATTTCATTGCAGGAGCTGGTTTATTAGTAAAAACCGCCTCCCCTAAGTTCCTCAAGCAGATAGGACTTAGGGTTTAGACTTCTGTAAAAATTATCCGAGCGTCTTCACACGCTCTAATAATTTTCTTAGGAAGCCCGCGCATTTAACGTCCGAGCACATTACCATAGGCAGGTTTACTCTTCTGACGGTTTATGGTCAATGCTGGCCGTTAATATTTGAAATTATTACTTTTTCGTATTCGAATTGGCGTGTTGCTGTTTTGCTGGTTGTCAATCTTTCTTTTATAGAGTGAGTTTTTGGTTGTAAGTGTGCTAATATAATACAAATTGAAAATAAACCAAGACTGAAGGATTCTTTCTACCTGTTTTTCATTGCGCCACCCATCTCCACCATTAGAAATAAGTTACCAGAGTAGATCTGAAACATATTGGATATTAGTAAGTTAAATGTGTAGGTACAAACCTTAAATAAATAAATACAACTTTTTCTTGTTGTGTCTTCGAAGTTGAACATCAAAGTAATTTTGTTCTAAAAGCGCGGATATTTTGCTATTAATGAAATTAATAATTGTGTTTCGTATTGTGATCCTTGACAGTTAATCGAGTTCCCTGGGCGTTGTACAGCCGCACTTCTATAGCCTTATGGAAGGACGTTGTGATGCTTACTCAGCTGATATACATTAAGCCGCGCAAATAAATGGCGCTATTATATTATAGGGCCTAATGGGACGGATGTCTTGCCCAGTTGGCTACGACATATTTATTCAATATTAACCTCAATGTTGTTTTCATTAGTTCATACAAAAACTCCTCAACTTAAACTCAAAAAAAAAAAACAATAAAACAATCATCAAATATCATCAAAAATCAAATCGGAAAGAATTCAGAAAAAAAGAGAAATAATACCATAAATTTTTGTCTTCAATAAAATCGAAACACAAATGTGGATAGACAACCGTCTCATTAGAAGTAAAACAACACTATCAGAATATCTATTTCTCTCTTACCATACTTCAGATTTTATTGAAGATTTATTGAAGCCGATGTTCTCGCCTCCTAGTTTATGACGCGGTTTTATTTTTTCTCTTATATTTTTCCCTACTTGAACAGTAGTTATTCAAACACAAAAGTATAATTTCAATCAATCCATCTCGTAAATTAGACACGAGAAATAAATTGACAAATATATAGATACACATATGTATGTGCGTCTATATGTATGTACATATTATACATCTACAAACTAAATACGTATGCTGTGTTTAGTTAGAAGCGCATACAAACTAACAAATACTGCGCCATATTCCATCAAAATGCATACTTAAGTGTGGTTATAAACATTCAGGTCAAATTGATTTTTTCTTTTCACGCGCATTATTCATAAATGAAACAACTTTAAAACAGTTTCATAGCGTTTGTAATTAGTTTAATCTCAATTCAGATCACACATTGCAAAACCTAAAGATACACTTACTTAATACTGTAAATATAAAATCAAAGGGAGCAATTCACATTCTCTTGTCGGAGTTGGTTTCGCCAGTTCTTCTCAGATAAGACTCCTAAATTTGGAACTGGTGGTGGATTACGGTAGTCAGTGACAAATAAATAAGCCAAATTTATTTTTAAAATAATTTAATTTAATAAATGTAAACGATGCCATAATATATAAAAGAAATGTATAGTGAACCTGTCTAATAATATTACTATGATCTAAAATAAATGGACAATTAATACCTTAGTCTTATGTGAGTGAACACGGAATCTGTAAAGGGTCCGAAACGTCAATAAAACTTAATACAGACGCGGTGACACCTTTTAAAAGTTGTTTCTCTTTTGATAACCTCTTTTTTATATCGGATAATGACATACATAGTCAGGCAAACAGACGGCCTCCTTTTTTTTGAAGTTGGTTAAAAAGGATGTCATCAATTTTAACTCCTTTATAGACGGTTAATTTTCTACTACTTTTATAAATAGCTTAAAATTTAATAGATTATCTCTTCAAAACGACTGAACCGATTTTTATGAAACTTGTAGCCAAAGTTGAAAGCTAAGCAATCAAATAAAATAATCATTGCAATCCGACGTCTTGTTTGCGGATATCCGTGAACAATCATACAGATATACACACATACATCTATAAAATTTTACACCATTCCAACGAAATTACATACATATAGGTACCTCGAACTGATAACCTCCTTTTTTGTGGTCGGTTAAAAAACAACCTCGAGTTTAGAAGTCCAAGCAATTGTGATTTATAGTAACTGTCTCGTAATCTCTTATTATATAATGTAATCATAAAAAGAATCGTTTAAGTATTCTATAATAATATTATATAGCGAAAGTAGGTCCGTTTTTATTAGGCTGTTAAGCTGTATATATGTCTGTTAAGCTCTCACGCCTTACTCACTATAAATTAACTTGATATAGGATAAAAGTTGCTTTTAAGCCGATTTCAATAAAAAGTTATTATCGTGAGCAAAGGTTGAAATAGAGATTTAAAGTGTGCATGGAAGTTCGTCATTCGTTCGTCAAAGATAAAACCATGAAACTTTATATTCTGATATGCCCATAGTAACTATACCACGCGGACGAAAGCTAGTAACGGATATAAAAAGAGAAGATTTGATTGATTGTTTGTTTGCACTAAATACACTTCAAAACTACTGGACCTTTTTTAAAAAATCTTTCACCTATGGAAAGCTACATCATACGTGGTTGATGTAGGTTATAATTTAAGCGGGCGAAGTCGCGGGAAAACAGCCAGTATACAATATAAAGTATAAAGGTTGAACCACAAAAAATATATTTTAAATCACTGTGTGACGGTTGCAGACGTTGTCTATGATTTCCCCAATAACTATGTATGATTTCATCATAGCAATTGTTTTTGACATTGGTCCTTCAAGCCGGATTATTCTATACCTATACATGAGACAAATTATCCAATTTACAGTTATTAAGTGTACATTTGGTATAAAATTTAAAATTTTGTAACAAATGTATACTTATTAAAGCTCTAAGCACGTGTATTTAAATAGGTATCTTACTAGCTGTATTTCTGCGACTTCGACCGCGTTAATTATAGCGTGAAAATTCTTTCACGGAAATACGTGAGTGATTTACGCTTTAAACAGACACATAACCCACAAAAAACAGATATTACAATTTTATTTATTTGTATAGTATAGATTCTAAAATAAAAGTTCTAAAATTCTAAGTTACTCCTTATTACATCAGCTATCTGCCAATAAAAGTCCTGTCAAAATCGGTCCAGCCGTTTCAGAGATTAGCCGAAATAAACAGATTTTTTATATAATATGAACACTTTTCTTTATATAGTAGTATGTGCAGTACCTAATATGCTTAACAATCAATTATAAAATTTAGTTCATGAAAAATCTAGTCCTTATTTAAACAGTATAAAAACGCCTTATTATTTAATAACAGCATAAGATTTTATCGGCAATGTAGAGCCGCAGAACATTTGAAGGCGTTTATAAGTACCATCAGTTATGATATACAATTAAGCCTGGAATGCAACGTCAAGTACAGCATCCTTAGGGCGCTTGTGCACTACACTGAATTTTCATGTCCGGCGGTCCGATTTTTTCAGGTCCGATATGTCAGGCCATATGTAGGTAATGCGCGCTTGTGCACTGTCAGGAATTTTACCGTCCGGAATTTTACGTTTCTCTATTCCGGACCGGTTTTTTCAGGTCCGTGATGGCGGCAATGAAAAACGTGTTTACGCTTGTGCACTGCTGTGTCCGAGATCCGGAAAATTCATAAGGAATAGGCTTGGGAAAAAATAATCGATTTAAATCGATATTTATTTCGGCGATATTGTTCATTTCCAATAAACTTATAATCGATATTTTATATTTATTGTTGATTATAAAATGCTATAATTTATATGATGATTTAATATAGTTGGTATATATCACTGCATATGCTTTGGCAAACTCGGTATAGTTCTAATTTGATCACGACCTCCGTAGCCGAGTGGTTCGCACGCCGGTTTCAAGGTGTCACCATCTCTGAGGTCCCGGGTTCGATTCCCGGTCGGGTCAATGTAGAAAATAAACTTTTCTATATTGACTCGGGTCTGGGTGTTGTGGTACCTTCGTTGTCTCAGATACTCCATAATACGGGGGCTTTAGCTACTCATCTTGGAATCTGAGCAATGTATGTGATGTTGTTAAATATTTAAAAATTTTGATCAGCCTATGGTTCTAGTATCGATACTTAGCTAGATTTTAGAATCGTATTAAAAGTATCGATAGCTTAAGGTAAGATAAATAAGTGTTGTTACGCTTAGACGCCTAAACAACTGAACCCCTCGAAATAGAAATTAATATAGTAAATAAACTTAACTTTAAGAATGACATAGGCTACATTATATCGTGAAAAATAGGGGATGAAAGTTTGCCTGGAAATTTGTCATTATCAAATTTTTTTTAGACAATTGATAAGTATAGATAAATATTTGACAACAGAAGTAATAATAAAGAATAAACAGAAGATTAACAAAAGTAATTAAGTGACACTCAATGTCTTTTTCGCATTTAATAAAATTTTAAATATATGTTTGTGTCATTAATAAAAGAAGTATTCTAAGAGAATAATATTTTTGCTCAAAGAAACTACACCACGAGTATATAATTATGCCTATATATAATACAGTCAACTGATCTCGTAAATTTCATTTAGCGTAATAATTCTCCGCTAACACGGGACTAATTTCGATTTGTTTACGAAATGGCGCCACCGATTGGTCTATCTCTATAATCGCTGAAAGTTGTTTTTACAAAACTTCGAAAAAAATAGCACGTTTAAAAATTTAATTATCAAGTACTAGACCATTATCAGTAATTTTATTCTAATGTCACAGTTATTTTTAGCTATTGTATGTGAAGAATGCTGTTCCTAAATTAGTAAGGGTATAAGTTTTGACATCTGATAGTAGTCATCCGATAGTAGTAAAAAAAATGCTTTTGTCTTGCCATAATTTATTATGGTTTATGTAAAACGATCAGATCATTATTTAGGTACCTTTCTAAGTCTTCGAACGGAATTACCTACGTTCCAAAAATCTCATCGTACCTAGCGTAAGTGACGTGTAGCTTCAAAGAGAGCTGCCCTACACTGCGCCGCTCCGATCAGGAAAAAAACGGACAAGTGCACAAGCTACTCATCCGAGTTTTTCATGTCATTCCGGACCGGAAAAAATCGGACCGCCGGACCTAAAAATTCAGTGTAGTGCACAAGCGCCCTTACTCTCGCAATCGCGATCGATCGACATTGCAATTATGCCGTTTCGTACTCTTGATTAGGTACATTAGCATACTCTGGCGTTAGCTAGCCATCGCCAATCAAGAGAACGAAACAGGACAATAAGTGTACTAACATGCCTCACATTACTTAATGTATAGTAGTTAAACACTTATAAATGTAAATAATGAAAAAGTTGAGTTGGTGGAATCGACAAAGTTCCTTGACATTACACTATATTCCCGACTGCAATGCGATCCTCATATTGATAACTTGTCTAGTAAACTGAGTTCTGCAATATTTGCTGTTAAGAAAATTAGACTCTTGACAAATGTTGAAACGACAAGATTGGTTTATTTTAGTTATTTTCATAGTGTAATGACGTATGGTCTATTGTTGTTCGGGTTCTGCGGCTAGCATTCAAGATATTTTTATTCTACAAAAGAGAGCTGTCCACGCTATGTATAGTTTACGGTGTAGAGAATCTCTCAGAGAAATATTTCAAGAAAAAAATATTTTGACTTTTAAAATAGTATGTACGCAAGAAAACATTACGATTCCTTCATAAAAAAAGTAGTGTTTATAATCTTAACACAAGCAAAAAAATAAACTTGCCGTTCCAACGTCCAGACTTCAGAAAACCAGAGGATCATTTCTGGGTAAATGCATTGCTATGTTCAATAAAGTTCCACAAAATGTAATTGACCTACCCCTAAATAAATTTAAAATTCATGTAAAGTACATATTTATCAGTAAAGGCTATTATAAAGTTGATGATTATTTTAAGGATCGCAATTCATGGAATTAATAGCCTTCGTTTTGTTCTATAACGACTAATTATATGTACACCTACAGAGTTTAAAAGTTGTATTTATTATTGTGATAATTCATATTATTTTGGTAATGACATGATTTATGTAAATGTCAATACTTATGATAAAGAGCTGGTAAGTTTCTTTCGCTTTTCTTCTTGTCATCTAAAAGACGTTCTGAACAAGTGGTAGGGGAAAAAAGTTCGAGAGTAAACACGCATTTCTGTGATAGCAGAGAACTTCAGTGAAATAAAAGCTTTATTACGTTTTGAAGTAGGTTTTCTTTGCTAGAACCTCTATGCTATGATAGTGTTGCGATCGACGTATAGTCCAAGGCTATCGTAATATTAAGCTTCACAAAATTACCAAACAATGTTTGCCTGATATTATCTTATATGCTTACTTGAGAAATTTGTTTTAATCAGAGCTTTTACATAACTATCTTTTCCTGTATGTTAAGAGGTTTTGAAAGTTTCAGTGTAGTTCAAGTTATCTTAAACGTAAAAGTGTTATGTTTGCATTAGAATGTGAAGAAATAATTAGCAACTAATTTAATAGTTGCTGTTTTTTCCTATTCTCATTTCAAATACTAAATATATATATTAATTTGTAAGTTTTTGTTTGTTAATCTCGAAGGCCGAAGATTTACCAAAGGTCTAAATATGTTAGATAACAACTTCCATTCTATTTTATAAATAAATAGTCCATTAATATCTGAGAAAAAATGTAGAAGTAACAGCATGTCTGTGATTAATAGTTTCGGAGATACGGTGCTATGTTTGTGAAACAGCTGCTAATCGGTCGAAAACGCTCCCTACAAATTACGTCACACAGTTCTACGGTAGCGGAAAAATATTTTTAATATTTTTGTTATTTGTGTGTTTATGTTTAAAGCTGTTACAATGAAAGTTGAAATACATGTAATTAATTTAATGGCATATTTATAGTGACAAATTTTTTTAGTATAATTTCCGTACTTTTTTCAAGTTTTCAAAGCGTAATATTTTTTAACTTGGTGTCATAATATTTATTTTGTTTAATATTTATAAGTTAAAATGATTTATATTTTCAGGACATATAACAGAAACCTTTTTTTTTCACTTGAAAGATTGATGAGATGCCTTTATTACCAATACTAGTACACCATGGATTATTTATTTTATTGACTTGTCCCGGTTTCTTATAAAAGTAATTTACGTGATATTTGAAAGATATCGTCATATTTCAGTCGATTTGTTATACATCAAAGTTACTCCGTCTATATCATCATCAGCCATTTTACGTCCCCATTGCACGAGCTCAAGTCTTCCTTATGGATGGTTAAGAAGGATGGGCCGTAACCCCCCATGCTAGCCTAGTCCGGAGTGAAGGGTATTAACAACTGCAGCCGGGACCAACGGCTTAACGTGCTCTCGAAGCATGAAGTAGCTCGAGTTAATAATTTTTTGGTCACCCATCCCTTAATCGACCCTTGCGAATTAGCTAAACAACCGTGATCGTGGGCTGAAGCGTTTATTGACTAGGACACTGAGCTACGTCTATATGGATGCAGGTAATGCCCTAAAAAATATTGTTTTTGTTTTAAATATGTAACGCTTAGAGTATGACATAGGTAGATGTTACATAGGTACATAGATAATAATAATACTTCAGTATTCAGTAAAGAAAAAGTCGATTATGAGCTTTAGAGTTCTTGTTTTTCCTTCTAAGCACGTCTCCGCAACTCGACATTAAAATGCAATTATTTTACATGTGTAGAGTGGTATGATCAAATATTATTCCAACCAGCCTGGCTCCGCTATAAAACAGAGCGATGCCAGTGACATCTAAATTAAAAAGAGAGAGAGCTTAGAGCTTTAACCAAACAAAGACAACACTTTAAAACCACTTAACAAATGCATTTCGTTTAGTCACGGTATACACATCACCATGGAGAACATTGCACTCTTATGGATGCCACTAATTCAAATAAAAATATAAAATAAAATAAGTATATATATATTGTTATCAAAAAGTTCGGAAGTCGGTCATCGGTCATCGGTTCCGCTGCGATTATTATCCAATAGCTGCGTATCGAGTAGTGGCGTAACAGTGCCACGCCGCGTGCCGCCCGCCGATGCCCGCCGCCACCGCGCCGGCCGGCCACTGCCGTCCGCGCTCACGTAACCGACAGACGGTGACGAGACGACACGTACACCAAGGGTTGTCAAATGTAGCACTCGTTCCTGTCACCTGCTTCATTACATTCAGATGGACACCTAACGCACCCTCCCAATAACATCGTTCTCTATGTCAGTAGGATAAATTTCTTTTTATTGCATCCAACAACAAGAATTATAACAAGGTTTATAAAAAAAAATGAGTTCATTTGTTTTTTTTAATTAATATTTTGTGAACAAAGGACCATTTAGCACTTGTAACCATGTAGTCTGGCCGGGGATGCGACCACCTATCTCTCTAGTTATAGGATACGATATCGACGATATTTCGTTCATTGTTGTTTGGTGGATAAATTTGAGATAAAGTTAGTTAATACGTTGCGGTGACATTAATATCATAATGATGAATTACTAACCATTTCGGTTAAATTTTTTTCTTAAAATGAACAATTATATATAGTTACTTCTATACACTATAGTTGTACATGTTTTACATTTTCCACAATACTACTTACCATATAAACGTACACCGTAAAACAATTTTTCCGTAAAAACGTTTCTATGAAGAAATTCTATAAAACTAAGAATATTAAATGCAAAGCCCTAACTTTTGAAATAGGTAAAACTACCATGAAAAAACCTAGCATGCAACTTTTTTAAAATAAATATTTATACCTGAAATTTAATTCTCTGAAGTTTTGATTTTTTTTTTAACTCAATTCAATAAAACTCTTTAATCAGCTCTACTAAAAACTTATAATGTTTCTCTTGGAACGTCATTTTGGAGAGTCCGATAACAGCGACAAGGAAACATTTAACATTATCGCAGAATAAGGAAATTATTATCGATTTACAGCAAGTGCACAAACGTTCATTATAATGTCATTAGTTTAAAGCGACATAACCAATACAAATTTGACATTCATTAGCGCTTAAGGGAGTAATTAAATCGTAATGGACGTTTGTGCAACTGAGTGATAATACATTAGAGAGATAATCACAGGTTATAGAGTAAATATAAAACTAATATTGTATAGTAAACAGCAACAAAGTTAACAACCCTGTATGCGGTCTGTAACTGAATGCTATGCACGATGTCGTATTAAAACTTTCGCACAATGTACAACGCGGCTTTTGACAGTAACGTTTGAATTGAAATCATAGTTTGCCGGTTTAATGTATACCTAAATTGTGTTTTAACGTTTTGTTTAGTTTCTTTTTAAGTTAATATTAAGTATTTTATATTGACAGTCAAAATGTAGAAAGATGTACCTCTCTTCAGAGTTTCTAATGTTATCTAAACAGAAATGTTTGCATATTATGTGAAGTAGTAACTTTATTATCAAACAATTATTATCTTCGTCTTCTTCTATCTTCGTATTCATATAAACTAGTTTTCCGGCAGCGGCTTTGACCGCGTGATCCTATAATAAACATATGAATCTTCCTCCTGAACCACTCTTTATATTTATTAAAATCGCATTCAAATCCGTTGTAAAAGTAAAAAATCTCATGGTAATTATTGTAAATCTCATGGTAAAAGTAAAAAAAAAAAGAATTTTTTTGCTGTAGAATATACTAGTACTAACTTACTTTAGCTTTTTGTAACTTCAAGAAGTACTTGAGAATTTTGACGATTATATCAGACACCACGAAATGGGGTTTTAGACGTCAATCAAATCTAAATAATGGCTATGCAATTGGAACTTTATATGCCCATTGTTGTTGTTATCCAATCTTAAGTTATGAGAATACAACTGTGGTTCTTTACATACAAAAGACTTCTTGTCTTTTAAAATTCAATAATCATTAGCCCTTTAACGTCCCCACTGCAGGGGCTCAGACCTTCCTTATGAGTGGTAAAGAGGATTGTCTTTCCACGCTGGCCGAATGTAGATTGGAGGGTATTAACGGCCGCAAATGCATACGGGACCAACGCCTTAACGTGCCTTCCGAAGCACAGAGTAGCTCGAGAGTATTTTTTTTTCGTCACCCATTCCGTGACCGACAATGCGAAAGTTATTTAACAAGAACGATCGCAGGCCGTGGTGTTTATCTACTACGCCACCGAACCACTAAAATTCAATATTTGTACGGAATCCTTGAAGCTGTGTCGTTATTTTTAGAGCTCCGTATCAAATAAGAAAAAACACAAATTAATATTTGTGCGTGGTATACGCACGCGAGTCCGACTCGATCTTGGTAGTTTATAGTTTTTCTTTTTTTAAACACGATAACATTTTCCTATTGCACTCTGTATAAATGAAATACAGTTGGAATTGTCAAGTTGTTATTGATTAAGTAGTGGAATAAGTTAGGTCTTGAGATGTAGTCAGGGAAAGGCCGGTGACAGCGGCTGGTCCGCGGTGGTAAGTTGCGTAACATCTGCGCGAGCGCATACCGCCCGCCAGTCGCCAGTCGCCATGCCGGCGCGCGCGATGTACGCCGCGACTATCGCGCTGATCGCAATCGTAACCGCCACCACCACCGCCACCGCAACACAGGATGCCTTCCAAGATATCAGTGGTACTGTGTGTGTTTTATCCTGTGATTGAAATGGAGATGTAAAACAACCATTCACTGAAATAGCTGTATCGGTTTGACATTCACTTTAAGCCTACAAAATTTTTATTCTTAGACAATAAAAGTTAACGTTTACTTTATTCAAAATGGTAGCATTAATAAAACTCAGAATTCTTGAAGCTAAAAAGATGAATGAGCCAAATATTCACTCCATGAATATTCCTATAAACTAAAAAAAGCTGGATTTGGTAGCGTTCGTCTATGGTTTAGTCTCCGTAGAAAATTAGGAATGTATTTACAAACTGATTCGATGAACTCATGCTACCATTTTTGAGATATAGATGTTTTAGAAGGAACATATACTTGATGATGATGATGTTGCCGAAAAGAATAATTAAAATCAGTCCAGTAAACAGTGGATATGAGAGTATTACTAACCTATCCAACATTTAAGCAGTTAAGGCCTGACAGTTGCAGGGAATGACAACCAAAACAGTATATTTTATAACATATTTTGTTTTTCCTACACTCACCTTTTACAAATCAAGTCGTTAAAGTGACCCTATCTGACGGTATCTGAATTGAGAAAAGTACAACATTTCAACTGCTTTTTACTTTTCACAAAACAAAAAATTCTTGTTTTTAACAAACTCATTAAAATACTTAAATAAGAAACGAAAATCTGTTTGAGTGACGTTTAAGTACAGTTTGAGACGCTTAAATTTATAAACGCAATTCAGAAACCGGGCGTCTGACTTATAGTTTCATGTCGTTAAAATCTGTAGGTTTTAAACCTGTCACAAGATATGTATGTCTTAACTCTATTTTTGTAGGCAATCTTTGTATCCGGCATCTTCTCAAAATATTGTTAAAAAGGTCACGTTTTAACCAAAAGTTCCATGTTATACAAAAGTTTCTATAATCACGGCCAATGATCAAATATGTTACTATTTTTTAAATTTCGCACAAATATTTGTTACTTATGCGGTTTCTGAAAAAATATTATAGCTCCTTCATCCTTTGAAAGCCACTATCAAGTTTTATATTCAAGTAACAATTAGAGATCTGGAAGAACCATAATATAGTTATAACTGCATTACGCGTCCATATATAGTATATGGACGCTATGGCGAGAACCTTCTTATCGTGTATGATTGATGCCTCTGGTTATTAAAAAAGGCCAAACATAAAATAAAATGTCCTGCCATCAATAGTGCGGCTTAACAAAAACTTTGAGTGAAGACTGCCTATGAAATCCATTATATATTTCGTTATAAATAAGATCGAAATATAAATTTGGAGTGTGAAAATTTTAATGTAATGATCAACGAACAAGAACCATTCCATAAGGATGTTCGAATGATCGCAACAAGGTATAGTCAACAGCACAACTGGTTATACAAAACTGTCAAATTTCTTCACTTGATTTTTAACTTTAATTCATTGTAGATAGAGTCGAAATTCAATGGAGGAAATTCGACATTTTGTCCTGATGTGCAGCCGTGTGTACCGAGGCCAGTAGGATACAGTAATGATACACTTGATTTTTAACTTTAATTCATTGTAGATAGAGTCGAAATTCAATGGAGGAAATTCGACATTTTATCCTGATGTGCAGCCGTGTGTACCGAAGCCAGTAAGATACAGTAATGGTAGTAGTTCTTTTGGTTTGGTTCCTTACAAGGCAACATTGTTAACCTGGCATAAATTTCAAAAACTCTTCAATCAAATTAGGTAGTTTTATGTTAGTTAAAAAAGTTAGTTGTATTAAATCCACTTTCAGCTCCATGTTATGTAAGTTAAACACAAACTATAGCAAGGTTTTCTTTTTGTATAAAAAGTTTTAATTTATAATAGGAACCTAAAAGTAATCCTGTCAAGCAACTAGCGCGGATCACTAAGCATCTGGATTTTTACGCTCTCAAACTTACTTTTAGCTCTCTAATGCGATATAATTACAAGCCGTTTCATGAAAGAGTTCCCTTGGCATAACTCTTATTCATTTGCAATTAAAGCGAAAACATCGTGATCCGAGGGACTATATTTATAAAACGAACTCTACATTGAGTTATACACAGCGTAAGTTTGTAATCTGTAAAATAATCGTACTGTTTAGATTGTTAAAAGAAAATAGCCACTAAAATTTAATTTTCTTTCAAACTGAAGTATAATAATTTACTATTTATTTTAATAGTTATTAACACTTTTACGATTATTTTTGTATGCAGTAAATAAACTATTGGTATATCGATAAAAATAAGGTTATCAATCTCCTGGTACTTTAGGGATATCATAAAGAACAAGCAGTTCATAAACATCTTTATTTATCTAATATGGTAAAAAAAATTGAAACGAACTAAAACATAATAAAGTATATAGCAATTTTAATAAAAAGAAAGATAAAAAACCCGACTGCGTAAAAACAAATTTAAAAAAATACAAGAAAAATTAACTTAATAGAAACAAGCCCAGTAGTTTAGAATTCTGTTAAGTAATACAGAACAGAACGACTTACAATCGGGGCCCCTTGGGAAGATTTGATTGGTAAAATTTGAATGGGCATCATCAAATTTAGTCTCTAGAAAGCCACATAGAAACAAATATACATACATACAAACATAGACTGATAAACACATTACCCTCCTTTGCGTCGCGTTGTCGGGTAAAAAGAAATACTGTAACAAACAAAATACTGAGATTTATGACTAAAAAATATTTTATTGATATTCACATGTCGTATTACAAATACAAGTAAAAGTAAGAATGAGAAACTATAACACAGAACATTAATAGCTAAAACTATACATAAATACGTAACAAAGTACTGATTATAAATTATTCCTGTAGTGTGTTTTACTTGAACAATTAAGTATTTATGACATTTTGGAGCTCCACACAGCAGAGAAAGCTCTATATCGAATGTGGTTTTCAGTTCACTTTTAAGCATTTGGAATTACTTATCGATTACTAACGCTGCAGAGGTACTATATTATAGAACGCTTACGTAGCATTAGCATTAGACATTCATTGATTACATCATTTAATGGTGGTTAATAGTCCTGCTTGCACCAGGAAGAACTGAACGCACCCGACGTTATATAAGGCTCTCTCGTACCACGGCTTACGTTCCCATACAAGGACGCATCAAGAGTCGCACACATGCGCTTTATTTGATACATATTTAATTACAGAAAAAAAAACAAATGCAGTTTTAAAAATATATATATATTTGTTAATATGTTTTATATTAGTGTCTATCTATCTGTACCATTTAAGAGATACTTTTGTCGCCGGAGTAATTTTCATTGTTCCCTATCCACGGCTATAATCTTGACTCCTTGGTACGACACGATGCCTACTTTTTTTTTACCTGTTCAAAGTAGCTGCGTAAGTCTTCCTCTTTTCCCATCTATTTTGTCTTCTATGATGTTTTTAATAAGCAATCGTGGCCAAATAAATGTCCTATTATCTTTCCTCTACTGTTATCTATGATGTTGAGCAGGCTTCTCCTTTCGTACACCAATATTAAAACTTCCTCATTGATCTTCCTTTTAATTTAACTTACTTCCTCCATTCTCCTCCAACACCATATTCAAACGCTTCCAATCATTCCCCATATCTTTTTGTAAATGTCCACGTTTCACAACCATATGTATTGTACAAAAATAAAACCTTTACCAGGCGTTTCCGCACCTTTTTGCTAATCTTAGCTTTAATGAGAGGTTTTTTTGCTAATGAAAGTCATTTTAGCCATTGATATTATTGAGATCTTGAGTACACCTAGAGTTATATACTAAATATCGAAATAAATTTACCGGTTCTATAATTACATTATTAAGTTTGACCGGAGTTTTTATTATTGATTTCTTGTTAGACGATTTTAGGATTTTTGTTTTATTTACTTTAATTTTGAGCCCAGCCTGTTCAAATACCTGATTTATTTCATTTACTTTATATCATATTATATTATCTGCAAATGTTATAAATTGTATATTATTTCCATTACCTTTAACGCCCCTTTTTACCTGAGTTTATTAGTTGCTTTATTACCTGTTCTAGAAAGTGGACATCCCTGTCTGACTCCTTGCCTTATCCTTGTCGACCCTCTTTTCTCTCCAATCTCTATTATAGTTTGGTGATCACTCTATAAGTTATATATTACTCTCCTATCCATGTAGTTTAATACAGCTTCCTTCAGTATCTGCATCATTCTTGTCCAATTAATCTTATCAAATGTTTTCTTTAGATCAATAGCTGTTTATGTATCGAGGTCCGACATCCAGCCATCGATCTATTACAATCTGAGAGCCAAAATAGCCTCTCTTATTCCTTTATTTTGCTTAAATCCGTACTGATCTGTCCTATGTTAAATTAAACTATTGGCCTCATTCTATTTTATGTCTCTGATTATTATATGTCTCTCATATTTTATTGTATAAACTTTTTGGGCAAGATAACTGTTTTACGTATTTTGAAATCCTTAGTTATATTTCTTGTCATGTATATTTCCTGCAGCAATTGCAATATTTCGTTTTGTTACTGTTCACTAACTGCATATTTAATCATTTCTATAAAAATCTTAAGTATAATCTTCTGTCGCCTTTCCGTATTTATATTTCTAGTTCTATGTTACTTTTTATTATATTTGATCAATTTCGCATTCACAATGCTATACTGAACAATATTCTTAATGAAAAATGCTTAAAAATCTATTTTGCCCCTAGCACTCTGAGATGGGATTCGAACCCATGATTTTTCACAATTCGAGAAATTCTGTTATAGTTTTGTAACCTTTGTAAATTTTCCCATTTTTCATAAATTTTTCAATTTACTTACACATTTCTTCAATATATTTTTCCTTTTCTTCTCTGTATTTATTAGCTATTTTGTTTATCAAATCTTTATACACCTGTTTGCAGTTTTAGTAATTTTTATTCCTGACTTTTCTTCTCTCCATCATTAGGTCCGTTATGGCTTTAGTGAGTCATTTCTTTCTTGTTACTATTCTTCCCTTTTCCAAACATTTTTCTGCTGTTGTATTAAAATATCATTAATTTTTCTCCATTTATAATCAATACCATTATTTCTATCGTTTACCACCTTTTTATTACTTTCTAACTTATCTCCTATATTATTAATTTTAATGAGATCTTTGGTTGTTTTTGATCTTTGTTTTTTTGTTTATTTAATGATTATCTATACCCAACAGCAGGTTGCGGTCTATATTCAAATCAACGTCTTTAAGCTGGATCCTATACTTAGACCGGATCAATATAAAATCTATTTGATTTTTTGTTTGGCATCGTCCACGTGTATAATCTTCTTTTTGGTAATTCAAAAAGATATTTGTCACTAATAAATTATTTTCTTTGCAAAATTGAACCATCTTTCATTAGGAAAAAAGGTTCCAAAAAGGGGGAACCCTTTTTCCTGACCAAATTTTCCGACCACTACTATCCGCAAAATTTCCCACCACAACATTAAAATCTCCCATTATTATAAGATTGTCCTTTTCTTTAATTGCATCTATAATTGCGTCCAGATTGTTATAAATTGCATCTATATATCTCATCATTGTCGTATCTTCTTTTCGGTATATAAACTTGTATTACCACTGTACTCACTGGTTCTGATTTAATTTTGACAACTATGAATCGGTCATTATGGTGTTTGGTATTTTTTCTATTATTTAATCCCACTTTTTATTAAATACTGTCGCTTTTCCATTTTATACTTGCTTCTGTCCATCTGAATATATTCTATATTAGACATCCCAATAAACTCCGCTTCCTTCTCATAGTCTCTCATAAGCCTAAAATATCTGTATTCAGCCTTTCCATTTTTATTTTTACTTCTTCTATCTTATCTTCAGTCAACATTGTATGCATATTCCATGTCCTAATATAGCCAAGACTTCGCATGTTGACGACCGGTGCCGCCTTACGTCTGTCTCTGCCGGACTCAGACACCACGGCATGTTATATCGTGGAAGCCCGTTGTCAGTACCTCATTTTTTTTCTGACTTCTTCATTATTCTATTTTTTAGGGGAATTTAGTGCAATAATATCTCTGTTTGCCTTCTGCACTACAGTATATCAACTGGGTGGCCTAGTTGATGGCATTGTGCCCATACTAATACCTTCTCTGATGTTAATGGATTATTTATTTATGAAATAAAAAAAGTTATTAACGTTTTTATATGTATGAATTTATTTCAAAAAATATATATATGTAGACTAGACATGTATATACATAATTTGTATTAGAGAGCATCTTTTTCACTATTTGTATTCGGCTGAATTATTTACTTTTGATGCCGAATACATTCGGTTCTAGTATTTATATTTAATTGGCTACAGGACACCACTTTTCTTTGGGTTCTATACTGAGAAAACTCAAAGAAAGTCTATTGACTTACTTTGATTAAAATTTATAATTTATAAATTATAATTTAATTAAATTAATTAATTATAAATAAATTAAATTATAATTTATAATTTATAAAAATTAAAATTTATAATTAAACTTAAAATCAACATCTTTATAAACCTCAAAGAAACCCACATTTATTATTAAACTTCTATCAACATTTCTCTGTTAACCTGTTTGCGCGGCAAAACAATGAAATGGTAAACCAAATAATTCGGGCGAATATCCGATTCTGGTCAGATTAAAACCAATTAATAGTCAGTTATTCGGTGACTCTACTAATCGACGCATCTCTAATTTGCAAGTATATCATATGTAATAAGGTATTTATGTACTTGTCCAATAATTTCCTCTTACTAAATCCCCGCTACTATTATGCATCTATTTGATTCTACATCACTCTAAGTTTGGCTGGTAGAAAATGCCTACGATATTAATTTGCCATTGTCCATTTGTGCAAGACGTAATAATAATAATAATTAAATAAAGTTAATAAATCAGTTGAATTCTGATGTAAAGTTATTGGAATGAACTTATTTACGTTGTTGCAGACGAGGAGTTTTACCAGATGCCGAGGCTGTTCCACCTGGACCACTACGACGAGTGCATGTCGACACGCGGCGTGTACTGCGTCGGCAGCTTCGAGCTGACCACAGACGACCGCAACCACCGCCTCTACCATCTCATGCAGGTTCTATTTATTTTCAGTTTTTTTTTATTTATTTGGTTTTATCATACATTGTGTGGAGGGAAGAATATAAAATTTAGCCACATTAAGAGTTTATACGAAAAAGTAGTGAAAATCTATACATATTATTGATAAAAGTATAGAGGGTTTTAGGTATTGTACATACCTAATCTAAATAAAAAAATTACTTCAAGGGGTCATAATTCAAGTTACAGAAGACAAAAATATGACTTATGAAAGTTTTATCTGTCTATCTGTTGTTCGCCTTACACACAAAAACTACTGGACGCATTTTGACGAAACGTTGTTGTATAGATATTAGTCATCGGCAACAATTAATATGAATTATTTTGAAGATTGGAATATCTGATACGGCACATTAAGAGAAACGAATATAACGCCTTAGGAAATGTTACCCAACGTGACAGCGTTTTTCTTGACGTATAAAAATTGAAGATCTGGAACAACTGCTGTGAAACCTTAGCATCTCTACTAAACATTATCACGCGAATATAACGCCTTAGGAAAAGTTATTTAACATGATGAACATTTTCTATTGATATATAAAAGTCGAAGATCTGGAACAACTGCTAAAGAACCTTAGCAACCCAACTAAACCTTAAGAGATACGAATATAATGCCTTAGGAAAAAATTTTAGTGTGGTGAGCACTTTCTGATGGCGAAAGACAATTAATTTTAAGTAAACCTATTTACTATTTGTCAGAGTTGATCGTGAGCGACATGCTATGATTAGCGAGTCTGAAACATTCACTCTGAAAGTAGATCTTCACACAGCCGACCGTTATTGTCACGCTGTCTCGCGATTCTGACATATTTACTCGGCGAGAAGAACGTCTCACAGCTGATCGTGAGCATCATGCTGTTTCGCGAGTCTGAGACATATACTCAGAGATAAGTACGTCTCACAGTCAACCGTAAGCGTCACGCTATGTCTCGCTAGTCTGAGACTTTAACTTAGAGAGAAAACCGAAGACTGCCTCTCAGCTAACCGTGAGCACCGTGCTATGTCTCGCGAGTGCGCTAGAGCTTATTTTGAAATTTGCTTTTAATATTTTGCCAAGTATTCTAGGGATCCATAAAACTGATTGTAAATAATAAATCCATACTATTGTAAATGCGAGTCGAGTGAACCCTGAGAAAGGCCCGCTCCATAGGATGGTTTTATTGCAAAAAAAGGGTTTAAAGGGGACTAACTACTACGGTACGACTAACTACGGTACGTATGTACGTACAAAGTGCAATAACAACCAAAGTCCAAGCGTGCGAAGATTATATTTTTTAATAAGTCATGAAAACATATTCGTTTGACACTTGTTTACTGTACGTAATCATATAAATCGTCTTTGATACTATCCCATAATATAAGTATATTCTAAATTAGAGCGACCGCTAGTATTATTTATTGTGCTACCTTTACACTTAATGTGCACACAATTTTCATTCCTATGATTTCTATCGACAACTGTTTGTATTCGTTACTCATTCATACACATACAATCAGAAACCCTTTCAGAATACTAGAGCTGCTGTGAAGTTATAGTCGTAGCAATATTTGCTCAGGGGGCCAATTCAACTAAATAAATTGTATCGTATGTCACTTTATATAATAGGAAAACTATTAAAAAGTGTAGTTTCGTTCGATTTCAATCCGTTTTCGATCTGTTTTCGATTCGATTTAAACAAAATTTATTTGGTAGAATTGGCTCCCAGGTGATGCTTCACAACTAAAATCAATTTTGTAATAGTCTTTCTTTACTGATAAGTATTTATTATACGTACACTTAATCCAGTAAAACAAACCAATGAAACAAAGCTCTGTAATTAAATATTATGTATAAACGTAGAACCGATAAAGTGCAAAATAGGAAATTTAAAAGTAAGTAATTTAAGTGAAACTATTGACGGGCAATTAACACAGAACAGTTGCAACAAGTAGTTCTATAAATAACTTTATCAAATTGACAATGATCGCATGAAAAGGAAGTTGAGATTCTTTTTCTTATTCCAATATCTTTTTTATCCTGTTATTTGGAAATTTTGCACACTTTAGTCTATTAAATTAAATTCAAAAAGCAAACACATCTCTATTATTGTGTTTAAAAACCTTTGTTGCAGTAAACAAAGTGTATGTATCTGCCACTATGTAATATTTATTTGTTGCACACATTTAATTAACTTTAATTTGCAAAGAGATGCACTGACAAAGCCGTGCGGTTCTTATTATATTGCAAAATGTAATCTTTTTTAATCTAATGGCTGACACTAACCGTCATATTAATAATACAGCTATCGTCAACAATCACTGTGAATCATATTCACGTGTGTAGGTTTTGTTCTCTATAGATTTAAAACTAATTAACATCTAATACAAAATATAAAATAGGTCGCTTCTGCTGTCTGTACGCTGAGGTATTTTAATTTGCACAACAGATTTTAATGACTTTTTTCTTTAATATAAAGAGTGATATAAGAGTTTAGTTTATATTTATGCAAAAAAAATGTTATTTAAATAAAAAGGATATACGCTATTCTTATTGACTTTTGTCACGAATGTTTCCCAGTGTTGTTGATTTACGAAACTATGACATAGATTTTCGACTTTCACAAGTGCTTATACCAGTCTAGAGTAGACACAGAAGTGTTATTCTATTAAAAAACAGCTTAGAGGTCGACGACGACCGCAGCGCTCTCAGAGCGTAATGGTTCAATCAAATGAAATCTACTTGAAATAAATTAAAATCTATTTTTATGTTATAAACCTTGAGAAATTCAATTTCCCTGTCTAGATGAGAGAAAAATGGTATTTCTCAGGGTTTTACTATACGAGTTATAATTATAACAAATTTTTGACTTGAATATTGTTAATGTTAATAAGAATTTTGTTTTAATTGTTGCTTTAAGAACAAATTAGCCAAGTACGATTCTATTAATTACTACACAAAGTTAATTTCATTCTTGCAATACGTTCCTCTAACTCTTGACCTTAATTCATCTCATCACGATAAAATGAATACCATAAAACCGTAACCTAATATAATATTTTTTATTTTATAGCGCTGATATAAGTTAAGTTCAAGGGTTAAAATTATGTACGTACATAGTATTTTTAACATTTTACGATTTTCTTTTAGTATTTATTTTATAGTGTTTAGATGAGTCTAGATCAAGGGTTAAATGAAATTATTAATACCTACTATATTATTTAGTTACAGAATTACCTACGAATCGTTACATCGTAGGTCAACCACTTATATATAACGCATGATAATTTTTATTGTAAAAATATTTTAATGTATAATTTCGTGCCCCAAGACAGGACAATCCTAGATGCTTAGAAATGAAACTCTGTAGCTAACTATCAGATAATAAACATGCAATTAATTCTTCTATTTCAATTTCGCAAACGCACTCCAATAATAATGTTAAGATTTGAGGATGTTAGTGTGTTAGTGCCGGTGAGTGGCGCTCGCGCAGCTGACGCGGTTATATAAACTTTGGTCGACACCAAATATTTGGGTTAAAAGGACAAACCATTAAATTCTAGTGATGGTCCAATGATTAAAAATTATTTTTCGCTAATAGAATACGATTTATTTTCTGAATGCCAAAAATATAATTTGAAAGTTTTAATTATTAGGTAATGTCTGTACTTGCATTCTGTGGAGATAATTGTTAAAGGCATAATTTACCATGGATTTTTGTAGTACCCCTACAGCGCCACGATAAATATTATGTAAGACCCAGACCAAAAGTTTTACTCTATATTGCAATGAGTTGAAGGTTGACATTAATATTTACAACTCCTCTAGTTTTATCAACGGTGCTTCTTAATAAATCAGGAAATCGTGATCATATAAGTGATAGGAATACGAAAGATTGATAATACGTCAAGCTTACGAAAGGGGGATAATACGTCATCTTGAAGAACACCAACTTTCGTGTCATTCCTTAACGAGATTATACGAAATTACCTCTTTATAAACCAATTTTATTCTAAGGCTAATTAAAAATCATTTTATGAAAATTAAACATTTGGTCGATTACTTGCTTACATAAATTATTTATATTTGATCAATTTTGCATTAACAGCGATGATGAAATAAAGAGTTTGAATAATCAAACCCTTTATTCTAAATCCAATTTAGCGGACTAGGTAGTAACTTATAATATAGATATTAATGTGTAAGGAATCGATTTTGAAAGAATTTACAAGATATAAAACTGCAAAGAATAAAAGAAGATATAGATATAAAGAAGTAAGAGACAATAGCTTTTATATAAATGCTTTGGAAAGTAAATATATAAACCCATGTAAATTATTTTTATTAAATAAAATATTCAAGTTATGGTTGTTCACTAGTTTATAGTATATATAACATACAATATGTGTGTGTATGCAACCAGCGTAACTCAACGTAACATCTTTTATGACGAGTTCGTCACACTCCACCTACCTCTGTTACATATTTGTGCGTTTTTGACCGACTTTAAAATCCAAAATGATGTATGTTTTATTATGTATGTTCACCGATACTTCGGCTTATTGTTGATTTTTAAAATAATATTTATATTCAACATATATCACCTAAACATTTTAATCATATGTTTTATATTTTATGTATCTCAGCTAAAAAACAAAAGATTGCATATTTTAAATTCATTCAAATTCCGAAAGGAGGATTTTCTATGTTCAAGGAGTATGTATATTTTAATGAAAGTAGTGAAAGTAGGCATTTCAATCAATTCCCTGCGACTTCGCCTGGGTAAATTATAGCCTATATCCAACGTGTATTATGTAGCTTCCCGTAGATGAAAGACTTTTGTAGATGATATACATGATATACATGATGAGATACATATTACAAAAATACAGGTTTTACATATTACACATATACACATACATATACGTATTACAAAAATACAGGTTTTTGTAATATGTATCTTCGAAAAATATGAACCATTTTAACTTATAAATGTTTAACAAAACAAATTTTAAGTCACTGATTTGGAAAAAATTACGCTTTCAAAAATTGAAAAAAGTGGAGTAAATCTACTATAAAAATTTACTAAAATACATAAGGCATTAAATTAGATATAAAAAATGTTACAACTTTTATTATAACAGCTATAAACATAAACGCACAAATAACAAAGATATTACAAAAATTGTCCAGACGCCCATACATTTTTCGCTACTGTAGCACCGTGTGACGTCACTGAGTGCCAAGAATTTGTAGGGAGCGTTTTCGGCCAACTAGCAGCAGTTCTACAAACACAGCACTGTATCTCCGAAACTATTAATCGCAGACATGCTGTTACTTTGACATTATTTCTCAGATGTTAATGGACTATTTATTTATGAAATAAAAAAAAGTTGTCAACTAGCCTAATGTCGAGCAAATAAACAAAATCTTCTTTTCTTTTCTTCAGTCCTGTAAGGTCCTGTGTAGCTCAGTGGTTAAAGAGTGTCACTGTTTCATGATATGAATTGATATCCTAATAAACAGTTCCCCAGGGACAACTAGTATTTAATATTTTTAGTATTCCGTATTACATAAAAAATGTCAATAACACTAAAAAGCATGAAATAAAAACTTTTAAAACAAACAGAAACAACTTCAAACTTTAACAAAGTGACAAATAATACTTATCTCAAAAGCGACTTATTCAATAAAATGCTACTGAAGTCGGGCGTACAGAAGATCTCCGGCTGACTTCAATAAGATTAGTATTTTTTTAAAGTTTGAAGTCGGTTCCATTTTATTTTTAGTTTTTATCTAAGTTTTATTTTCAGATATTTTTGACATTTTATGCGTGTATACATTAATTATCTTGCTAATTTAACTATTAGTTGAATAGACTCCGAAACCTATTTGGAAAATTCATTCACCTACGGGAAGCTACGTAGTACGCAGGCTTTAAATATTAACTTTCCTAGATATCAGTGAAATTAAAATTTCCGATAGCAATAGTAATATTAATTGTTAGAGGTACTCGTCTAACTGGTTGGATAACTTTAACCACACGCGGCTGCACCGCGGGCTGTGTGTGTCGCGCCGGTGCGCCGCGCCCACCCATTCCGCACACCATGCCGCCACTGACATGGAGCCGCTACACGCATGGTCAGTATGCACATTTTTCTCGATGTCATATCCTATGGCTAAAGGTGCGTTTACTCCTTTTGGGCGCGTATTTCAAAGTTATCCTTTAGCAAATAATAACTGTATTTTTTATTTATTTATTTTCTCTTTCTACACAAATGTGGACTTATGCCTGAGGCAATTTCCACAAGGCAACGTTAGGGTTATGTGAAGCAAAATTTTTCTTCCTTTTTATAAATTGAATTAAAATCTCATAACAATAAGACCGTACTATAAGGTTATCGCGTGTTAATTCACCACTTGTAAGGTGGATGAGATCTTCGATAAAGTTGTTTTTTTTTTTTTTCACGGACTATTCATGTGAGTTGTAAATACCACTAACTGCTAAAGCGTAGTTTTATCGTTTGATCTCAATCCAACCAAGGACATAAATAAGATCTAAAATGGGACGAGCTTTCTAGGAACTTATTCATCGTATTCTTCTCTTTTTCCCGGATATGGAACGGTACGGTACAAGCGACCTAATTTCCTAAATCTACTGTGTGTGTCATTTATTATATTTATATTGTGTCATTTCTGGTGAGAAATAAATTATTTTACTATTATTATTGCCCCTTACCCTTAGTGACCCACTTGATACCTTAAAACCTAGCCTTAAACGTTTTATCGTTAGCATAATAAAAAAACCTACAATCTAGATACCTAAGACGATGCTTAAGATCCGGTATTATTATGCACCAGGTTCGCATCATGTGTGAACGCGAGCATGATGTCCTCGCACCAGCTGTCCGCACGGCTGTACCGGTTGGAGTACTGCGAGAGGGGCACGGGGGAGGGGGCCGGGCACCCTCACCCACCACTCACCGTGTCCGAGCAGGCGTTCTCTGGCATGATCGCCCTCTTGCTGGTGCTAGCTGCTCTTAGCACTGTACTCGATCTTTCACTCACTGACCAGACTAAGAAAAGTAAGTAAATAACAGCTCGATTGTGCACTTATCAGTTCGTTCGTTGTGGAGTCCACATCCCTCAACGGGCCATAATCCCCCACGAAGGCCCAGTGGTTGGGTGTTAACAAATACAGGTGAAATTAATGATTCAACCCGTGGCCCAATTGTCTAATTTTAAAATCTATCGCAATCCCTTTAAAACTGTAGCAATTGTGACAGTGATTTATGGAATTATGTAACTTTTAAAATCACACTTGTTTTTGAACGAATGATTATTGGAATGATATAAATATTATAGACAATACGTTACATATTTGTAACTATCTCTTTGCTTAGACAATTCCGATTAACGTCAAATAAACGTTATCGTTCATTCAATATCTTTAAAAAAAACGACGCGCTCGCAATTGCTGTCAAATAGCAAATGGTTGTTATGCGAAGCTTGTGAATATTTGTCATATTTCGAATTCGGTGAGTGGGAGAAATTTTAAGATAAGACAATTGCGTCACTGGTCTCCCCGTTGGATACTATCCGTAATAATACCTGTGTCCCAGTAGTGAGGACATTCGCAATAGCATCGATGGCAAAAACTTCCGAAGACAAGGTGGCGCCATCTTTAAGTCCCATCTTTAATCTTTTAAGTCGATTCCCAGTCGAATTATTGTTGTAAGTTTTCTATTGGTTTCCATTATGACATTAGAATATGTTTACCTTTTATAAAAAATAATCACATAGAACTTGTCATTTGGAGAAAGTTTAAAAATTGTTAATTGACTTTGTTTTTGATTTTGTTAATTTTTCAAAGAAATATATTACTCGTTTTTTTAAATTCAGTTATAGCATTATGAAAATAATAAAAAAAAAATAACCGAACTTTAACTTTACCGATACCAATTATTCCATTTCGCTTCGACAAACCGGTCGAAAGAACACAAGTACAGAAATAAGTAGGTACGTATAATAACGGACCACAATCGGTTATGTATGGTTATGTTAAGATATCCTAAAAATAAATTATGTGGGTCATTGAAGCTCTGATTGCATTGCTATTGACCCAGTAACCGTTGATTCTTTTCCTCTGCTCGAGCTTACGTCATTAGTCAACCAAAGTTTGCCAGTCTCGTGAAACTTGTTTGTATTAAGTAAATAAAGATACACTTGAAAGTTTTGACGGCTGCCATTCTGCCCTCGTAAGCTAAAAAGCGGCATCACAAACAAAAAATATATTTTGTAACTTTATTATATTGGTTAGAGAATTTATAAAGCTACTCAATGTCATAATTTATTTTTTTTGCTTTTTATTACAATAACGACAAACACCCCTCATCATCATCATCATTAGCCCTATTACATCCCCATTGCAGGGCTCAGATCTTCCTTTTGCATGGTTAAGAAGGATGGGCCATGACTCTCCACGCTGATCGAATGCAAAATGGAAGGTATTAACTACTACAAATGCAGCCGGTATCAACGGATTAATGTGCCTTCCGAAGCCTGAGCTAGTCCGTAGTAGCTCGAGATAATAATTTTTTGGTCACCCATCCCGTGACAGACCCATGTGAAAGTTGCTGAACAACAAAGATTGCTGTGATTTTTAGAGTCCCATACCCAAAGGGTAAAAATGAGATCCTACCATTAAAACTTCTCTGTCTGTCTGTGTTCAGGTTTTATTATGAACCGCGATAGCTAGACACAAAAATTTCACATATGATGCATTTCTGTTAACGCTATAAAAAGATCACAAAAGTGTTTTATTTTGCATTTTTTTATAAATATACAGAACCCTTCTGCACGAAATCGACTCGCAATCGGACGGTTTTACTTATCTAAAGAATCGTAACCACGCACCATTCGCCACGCTCAATGTTTAGTCGTGATGTTACAAATTTCAACAGTCAGACAGTTTCATTATCATAGAACAGAAAAGAGTTAAAAATAAAAGTATACACAACGATTACCTAATGCTTATATCTAGACGTCTCACTCAACTATCGCTAAAAAGCTAGGTAGTACATGAAATGTGAAAGTTCGTGGTTGCAATGACTAGGTTATATTATACTAGGTATAGCAGTTTTGTTTGGACGTTAAAGATAAATGTAATTACTTATTGAAAAATAGTTGCTGTTGTCAAAAAATCAAAAAGTCCGTCTCATCGAACGTATTATTCCAAGGACTAAAGGTGGATACACATTATGTATCGTATTGTGGCGTGTCGCATTTTGCATTTTAATATTATATTGATTAAATAATTCTTTATAGGTAATTCGTTTTTTTTTTAATTTCTTTAAACTTACTGATCTTTTTTATTGCTCGAAATTAGTCGATGCATTAAAACACAAATTGTAGCTTTATAATCAATTTTAACACCTGTACTTTGACTTTTTGAGCGGTCTATCAATATTCAGGAATGCGTTAATGCCAATTACCGCAGCCCCAGTTACCGTTGCAATGTAACTGTGCACGCGTCAGTGTGTTATCTATCAATATTTAACAAAGATATATTTTTGAAATGCAACCAATCTTAACTAAATATGCATTAGAAAATAAACCCTTAACTTTGATATCTTATCATCTTTATTAAGATACTAGTCCGCGTCTAGTCTAGTTACTTTGAGCAGTATTTCTAAAACGAAATATTATTCATTATAACGTGTAAAATACCTGAAATAAAGTATCATGATTCTATCTTTGACAATGAACTTTATTACAAACTTTAATTCCTTATTTCAACCCTTTTATCACAATAAAAGCAAGCTATATCCTATCTCAATTCAATTCTTTTTAGTGGGTTCTAACCGTAAATTACATATACAGAGACCTACTTTCGCATGTATAATATTGCTTATTATGGAGTAATTAAACGATTCTTCTTGCCGCTCATTACTTTATATAATAAGAGACTTCTAGACAGTTACCGAAATAAATAGACTACGGACAATATAAATCATGCTTTTAAACTCACAGCTGTTTTAATTGAAATTCAAAGTAAACATTGTCAATATATAATTATTATGTCGTAGCAATTGGGTAATAGTTATTTAAGAAGATTTGAGTGCGGAAAGTAAGGTTTTACGAATAAGGGCCAAATTGAAAACACGAGCGTAGCGAGGGTTTTCATTGGCACGAATTCGAAAAACCTTTTACGCTCAAGTTTCTTACAACATTTTTCAATGCTTTTTGCGAGGAAATAAAACAAATATAAAGGTTAATAAAACTAAGTATGTATTAAAGGTATAAATTATTTGTTAAAATTAAACGTGATATTTGAACATGTTTTCGTGCCATACATTTTTATTTGAAAATATTCGTTCTAGGCTCCTTGAAATACTTTTGCCTCTAAATTTTGACATATTTTCATCAATTTTTTTTTAAATTTCTTTGATGCTCGGCCAAAAAAAATAAAAAAAGTACTTTTAAGCACGTGTGCAGTAAAGGATTTCAGTACATTTTTATTTAACACGTGTTTAAAGACTCACTTTCGGTGTTTACGATGGATTATAAAAATAGCGCTTTATGAGCAACTGCATTGAAAAATAGCCTTATAATAGAATAGCGCCATTTATTTGCATGGCCAAACCTCGATGAGCTGAGTAACTATAACAGCGTCAGGTCCCAGGGAAGTGTTTAACTGTCAATGATCACGATTGGACGTTAGTCGATTAATTATTTACAGTACTTTATCTCTGAAAACTTTGAAACTATTTATCCGATTTGAAGTATAGATAGAAAGAAAAACACAAATCTAATGTTCACACAACTTAATCCAAAACTGATATCACCGCAAAATTTTTTGAACAAAATGATTAAGCATCCTAGTTAAAAATATACGCCATGTACTATCACCAGCATCATCGCTTATACGCCACTACAAGGGCTCAAGACTTCCTTATGGATAGGTTAAGAAGGATGGGCCATGACCCTCCATACTAGCCCAATGCGGATGGGAAAGCATTAAGAACTCAAGATAATTTTTTTAGTCATTCATCCCGTGACCAAGCGGAAACGGTGGTTATCCACCACACCACTGAATTACTCATCAGTATGGCAAAGCTTAAAGTTCTTACTAAATTTTATTTGAAAACTCAACCTTAACAGTGCGATTTAGAAGTATAGTTTACGCCATGTAGTATAGCACAAAATATAAAATTATTTGTACTTTAATCTTTTCAAAAATATTTATTTAAATTAAATAATCTCAATCAATTATGAACTCAAATAGTAATTTTGATAAGGAAATCTTTATAAATATTAGATAGATTTAATACAATGACAAATGAAATTGTAAACAATAGTAGCTATGATAACATTTTTTTTAATACTTTCACTTCCATTTTCATCTCTTTAAGTGCTAATTTTCAGATATAAATCCAAAAACAAACAAGTTTCATACAAAGGTTTTTATTGTTTTTTACCCTCTACGGGGTGGAATTTCTAAAAATCTGTTCTTCGTATACCTCTACTTAATAAGAGGAATGTCCCCTCCAAATTTTAAGTCTCTACGTCCAGCGGCGTAGGCTGTGCGTGTCTGTCAGTCAGTATGTCAGGACATCTACTTTTATCTAAGTATAGACTATAATAATATAATCCAGCCGTTTCATTATATTGTAGAGAGGCTCACCGACTACCTTATGTGCCAACTCCAAAAGTCCAGTAGTTTAGGACTTGTTAATCTGTGAGAGGCATCCTATGGAGGTTCCGTTTTTTTATTTAAGGTAGGTACATGACATCGTCTTTTGCATTTCTATGACTTTTCTAATGTAAGATCAAATATGTCACCGGCAATTTGTATAATTGAGGTGTTTATGCTTATTAGTTTACTAAGCAATTTCGCTTTTCGGTCTTTTAGCTAAGATCAGTGACTTTAACGATAGCTCGTTGATGTCTTTTCCTTCAACAGTAACGATCTGACCCTTGACCAAGTTGTACACTAAATTTATCTATAAAGACTGTCATTATGTAGGTAAGTTTTGCTAATTTTTCATTTGAAATTGTATTATTAGATTATGACACACAATTATTCTGCTCTTTGCTTTTAGCCTTCGACTTCCTTCGACATTTTTATTCTTATATTTTTAATGACAATTTTTATAATAGTTGGATATCGTAAAAAAATTTCTCCCTTCTGTATATCTGCACAGTTTAACAATTTCACGCTGGTTTCCTGTTTTATCACGTCCCAAGTATCGTAGAATTAGTTTCCCGGTTAAACCAATGTTTATTTCGTGGTTTATTTTTAATCCACAAATAATTCTACTCTGGGAGGCTCTGGTAATCTTTAACACAAATGCAAGCCAATGCGTAGACTTTTTACCGCAAATCTAAAATAAATTGTCCATTAATAAATGTTTTATTTGATACTAGCCTTCCGCCAGCGGCTCCGCCCGCGAGGTCCCTAGAGAACTATTTATTTAGATATCGATTCATATCATGACACGGATACAATTAAAATGATAAATTAAATAGTAAACAATGGTTACTATGGTAACGTTTTAATTCCCTATACAAACTTCAACTCCCCATTGCCATGCCTTTATTTTCTGTTTTTCGAGACAAAATATAGCCTATGTTCACCGCATATGATGTAGCTTCTCGCAAGTGAAAGAATTTTTAAAATCGGTCCAATAGTTTCGGAACCTATTTGTTGCAAACAAACAAACAATCATGTTTTTCCTCTTAAGGATAGGTCAATTATATTTTGTTTTATTTTTATTTATCGAAGTTAATCTCTAAAAATATATTAGTTGTATCAAACAAGTCTTCATTCACAGGTGAATAATTTCGGTCGAGTACTTTATAATTGGTGATGAAATTGATCGCTATACACACGGCTGTAAATCAGGTTACCACAACATATCAAACCTCAATTGATTTCGTACTCTACATACAACGTATGAAGGTTTAAAACCAAGTGGTGAAATTGGACAATTTTGTTTAGGCTTACGTGTTGTTACCTGTACATTTGTTGGTGACTACAATCCCTTCGCCTGATGTAATATGTCGCAATAGCAGCGGTCAGCCGACCACTTACTGCGCCTGTTGTACTCAAACCACGCGGTAATAAGGCAGTCGATTCAAGGTCTGAACCACACTATCAGCCAGCATATATCAGCACTAATACGGTATATGCATCAGGCGTCATTTTAATATTACAATTTATTATTTCTTCAATCATTTATGATTGGAGCTGGTATCTATCTACACATATGTGACATGACATTGTCGGGTATATGCATCAGGCGTTACTTTATATCGTATTATAATTTATTATTAAAAAAAATTTAAGATTTTAAACTTAATCATGGTTGGAGTTGAGGAGACACTATCTTCATCGTGCCACTTTCTTGCGATTTTTCCCACTTACAAAACTTTAACGTTACGATTTAATTAATATACCTATACATCGATCCCTTCAACAAAATCGTTTTTTATGAGTAGTGTTCGTGAAATATTAGAAACAAGTACAGTATCCCCGTATTAAGGAGTTTAAAAATTTATATCAATAAATTATTCAAATCTTTTATTTTGGTAAAGTTCTTTTGTTTGAACTTCTAGCTCTACGCTAGCTGACTCGATAACAAGACATACATATTCTCATTTCTTCTTCTACTTTGACGAGCAAAGTTCCAAATCATTTGAAATATCAAAGTATTTGACGTATTTTTTTATCATAAGAAATGTATATTAAGTACACATTGAAAATAATTTAAATTACTGCATTAGAGATTCTCTATTAGGCACAACTTAATGAGCTAAGTTTGATATTTGAAAAAAAAGTATCAAGGTTTATAATAAAAGGAAAGTCATACTCCGCCTCTGTTATTTTCTGCATCTGTTAGGTTTTATAACATTTGGCGTTGGGACTGAAGCACTTCTTGTAAGATCCCGATCCCAGACTTATCTCCCTCACTAAAAAGGCTTTATATCTTCTCCTGAATTGTCAAATAGATTTCAATACGGCTTTAACTATTTGATAAGATTTTTTTTAAATTAAAGTTTGTCATTCGGTTCGTAAGTTGATAGAACGAGCGCTTGTATGAAGTGGTCGCACTCTACGTTCACTCTGTCATTAGTAAGCAACAGGTTCCTAAAAAAGCATGTATTTAAACGCAGACTTAATTTATTTACATTCAATTGTATCCGACTTACTCAATTATCTACTATGCGTGATTTAAACTCTGGCAATCAAAGTTTTTCAACGAATCTAATAAAGTAGACGTTCACGTGGCTGCTCGTCAGGCTACCACAATATGTTGAATTTTCTCAATTAATTTTTAACTCTACCGTCAATGCATTCAGGTTTAAAATCGAGTGGAGAGACAGTTGCGTGTAGACTGACATGCTGTTACTGGACTGTACATAAACAATACGATATGGTCAAACATAAATACTGTATTTATTTAAATAATAAATTAAATGCACATAAAGAGATGTCTGTTTAATATAAAGTGTAACTTCTTGCTCAAATCACAGCTTCCACCAAGGGTATACTTTGTAGAAAGTGTATAGGTAATTCGAATATATTGACTCGTAGAATACGTTTCCTTCTGCAATGTGACATGTTTTTATCAATTAGTTTTGCGGAACAGGTCTTACTACTGATTTTACCAGTCTCGTCGGGACACGCTAAAATGTCAAACTAACTGTTTTCCTGAATTCTTCGAAATTTCTTTAAGACCGTGTTTGGTTCTATACTTGAGCACCTTATGATTCCGCTGCCTGATTCACCCAAAAGCGGCCATCTCATGGCACTTTTTATTTGCTTTCTACCCGAACGAAAGTGGTTTTAATAGTTACAATTCCGTCTACTATTCACTGTTGCACGAAATAATCAATCTTATCAGTCTGGCGCTGCAGCCGCAATCCTATTAAATATTATGCAAATTCGTCATTATATTCAGGACTAACAGTGCCTTGAAGCCCATACGTTTTTCGCTACCGTAGCAACAGCAGCAACAGAAATGCTACAAACAAAGCACCGTATCTCCGAAACTATTAATCACAGACATGCTGTTACTTCTACATTATTTCTCAGATATTAATGAACTATTTATTCGTAAAATAAACAAATGTCAACTAGCCTATTACGTATGTTCAACATGTTCATATATCGTGTAGATTGTAATTTTACACTGATTATTATACCCAATCTCATGTATATCATCCGCTAAATTATGCTACAAAATATTGATTCAATATAATATACATATTTTATAAATGTAAACATACATTTAACTAATAACATTCTACAATTCGATTTTATAGCTATAATAACAATAACTTATTGACTTTACCTAAATGTAAAGAAGGTATTGAAATAATAAAAAAAAACATTTGCTAATCATTTATTCATCAAATAACACTTAACGAGATACAATCTTTGTTTACTAACACTCACATATCTATCTTTGTTCGTAGTAATACGCGGTATTTAGCCCTTGACTTACATAATTATCCCAGTTAAGTTACATATGCCGAACGGCGGTATTAAGAAACTGACCGCGAGCTAGCGTAAACGAGCGGTTACCGTTTAATATCATTAGTAACCGATGCCGTTCGTATGGCAAATTATTTAATAGATGTCAAGAGGTCGTGTTACTTTGTAGTAAGCTACTGTGGTTATTAAAAATATTATATTTAAAATCAGGAATGACCTCCGTAGTGGAGTGGTTCGCGCGCCGGTTTCAAAGTGTCACGGGTACGATTCCCGGTGGAGTTAATATAGAAAATGTACTTTTCTATATTATCTCGGGTCTGGGTATTGCGGCACCTTTTTTGACACTATAATGCGGGGACTTATTCATCATCTTATACATACTCATCTTAGAATCTGAACAATATTTGTGATTAGACAACAACTTAATGTTTTATTTCCTAATAAATATTTATAATCTAAGGACGCCTCAACAGCAAAGGTTAACCTAGTACAAGGTTCTACGGCAATAATATTTATCAGGTTTGCTTATTCTCTGTATAACATGAATTTGGACTAATACTAAAATTGCAATTTTAGCGTACATTTACTCTGCCACTAAACCTTGTTTATTAATAGCGCTGTAACTGTATAGAGATTGAAAAGCAATACAGATCCCATAAGGGACTCTATAGTAAACTTTACCTAAAATCTGAATAAGACATACAAGTCATATAACTCGTACCAATTAACTTGATACCTGGAGGCCTATTCTGTTTATTGCGAATCGTTCTTATAATACATATATCTGTGAAGTGAAGTGAAGTGAAGAAGAATTATCTGTGTATCAAGGGATGCATCATTAGATCCTGCTTCCGTTGCATCATTAATTATCGAAAAGTGTTTTTCATTAGTGTCGTATCGGCATTTCGAAAATAGACGACATTGCGTTGTCAAAGAAATGGAAAAGACCTTCGTCGAAAAGTTTGAAAATACGTATCGGTAATGTCGTTATTTTAATAGAAGTTTATGAAAGTAGATGTTAATGTATTAGTTTAAGGCGAGGGTGTATGAAATTACCAATTTTTAAAATAATTTTAAAATAAAATATAATAAATAAATTTCAATAATTAACTCGATTGCAAAAAAATCACGGTGATGACTCTAAATAGGTTTTTGGATTGATTTTACGACTAACATATTCCATCTTATATATTCTTTCGATCACAAACAAAAAATAATGTTTTAATTTCATTTGTTTTTCTTCTGATTTTATGTTTTAACTGCATTTGTTTTATTTAAAATGTATGAAATCCAGCGAGCGCTGTGCGTGTTTGTTCGCGTATTTGTATGGCAACGTAAGTGGAGGTACAAGAGAGCCTTAATAGTATTTTTCTATTGTAAGGTATGAGTTGGGCGGTGTCGTGGTCGGTGCGCGGCAGTTGGCGCGCGCTACTGGCAGCGCCGCCGGGCGGGGGCGCGGACCTCGCCACCCTCGACGGTCTACGGGTATTGGGCATGCTTTGCTTCATAGTGGAACACGTCTGCTGGCTCAACACGCTCACCTACATCATCAACCCACGCCACGTCGAACGGGTACGTTATCATATTCCTATTACCGTCCGTACTGTTGGATTACAAGCTTTACTCGAGGGTAGAATGACATAGGAAGAACAAACAGCCCTTAGCTCTCCAAGCGGATCCAGTGTGAATCAATTCTATGCATACAGGAGCTTTGAAAATTTAATTACTGTCCGCATTCGCAGTCCGAATGCGCTAAAAACTGCGCCATCGACCTTCACTGGAAACTTCTTATACAAAACAAAATCGCTTCTCGCTGTCTGTATGCTGAGATCTTTTAAACTACACAAGGGATTTTAAAACGACTTTCATAAATGTACAGTGATTCCAGAGGGTGGTGCCACTGTCAGAAAGGTAATATCTTATATAATTACTTTAAAAATCAACTGTCTGAGGTGCTAGAGACAGTATACAAACTCCCGCACAACCACAACCGCAGCGACAGCCAATGTGACGGTTAAGCCAATTAAATAGACTAGATTAGATATGATAACATATTTAATAATATACAAGAGGGTAGGTCCCCAATATAGTTTTATAATTATAGATACAAATTAGGGTGTGGGTCCGTGACATTAAGCAACTGTCTCGTAACAGATCCTTGGTCACCACTGTCCTGGCAATCCAGATAACTTCGCACGTTGCAGGTCTCCGGTCACTGGTCCTGGCAATCCAGATACGACTGATGTAGCAAAGGCCTAAGGGGCCTTAGCCTTAATAATGTTTGTAGCAACAATCTTGCCTTTTCTATATACTGTGCCGGAGGGTAGTTCCCCAATATGGGAAATAAACACATAAACTATATTTATAGATAACTAAATCAAAATTCACAATCAAGTTGACAGTAATTAGTAAAAGATAACGTACGACAATATGTCCTGTCGCTGCGGAAGTATATCAACCACCCTCTAACCGGATATCTGTATCGAATCACGTGTACGATAAATATTATCAAAATATCATAGTCAATATAAAATGTATGCAATTAATATAATGAACAAACATATACGCAATTGGTAACGGACCGCAGATTTGAGGAGAGACCAGGGGGCCAATTCTACTCAATAAATTTTAAAAACTGTAGATTCGTTCGGTTTCGATCCGTTTTTGATTCGATTTTAACAAAAAATATTTAGTAGAATTGGCCCCCAGTTTACCAACAGCTAAGTTAAGCCAACGATAGACGGTAGTGCCCTTGAACATACGCATGCGTCCCACACTTACAGAGTTTGCGAAATTGGTAAAAAATTTGTAAAACTGTTCAATTATCTCTATAAAATGTCAAAAGATACGAAACTTAAGAATCAATTATATGATCTAATTTGAAACTAATTTGATCGACTACGGGAAGCAACATCATACGCGGGTGACATTTTACTAAAAAAAAACAACTATTCTAGAATATTATTCAAACTATAAAGCACTTTTGGTTAATAAGACAAGTCTTATTATGATTTGCTACTTTGATTGGAAGTGCACAAAAATCATTCCTATCAGATATCTACGTTTGTCTTTTCGTTACAACTGCTGTGTCCAACATATAATAGGCTAGTTGCCAATTTTTTATTTTATTTCCTAAATAAGTAGTCCATTAACATTTGAGAAATAATGTAGAAGTAACAGCATGTCTGCGATTAATAGTTTCGGAGATACGTTGCTGTGTTTGTAGAACTGCTGCTAGTTGGCCGAAAACGCTCCCTACAAATTCAAGGCACTCAGTGACGTCACACGGTGCTACAGTAGCGAAAAATGTATGGCCGTCTGGACATTTTTTTTAATATCTTTGTTATTTGTGCGTTTATGTTTATAGCTGTTATAATGAAAGTTGTAACATTTTTTATATCTAATTTAATGCCTTATGTATTTTAGCAAATTTATGTAGTAGATTTTTCTACATTTTTCAAGTTTTCAAAGCATAATATTATCCAAATCATTGACTTAAAATTTGTTTTGTTAAACATTTATAAGTTAAAATGGTTCATATTTGTCGAAGATATAACAAAAACCCGTATTTTCACTTGTAGGACACAAGCCTATTATAGTTGTTTATGAACTTCACTAATCTTTTTTTTTAATAATATTGTTTATTTATTTACATGTGCTTATACTCAATATTACAATTGAGTAGCTTCTGTGCCTGAATGAGGTTTATATACTAAACCTGAATATCAGGCTCCAGCGCTCCTCCCTCATCACACTGTCTTAGTATAAGTATACAACATTAGATGATAATAAATATTGAAATCCATAATTGATCCATTTTAGTTTCAACAATTATAAATTATCAATTAATAACACAAATCAAAATAATAATAATAAAAATCAACATATTTTAAGTTTGAGTTTGAGTGCCTCTCGGTGTGTAAAAAGTGCATGTGAGTGTGTGAGAGAGTAAGGTGTGTGAGTAGAGGAATTATAATTTTATCTTTATACCAAAATACAAAGAAAGTCCAATAAAATCAGTAGATGATAAGAATAAAATAAAATTATTCTAATATACCTATATATTAGATTTTATTGGTAGGGTCATTTGCGGTGACCTTAATAAGTCAGTCACTAGGCTTATATTTTGCCGGTACTATGGTCAACAAATCATAACTGAATTTGGAATAAGTAGTGATTCATCGTCACACCCTTTAACATCCTCACTGCAGAGACTCAGGCCTTCTTTAGGAATGGTTAAGGTGGATGGGCTATTCACTCAATACCATGAAGCTATGATGCTATCATCATAGCTTCATGGTATTGAGTGAATAGCCTCACTTTGCGGATTATTATTATTTGAGATGCTTTGGTATTGAGTGAATAGCCTCCAAATGCGGATTGGATGGTATTAACGACTGCAACCACCAACCAACTGCTCAGGCCTTCTTTAGGAATGGTTAAGGGGGATGGGCTATTCACTCAATACCATGAAGCTATGATGATAGCCAAATGCGGATTGGATGGTATTAACGACTGCAACCACCAACCAACTGCTTAACATGCCTTCCGAAGCACGGAGATAATATTTATTTAGTCACGTTTGGTAAAGTTGCTTAACAACAACAACCGCGGGCGCGGCGCTTTAAGTAGCGATTAAGTGTGTTAATTTATTGTGATATTAGTAATGCGTAGTAAATGGAGTAATCGCATTACTTCACACCACTTCTGCTGTAATCCGTTGTAATGCCTACTCACTCAATACCCGTAGGCAGGTATATAATGATTACGCATCAAATGTAGTATATTATGAATATGTAGGGGAAGTTTGGCACCATTCGTACACGGGGAACCATCATACAGTCACTACTACATCTTGTAGAAAAGCCTATTTATTACGGCTTTGTGTCAGTGGATAGGCGCCGGCGACTGCCAGTTGTCCACGTAGTTAGCCACACATGCAGCCACTGCGAGCAAAACTAGAGAACTTAAAGTGTTTTGGCATGCTCATAGTAAATATTTTGTTAATGTTTTTGGATTTTCTGTGCTTTAATCATACGTCAAATTTTATTGGATTATTGCTTAATCGTAAGTGAATACGATTAAGATAATAATAATAAATCAATTTTGTGTATTTTTTTACGTGAGTTTTGTGTTATAAAAAATAATTTTATTCTTTATCTTCGGGGCACATTCGTACATTTTCAGCAAGGTACGTACGCGTATGTATGTACCCCCGCTAACAATTTTTATGATTATTTCAGAAAATTTAGAAAAAAGATCGGTATTTATAAGAAAAGGCAGACACGTTCCCAATATAAATTAAATTATATTTTTTGCGTCAGTAAAAGGGGTTTTTAAATAGTCAAAAACAAATAGTTATACTGAAAAGACTAATAAATTGAAAAAGTTCAAAAACATATTTCGGACTCACGATATTGGAAGTCAGAACACTATCAAATGCTTATGACAAAGTTTTGAAATATAAATGTTTGCAAAATTGTTATGAAATTGGCTTCACTGATATAGAATGGATGCACGGTTTTCGAAAAAAAGATAGTTAGACTCTAAGCCTATATGTCGTTTAGTTTATTACATCGTTGATAAATTTAAGATCAATGAAAACAATTATTTTAATTAATTTATTGTTTTAGTTAATATATATGAAGTTACCACATTGTCTGAATGTTCCCCTGCCCATGTACGAATGTACCCCGTAATAGGGGTAGATTCGGACATTCATTTTGCTTTTAGTAAATTTCAATCCTTTCATTTATTTTACAAGATATCGACTTTGAACTTTTTAAATAAGGAGCAGAAAGTATGTTTTATGTTTTAATAAGAAATTGAGTAATTTATCTTTTATTATCAATATTTTAAAAATCATTGACTAAAAAGTGTACGAATGGTCCCAATCTTCCTCTATGTATATTAAACTATAATGACAAATGTCGATCATCATACGTTTTGTAACGATGAAACAATCATGAATTAATAGCCGGAACATATTCTGTTTTATGTGCGATGTTACTAAGATGATAGTAGCTTTACATGACATTAATTTTTAAAATAAGATTAACTTTAAAATGAAACCAATAAAATTAACTAAAGCGTTTTTATTTGTTTGTCCCTCATTCGCATCGTAACGGTTGTTATGGTATGATTTTTTAATTACAAATAGGTAGGAAGCCAGCAAATATCATAAGCAACTCCTTACCTCCAATAATCTTTCATTCCCATTCAATGGGAAGATTTTCAGGTAACTGCTATTTTCTAGATAAAGTAACATACCTATATATTTGATCTGGTTTTTGTGTTTAGATGCATCGTGACACGGACGTCCTCCTGGTGTCTAACAGCACACTGATGGTGCAGGCATTCTTCCTGATGTCCTCGTTTCTGCTCGCCAACAAATTGCTGCAGCAGCGACGACGACAGCAGACGCTCAAACCGTTCTCCACCTTCGTCGAGATCATGATCAACAGAATCATCAGGTGAATTATCACCGGACAATAGTCCGCGTTGACAAACAGTTTGGCTGGCTCGGACTCAATTACTGCAGTATCTACTTTAGTTCACCACCCTACTTTTCCACTAATAATAGATTATACTATTTTATATGTTTGTTGTTGTTAGGTGCTTTTTAATTGCACCTATTTTTAACCCGTGCAAGCAGTCATATTACTTTCGATTGTTACAGAATGAGCCCTACGTACTTCGTAGTGGTATGGTTTGCAGCCAGTGGGTGGGCGCGCGGGGGCAGCGGGCCGCTGTGGGCGCCGCTGGTGGGGGCCGAAGCGGCTGTGTGCCGCGACAAGTGGTGGACGCATCTGCTCTACCTTAACAATATCATATACCCGGACGACAAATGTCTCATACAAACTTGGTAAGATCACCTATATCACCTATCAACTAACGTCATTTGATCAACTTCTGCTACTTTACCCGACATATCTAATCTAACAGCGGATCATATATCTCGGTCTTGAGGGAATAAATTTTATCGGCTCTTATCCGATTACTCGTTCATACCTTGGTCTTATGATCAATATTGAGTTAGTACTGCACTATTTTTTTTAGCCGGGAAAATGTGCCTACATATCCTACCACCTGGTTGAGTTCACTCGGTGAAGTTTATCCTATGGACCAGCAGAGCCCATCAGAAACCTAACAGTACTTATATCTAATCTATATCTAGCTCGCTCCGAGCTTCTTAGTTGGCAGCATCTCAACAGCTGACAGGACCTTATCAGCGCTTCTTCTCTTGGTAAGTTCAGGGGTCCCAGATTGGCAGTAGATAGCGATAATGTTTATGTTGTGCTGACAAGAAGAAGCATTAATACGTACTTACTTATCCCTTAGTGAGCTACCTACACTTAACATTAGGTATGATATATGATGGAAATAAATAAGGTAGCAAGGTTTGTGTGGGGTAGGTACCTGGCGGCGGACATGCAGCTGTACTGCTGCGCGCTACTGCTGACGCTGGCGTTGTGGCGGGTGCGGCGCGGTGCGTTGTACGTGCTGGCGGCGCTGCTCGTCGGCTGCGTGCTGCTAGTGTTCGCACTCGCATACGTCTGGGAACTAGTGCCTACCTTCGTGCTGCATCGACCAGAGTCAGTTAACTTGTCGTCGTCGGTTATTATTAAATGATCTGAACGCGATTTACAATTTACTTTGTATACTGGTATTAAAATACAAACTAAACGAGCAAATAGTCATCTTGAATTATCAACGCCACGAAAAGTTTTAAAGTCATGTAATTGCCGGTGTTGAAGTAATGTAATAAATTCATAACACAATGATCCAGTTGAGTACAAAACAATAGGAAGTAGTGTGTTATTTATCTAAAACGTAGTTGTCCACCATCTATGTGACCGCCTAACTCTCTAGCTGTGATTCTAGCCATAGGATACAACATCTTATCCATGTTAAGGCGATATGTCGTTTCATTTTACTATGTTAAAATATACTTTAGTAACGACGAACAATCAATAAAGAATGATGATTATGTATATAACTACCAACTTAGTCATTTATCCCAAATTTATCCACCAAAAGATATGTGAAAGCTCAGACCAAATAAAAAGTGTGAAAGTAATAAACATGAAACGAAATATCGCCATAACATCGCTATCAAAAATTCGCTATATAAAATTTCGTATCTTAGGGCTATAATAAAGGCTAGAGAGTTAGGCGGTTGCACCCCTGATAATAATCGGGATGGGGTATAAGAGTATTATGGTAATGTCGCAGGGCGGTGCGCGCGCTGTATCGTGGTGAGGCGTCTTTCAACGTGTTGTATCAGTCGCCGCTGGGGAACGCGCCCGGTGCGCTAGTGGGCCTGCTACTCGCGCATCTGCATCACGAACTGCGTGACAGACACGTACAGCTTAACAATTACACCGTACGTATACTGAACCATGAGTCATATTCAACATGGGAAGACAGTTATATTATCGTCAGGGACACTGAAACGAGTAACTAAGTGATGGCGTAAGGCCCAAATTGAATGGTTCGGGGTGGTCGATCCGCGATTCCGTAAACGGGGGCTTCCGCCGCCCATACCGTTACTATTAAAATTATTCATGGAAACTGACTTTTTAAACAGACCATAACTTATTATTTCTAAGTAGGTACACATTTTATCAGAGATTTAAAAAAGTAATAATCGTTTATTAAGTTTGATTGAGGCATAACACAATTTAAAATTTTCAGCAGTAAATGTCAATTTAGTATCTGAGATTAAAAGACAAACAAAAACAGACGTGACTGATGTAACATGTGTTAATGCATCACTCAAGTGTGCTACTAGTGATGTGATAAGTGATACTACGTGTGATGTGCAGTGGTTCAGATGGGCGGCCTGGTGGGCGCCGTGGCTAGCGCTGGCGTGGGTGTCGTTTAGTCCGCGGATGGCGGGGGCGGCGGAGGGAGGGGCGCCAGGCCGAATGGCGGTCGCCGCGCTGGCCGCGGGGGAGCGCGCAGTGTTCGCGCTGCTCGTCGCTATCGCGCTGCTCGGAGCTATGCACGGCGTTAACTGTACGTATTACCTACATACATATGCTCCGGCCGTATACGTTAAACTTACTACAGATCAGAAAAAATGTTTTCTATGGTCATAACGATGATACGGGGCCCCTGTAGATACTAATGCATGTGTATGGCATCTTAACTGAATCATCGATCGAGGGAACTTTAATAGAGGGTTCGCTAAAGACAAGTATTGCTTCTTGCATTTGATATAATCCCTTCACCTTTATATTCTTGTCGTCGTTTCTGGAAGGTTTCCTCCTAAAGAATAAAATATGCGATCAGTGATCGGACGATATAGGTACCTAAGTTTATTTTGATTATTTAAAAAAACGCAATAATTTCTTAAAATAATAATTCTTTCGAATAATGTGATTTATGTATATAGCGCCGGTGCGTCGTGTGTTGTCTTGGAATGGGTGGGCGGTGCTGGCGCGGCTGTCTTTCGGCGCACTGCTGCTGCATATGATCATCAACAAGTCACTGTTGGGCTCTCAGATAGCACCCATACAGCTAGACAGACAACAAGTGGTGAGGAAACATTATTGACGCACCATAACTAAAAAATAATAAAAAAAACTAATTTGAATGTTTGTGTGTAAAGAACAGTTGCCGAACAAGGAGAATTTCATACAATAACCCAGCACTACATATATCTTTCACTCGTGCGCAAACATATTATTGTTGCATTCGCTTATATATATTTAGCCAAATCTAGATATATATATATAACTCAAGGTGACTGACTGACACAGTGATCTATCAACGCACAACCTAAACCACTGGACGGATCGGGCTGAAATTTGGCATGCAGGTAGATGACATGTTATGACGTAGGCATCCGCTAAGAAAGGTTTTTGATCAATTCTACCCCCAAGGGGATAAAATAGGGAATGAAAGTTTGTATGCAACTTTATCAATTTTAAACCGATAGGGCTGAGACTTTGCATGCATAAAGCTACTATGACTTAAGCATTCTCTAAGAAAGGATTTTGATCAATTTTAAACCGATTGGGCTGAGACTTCGCATGCATAAAGCTACTATGACGTAGGCACCTCCTAAGAAAGGATTTTGATAAATTCCATCACTAAGGGGATAAAATAGGGGATGAAACTTTATTTCAGGTATTTTACACGATACAATGAATAAATATTCGTTAGAAATGCTGCTCAAAGTCACTTTACCACGCGGACGAAGTCGCGGGCCAAAAATAGTTGAATATAAAATGGTTACGAATTTCTGTTCAACGAACGCGTTATAAAAAATTCCATTAAAAATAAACAACATCCACACACATCACTCGGATTCTAATATGAGTAGCTAGTTTCCGTGTTATGGAATATCCGAGAGAACGAAGGTACCGCAACACCTAGACTCAAGACAATATAAAAGACCCTTTTCTACATCAAACCGACTGGGAATCAAACCCGGGATCTCAGAAATGACGACACCTTGAAACCGGCATGCAAACCACTCGGCTACGGAGGTCTATGGTAGAAATAACGTGAGGACATTTATTAAATTACAAAATGTTTTTACGACAGATCCTGGAGTGGTTCGGCGTGTCGGTGGCGTCGTACCTGGCGGCGCTGCCGCTGGCGCTGCTGGTGGAGCTCCCTGTGCAACGCCTCTACCGCGCCCTGCGCGATCCACCACCCGTGTCAGCGCCAACGCCATCACCCGCGCCCGCCGACAAGAACCACTCGTGATCACCATACAGGTGTCGGAATCTTCACAGTTCTTACTTAATTAAGATCAAAAACCCCGCAAAATTAATACTTACAATACGAAACATGACAATTCCTATACAAACGTGTTAAATGATGAAAACATGCGCAGCGATTCAATATATTTTAAGCAGAAAAAAAATACAGGAGTTGCCTAAGTACCCTGTGTCCGGTTGATTTGGTTATGAAATAAACTGTCATTTAACTATAATCTAGTTATAAATTAACCAAGTCTCGCGAAAGTGACTTGATTAAGTAATCACATATAATGTGCGAAGTGATTGAGTAATATATTGTCAGGGCTAGATCTCAGGGGGAGAGAGTAGCGGTGTCTGCACCGGGTGCCAGTCATCCAAATAAGATACGGTTAAAAAAAAGAACAATCTTCACAATAATGTGTTCAAGTCGCTAAAAATATAAAAAAAAAACCTCAAACGGCCTCACGGAATGGTTGGGGGTTATGGTAGAGCCGTAATTATCAAGTTTCTATGAGTCCGGGGTCGAGGTAGGTATCGCTGAAGTAAAAATACTTAAACATCTCCTAACGAAGTAGTTTTATTCAAATAATTTTGTACATTAATTATGACTTAATGTTGATCAAAATTCTAGTCTACTCAAGAATTGGAATTTTAAGGATAATGGCGGCAATTCTGTTGGCACAGACGAGACTGAATTTAGTTTTAATCTCATGAAAACAAGCCTAACTGCATTTTCTTTAAATTTATGAACAAGTTAACAGAAGTAAACTTAATATATTACAGTATTCAGGAGTATAATTGTTACTGGCAACACATGTAGGAACAACGTAACTAGTGTTGCGAGACATCCTGTATTTCAGGTATAAGTTCAAATATCCCGTACATCAATTCGCTTTCAAAAATTGTGTTAAAGTGGGTTGAATAAAAAGCGAATCAATGTCCATATTTAACTATGATTATAATTGTATTGATATTTTTAAATATGTCAAGACTTGCGCACATTAAATCGCATTCTTCGTACAAACGTGTTCATCTGAAAAATATTTTAGTAGTCTTTTTTAATTTATCCCGTTTAAAATATGTCTGTTATAAGCTCTTTTAGCTGATCTGGCAACCCTAAACGTAACACAGGTCCAAATTATATAAAATACAAAAAATGTATTTTATAAAATTTGGACCTGTGTTACGTTCGAGTGGTAAATACAACAGAATTTCCACCATTGTTTTGATTGTCACATATAATCAATTTAATTGAACAAAAATTGAAGTGTGTTGTTATAAGATATGTATTAATTAACTCTAGACATTAGATATTTATACATTTAGATACAATATTGGTGTATTTTAAATGTGATATCTTCTACCCGACTACGGGATATGACCAATTTTTAGGATATATGTTGGTTTTAAGCAGGTATTATATTAAATTATATACACAAGTGAAAATATTGTTTCATTTCATCATTCTAACTTATTACATTTGCCCTATTAAAACCGAAGTGATAAGAAGTCACTTGCGGAAACTACGTTATGTATAATAGCCTAACATGCAGCCGTATGTGTACCCAGGCTAAGATCTACGATTTGTTCCAACCACGGCAGCATTGATGTTGCCCCACCCCCCGCCCCCCTTTCCTAAGATTTAATATTACCCTATTTTTGCAGCGTATTTTATATTACAAGGACGTCCAATCGTAGCCAATAATTTGTATGAATTATGATATGAACCATTTTAAGTTTTAAAAAATAATGAATGCTTATATTTTCTTTAATGTATTGTAATTAGGTGATTTTGGCGCCCCCTAATAATGACGCCCGGGGCGAGTGACCCCTTTTGGTCTCTTAAATCCGGCCGTGTGTACCAATCAATTTCATATTTTCGAAGATGTTCTCTCCTTACTAACTTTCAATTGATGATAACGATGATGTCAGTTAAAGAAAAATTAACATTATGATACATATAATATCTTTATTAAACTCCATTCACACCAGTTACAATTTTATCACATACCAACTACCTATTAACACTGTACTTTTTACACAAATTTCAATATACAGATATTAAATATTAATGGTTACCAAAGTGCATTTCTCTTCATAGAACTAAAATATTATTTTATTACTTATTTTCCATGTTCTCAAATGAAATGATGTACTTTGTATTGAGTGAATTCCTTATTGAACAAGTCTGGATGGGCAACCACTAAAATGGTTATACATTTAAACTTATTAATAGGCAACTAGACTAGTTAAAGCTAAATATTGGATATTTAATGTTAACGTCTCGAGGGTCCTGAGCCTCCTTGCCAGCCACCACGGTGACCTCCACCTCTTCCGCCAGCTCTGCCTCGGCCTGCTGCTGTAAAAAATGTCCTGAGCATCATTATTGTTCTTATAAAAATAAACAAATTAATAACACCACAATTATAGTTCTGGTATTGAAATGTTACTCAGAACCATAAATTAGGCTTAGCTTTAGAATCAGCAACTATGCATATTGTGTTTGTTTTTTTTCATACACACATATTTATTTATTTATTATTACACTATGAGAAACATACAGCACATAATCTTACCAATAGTTTTTTTACAAAAAAATACAACAATGGTCAATAAAGTATCTAATATTACTCTAAGAATTAATGTTTAAGAATTTAAAAAAAAGGACAAAGCCCATAATAGTAACAACTGACTACATTATAATTTGTTATTAAGTTCGCTTAATAGAATTTTTATACATATTAATAGACTTGTTGAATAAGTTGAAATCCAAATATCTATCCAATAGCGACAACAAGCCCAATCTAAAAATTTATGTCTATATGTGATGCCTTACATAATGGCAACACATATAGACACCTGTTTCTCGAACTGAGTACATCTAATATATATTTTTTGTAGCAGATAAGGGGAATCAATGATATTATAAGATGTTAAAGGGGATTAATTTTCCAAAATGTCAAGGTGCCAAGTTCATCAAGTAAGACAATTGTTTTAATATAAGTAAAGTTTAACTTTTATAAACAGAAGTTTTTGTTTTAAACACCAAGTTTAACAAAATAATATAAATTAAACAGAACTCATGATCATTATCAACATTACAAATATTTTTACCCATGTGTAATTTCCACCTAGTAAATTGCACCTCTGATTATGGGTTATAATAAATATAAAAATGACAATTTAGCATCCATTTTATTGATATTTACATTTTAATTACAGGTACCTGGAACTGCCGATGTTTTGTAAATATGAATAAGGTATTCAGAAAAATACATGTAAATCACAATTGTCCCAAGTAAAAATATGCAATTTGATACTTTCATACATTTATGCAGTTGTCATACAGGCTAAAAAATCAAGCAACCCTAGATAGGCACCTTTGTTCCAAATCCAATATTATAAATGTTGAATAAAACAAAAGTAAACAAACGAAATACAAACCTTGAGCGCGTAATATAGCACTTTTACCGCGTCCTGCGGTCGGTTTATTCCCTTGTCGTTTGAACATCGGAGCGTTTTTCAACATATCTGGTAATATCAGAAATCGTATTTTAGAGCCTCGGATGTAAACATTCTCAAGTTGAGCGACACGACCATCACGGTAGGTAACAGTCACCATCGTCATTTGGCAATTCATGTTATCTTCGGCTTCTATCAATTTTCCGCGGTAGACTTCGCCGGTGTTAGTTTCACAGGTCACTACATGGCCTTCAGCTTCGTGAAGTACTTTAATAGGTACACCGATTGACATATTTATTATAAATTTAGCACAATGTTATCTTAACAGAACAATAAATATCTCTAATTTTATGATGAAAAGAGATTTACCACAAGCTTCAATTCAAGAAACAAATAAACAACAAACAATGGCGGCAGCAACCAGTGTTGCCATCATTTTGTCATATAGAAATGCCGCGATAGTCATCGATATAAAAAAATAATTTTACAATATGAAGAAAGAAACATCAATGACACAAATATGCAATCGATTTTTTATCATTTACGAACGCATCTGCAGTGCTTATAGAATTAAATAAAGACATCGAACATGACATTGATAGCTGAATATTGATTCTGGATTTTTATCGAACATAAAACATCGATATTGGATTGCATACATTTTTATCAATTAATAATAAATCCAAAACATTTAAAACATTTTTATTAAAACAATTAATGTAATTCAATGTTTTAATATTTTTTGTCAATTGACTGCAAATATAACAATTGTGAAGGCACAGAACCTTTTAGCTTTTTACGCTGCTTAATATCGAGTTGAAATTCAATGAGAAAGTATTTAAAAAAAAAAACGAAAACACTAAAAAAGCTCCTCTACTAGATGGCGATCCTAGCATAAGTTGATTTTTGCAGGAAACGAATAAACCAAAGACGGTCATTTCCGTTCCTTTTAACTAACAATTAAAAAAAAAAATTGAAAAGTTCTAAACTTATATATCAATACAAATAAGTACAAATAGAATATGAGTTGTTTATTGAGTTTTGAAAACTAACTTACTTTTAAACATGAAAGAAAACCGGAAAGGTTGTCATGGAGAAATCAAGAATGTACCGTAGCGACATCTAGTTTGATTTCGGGAACTAATGTTTTTTTTTAAATACTTCCTCATTAGTTCGAGTAACGCAAACGCAACTCAAATAATACGAAATAGTCCTAGAATAAATTTATTTTTTATTTGTACAAAGGAAAATGGAAACTAACATTGCAATAAACATTTGAGTATTGAGTATAATGGAAGCGAGCATAGATTTTTTTTTTTAAAGATTATGGAATTAACGCTGTAAAATTATTAAAAGTGGCATTTGGCCACGGTAAACCATAATATGTGAAATAGTTTTTATAAATAAAATACTTATGCAACAGTAGGTCTAAGAATTTTTCATTATATTTTTTAACAAAAGTTCTGAAAACAATTACAAATAGGTAAGTTAGTTTTGTTGCTATTAGTTGTTTGTTGAACTTATAGCAACAAAACTACATCAAATCTCTACCTATGTGCAACAATCGGAATTATATAGGTATTGCCAAGCACCCAGTATAAAGAAAGACGAACCACATTCTCCGCATATTGCTATTTCTTCTAGAAAATGAAGAAACTTACCGATGTATTTACAAGTTTATAAGTTCATTTTTTGCTATGAGATTTGAATGCTGTATTTCAATCAGTTGATCAAAGCGCTGTATCTAATAAATATGGAAAGTAATCCTTTGTAAAAAAAAAGTCTGTTTGTAAAAAAAGTGTATTAATGATGTGGCTGTATGTTTGATTTCACAACCTTAAAATATAAAAAAGACCGAAACTGACAAAAATACCAAAATACCTACTATATAAGCCTGTGACCCTGTGACCAAAACAAATAAAAATTATTTGGGTTTTTCAATAGGTAAAACTGGGGTCTTTCCAAAATTAAAGTGAAATCAAGTTGAGGCAAACTTTAAAGTAAATTAATACTCTTACAATATTACAATGGCAGCAGCCACTGTGCTCAAAATCGAGCATGAAGCGGAGACCTGCTGTGTCTGTGGCAATACCGGTGAATTGTTGTCGCCGGAGGAGTACGACGCAGGTTCAAACCAATTGCCTTTACGTGCAATGTTGCTACATCTCAACAACAACAAGGTGACCGCAGAAATACAATTTATCAAATTATTTTATACAAATAGGTTATCCATCCATAATTAGACGTTTTCAATAATTAGTATAAGAACGGTTGTTACTAGATAAATCTATATCTATACTAATATTATAAAGCTGAAGAGTTTGTTTGTTTGAACGCGCTAATCTCAGGAACTACTGGTTCGAATTGAAAAATTATTTTTGTGTTGAATAGAGCATTTATCGAGAAAGGCTTTAGGCGATATAACATCACGCTGCAACTATTAGGAGCGAAGAAATAATGGAAAACGCGGCGAAGTCGCTGGCGACCACTAGTCAATAATAAATTGAATTTCAGGTTGTACCAGAAGGACGCTTTTGTACTGCTTGCATTCGACGTGCTGTAGAAGCCTATGAATTTAGCAATTCGCTGTCATCTAAAGGCGTGCCCCCATTGAGCGAGAAGATTCGAGCTCTCCGCCGTCGGTTACATGAGCTCACTCAGAAAATTGATGTTTTCATTGTTGTTGGTGGGCCTGCTACGAATGCAGGTGCAAATTATAGTGAGGACGATATCATAATGGTTGAAAAAGATGCATTAGCAGCGGCAACAGCTGCAGATGATGAGGATATGGAATGTGCTCGTAATGCTCGGGGGGACACAGTGTACCAGTGTTCTGTGTGTCCTCAATCATTCCAGGTAAATAATAAAAATAAATTAACTCACTTTTAAGAACTGTAAATTGTGGATTGATGATCTTTAAAATAAGTTTATTCCTGATTTATAATTTATTCATGTCTTATTTAAATTTTATAATGGTATCGGCTCAGATTATTTCTTTACAAATCCAATAACTGTGCTATTAAAGAAGTATTTTTGTGGAATATTAAATAACTGACTTTAGATGTCCCATCACATATGCATTATGAGAATACTCAAATAAATATGTCAAAATATTTATGATATTGCATCATGCAATACCATAATCTGTAAGTTAATTAATATTGTGAGTATTTGTCAAAGTTCCTTTATTCACTTTTAAACTATTGCACTGCATTATCGAATATGAGGGTGGTTTGTAAAGTTGTCGGCCGACCAAGAAAACAAATATAATCAAACATGATTTATTTGTACCGATTTAGAAAGGGGGATAAAATATTTGACTTTTACAATTTAATTTTGTTATTTAATATAAATTTAATTAGTATGCTTAACAAAGGTGAATCAACTAATTGATGGATATTTTTGACATTTAGGGGCCAGGGTATATCATTTGGAAGGATATACATATTCTCCCCTTGTCTCAATACAATGGCACTTGACATACAATTAAAGAATTGAGCTATCGAATGACAATAAATTAGTTTACATACTACCATCAAATTTCACTCACACTCACTCAGGCCGAGAACTTTTCTAACCACCCTCATATTTATAATACCCAATATTTCAATTTCCTTAACTAGAACTCTGATTATAAGTTCGATTATAATTTTGATAAATAGCAATATTTTGTATTTGTCAAGTTTTTATGCATAGCAGCAGTGAATGACAAGTTCACACCAGTGATCAGGTTAACTAAGTTAGCATTCAGATAATGAGTTTTGTGACAATGGGGGTTTTTTGTGCTATATGGGTATTGTATCCTTTGGTGTGATCCAGCGTGTGTCGGAGTACCGCGTGCACGTAGGCACGCACCCAGCGGACGCAGTGCACTCGTGTTGGACGTGCGGCGCGCAGTTCACGACACGCGAGGCGCTACGGGACCATGCTGCTTCGCATCAAGACCTCGTTCCGCTCGTCTGCCATCTGTGTTCCACCACATTCCAGGTACTGCCCATTTTCTTGTAATATGTAAGATTGTGATAAAAATAAGTAAATAATCTTTTGTCCAGATACGAAATTAAGTGTTTCCATAAAATATTGATGTGGTAAAATATGAAATAGCAAAAGTTCTATAAACTCAAAGAAAGATTAGATTTTTGGGCATAAAAGGCACCTTACTTTTAATGCAAGATTGGGTTTGGACTCCATGAATTTTATGTGAAAACGAAACTATAACAGTGTTATTAATAAACAAGGTTCAGCATTGGAGTAAATTTACGCTGAGATTGCACTTAGTATTAGACAAAATTCATATTATTAAACAGAGCCTTAGTAAAAGTTAACCTAGTACGAGGTTCTACAGGAGCAATATTTACTCCTAGAACATAATAGGTTGGCTTATCATCTGTATAATATGAATTTGGACCAATACAAAATTGCAATTCTAACATAAATTTACTCTTGACGCTAAACTTATCTTCTTAACACCCTGTCGCATATAGTCATTAAAATTGACATTATCAGGAAATAACATCTCTGATTCAAACTTTCAAGATCATTCATTATCATTAGGCCTTTTTTAAACGTATGGGAAATATATCCTTAAGCCTTAAACCTGGTCTATCCAATTATCATTAGACCTTAAAGTATTCATCGTGTTATGTAGTAGTGTAGAGTTGAGCAACCTGCAGATAGTTACAGTGGTTGTAATATGGGTATACAGAGTGAGTCCGAGTTGCGTCGTCACTGTGCGGGGTGCGTGGGCGCGTGCCCGGGGTGTGGCGTGTGGGCGGGGGAGCGTGTGGCGCTGTCAGCGCACGTGTTGTCAGCGCACGCGCAGTCCGCGCCGTGCGTGTGCGCGTCATGCTTCCGTACGCTCGACTCGCCCGCCGCACTTGCTGCCCACATGCTGCGGCACAGGCAAGCCCGCCAGTATGTATGCGGGTACGACGGCTGTATCCTGCGCTTCACTACCAGGTACCAGATCCCTAGCAAGGCTTGGATCTACGATTTTTTTAACCGGGGCAGAATATTCGTATGCCGCCCTACATACCTATTTTTACAATGTATGATATTTTTCTTTCATTTCATTTAGGGATTTTGAAGCATGTCCGGCCCATCGTAACCTATAATGTGTATGAAAAGATTTATAAAGCTCGTTCTTTATATATTTTTTTTATAATGCTCGTTTTTTATCTGTAAATAGGTATTATACAATGATGATTTTGGCGCCACCCTAAAACTGGCGTCTGGGGCAATTGCCCTTGCCCTCCCCCTATTTCTGTTCCTGTCCCTAGAGAAGTAAACAGAGACGTCTGAACGTCTCGATATCCTGTCTTTCGGCTCCTCGACGACGTTTATTATTTAATTACTTTTTAGTCATGCTTGCTCACTGGTTTTTATGGCGTCTCACCATGGAAGATATAGCTTTCTTCCGCGGCTTTTGTCCTTCCGTTTTCACGTTGTATATCGTTTTATCTTTCTTTCATCCAGCATTCTTTCCATAAATCCGAAGCGACAGATTTTGCCTTTGTTAATTTTTACGCCGACCCTTACCTTTGCAAATAAAACAATCCTAAAGTTTATGAGAATTAAGGTTCATCCATCCTTTCATCGAGCTGACTTTTTTATTTTATTTTTTATACCAAAGGGAACTGAGCCTTAACATTTCATTGACTTTGACGAGAGGCCGACTAAACCCGGGCTCTACTACTGCAAGGGACGGCAGTCCAGTGCAATGGGCCTACCGTGTAAAACCCTCCGTACTATCCTCTCGCGTAGTCCGGTACCTGGTTTCTGAAAATAAGGCCCAGGTAGATTCGGACCGTAGGGGTCCACGGTAGTGATCCCACCCTCCTTGTGCGGCCAGGAAATTTCCCGGGTAGTTCCGAGGAACCCTCCCCAGATAGCTGGCGTCGTGCAACGAACGTGAAGGTAGTCATCCCTCATGCTCGCCCCGTTAGGAAGAAAAGATGCGCGACTGTGCAATCTATTGTCCCTTCACTATTTCTTCTTCTGGAGGGTGCAATGTGACCTTACATATCTACTAGCTGACTATTTTAAGTGACTTTCATAGATCACTTCTAGTGATAAGGCCGATATTAATATGCCTCCTATTTTCCTATAATTGTATTTTGTTTTGTGTGTACAATAAATAATATTCTAGCTATCTATGCATATCATAGTAAGAAGGAATAGATGAACTTACACACCTATACTAGTATTATAAAGAGGCAATTGGATTTTGTCTGCATCGACTACATCATACACGTTCGGCAAGGGCTATAGTTATCGCGGGCGAAGTCGTATTATATAAATAACCCATATACTGACATAAATTTCTTTGCCGTCATTGGCCAATAATAATACGTAGAGTGTAAGTATATGAATTTATATGTGCAGAGGTAACCTGATGAATCATATTCGTAAATGTCACGCGCAAGCGGCCGCCGACGATACTCCCCCTGCGCCTCCCACTTGTGACGTCTGCAGCCGCACGTACGTACACGCAACTACACTCTTACATACACTACACTACACACACGTAAGTTAAAACCAGTGTACGCAATAATCCGATATTTATAATAAATATCAATATCATGCATATGAAAAGCTACGATTTTTAAGTTGCTAGTGGCTTTATTTAATATTTGATCTTTATATCAAAAGTTGCGTACAGGTTAATGAACGAGTTAGCCTTATTCAATTGGCTGTAAGGATCAACGAAATTTATTTTTGACATTCATTCGTACAGCTTATACACACTCTTTTGGCTTAAATAGTGTATTGTGTTTAATAGGTTCGGTTCAGTTGCCGCTATGAAACGTCACGCGCGTGTCCACAAACGTGACACTCAGCAGGGGGAACAGGTAATACATCCGTGATATATAAAAACATGCATAAAGCGTTATCAATGCGACTAAATATTTTGTGATATCTGCATTATTAGGAGATTTTTTTTTATTTTGTCACCCAGAAAATTTACTTTTTAGTTATGAGCTAAACTAAATAATATATTGATATTTCGAGTACGAAAATACCAACTAATGTGGCAGCTTGTGCAGAAGACTAAATTTCGAAACGCAACATACTGCGACCAATCAAAATAATTCAAGTATCCATTCAGACGATCTGTGCGCCGTAATCCCCGCAAAGTGTGAGTGAGACACCTATTATTAAAATAAGACTCATATTTTTTAATCATACGTTTCATTAGTCCTGTCGGAATAAGGTTGTGTCCGTAAAACGTGAAGTTGTAGGACACAACACAGGTTATATGCTCTGAAAACATGTACCATTTTAACATAAAAATATAAAAAAATAGCACCAATTCGGAAATATTATGCTTTGAAAACTTGCAAAAAGTAGGGAAAATATATTACAACAATTTGATAAAATACATATGGCATATTTGATAAATTTAATTAGTGTTGTATATCGAAGGAGCAGGTGATACGTTAGACAAACAAGCTAGTTAGTTGCACACTGATTTATTACAATATAAGGAAGGGCGTGGCCCGTTCTAACTACCCACATACATACATAACATCCCTTCCCCTTATAGCTAGGATAACATACACATTATTTTTATAATTAAACATAACCATTGATTAACAATACGACTATATAATATCTAGGTGTCCCGTTCGCTATCTGATGTAGGTGTCGAAAATATAGGACTTATAGCTTGCCTCCTCCGGGAAGTAATAGCAGTTGGGGTTGCTGGATATTCTGTTCCAGGAGGATTGTTGGTCACGTCAGTCTGTATTCCTCCTTCTTCTCCTTCCTGCACCAAATCGGGAACAATATCTGGATCCCAGTGCTGACAGTCATATTGAGTGACGGAAAGCCGAAGTCTAATCTGATCGATGTGCCTAGTAACATCGCGATCCAATTGAGGTATATATATCAAATACATGACGTTTCCGAGCTTTTTCCTAATAATTCCTTCAATCCAGTAATATTGTTTAGTGTTCATGTTTTTAGTTACCCAAACATTGTCTTTTTCTTTGAATTCTGGTCTTTTGGTACCCTTATAATATTTAGCCTGTGAATACTGATTACGTTCGACGGTTAAAGCCAAGTCTGTGGACGAAGGAAACGGTATGTTTGGATTTATAAGATCTAAACGAGAACGTAATGAGCGTCCGAATATTATTTCCGCGGGTGATTTGTCAGTTGTGCTATTTTTAGAGTTCCTATAATCAAAAAGAAATTTTGCTATTTTCTCTCCCAATATTTTTTTATTTGATTTATCCATGAGGATACTCTTCAAACCCTTTTTTACAATTTTTACAAATATTTCACATTGCCCGTTACTCGCAGCGTGATAGACAGGAGATAAAATATGCTGAATTCCATTGAGCATACAAAAATCTTTAAATTCTTGAGAAGTAAAGGAGGTACCATTGTCACTTACCAATATGTAAGGAATACCGAATCGCGACATCCATTCATATAACTTTTTAATTACTGCCTTTGAACCGTGAGCCGAGGTCATATCATAACATTCAACCCACTTACTATAAGCATCGACAACAATTAAAAACATAGAATTATTAAATGGTCCTAAAAAGTCGATGTGAATCCTATAGAATGGATGAGGCGGTAGCGGCCAGGGCGCGAGCGGGGCGTGTGGGGGCGCTGGGCGCAGTTGTGCGCACACGCCGCACACGGCCGCTCGCCGCTCGATCGCCGCGTCTATGCCAGGAAACCAAAATCGCTTACGAGCTTCGGCTTTCATTTTTACCACACCAAAATGAGAACTATGTAATTCGTTACAGAGTGTTTCTCGTAGGGACTCGGGAATTACTACCTTATGCCCACGCATTAGGCAACCGTTTTCGTAAGCTAGTTGTGTTTTACAATTATGATAAGGTTTCAATTTGATATCTTTTACTTTTCTCGGCCAACCGTTTAATATATAATGTCTAATCTGACTCAAAATTTTGTCACGACTAGTTTCGGTTTGTAATGTTTTCTTAGTCACTGGCAAGTCTCCGTCTAACACAAAGTTGACATAAGCCGCGCGCTCGTCACTATCTGATAACTCCTCCGGTGGGCCGCGCTCGCTGATTGCGGGTGGGGGGCACGCTCGTGATAAATAATCGGCGCTGTTAAGTTTACTGCTGATGTACTCTATTGTATAATTGTAGGCTGCTAGGAACATCGCGTACCGCTGTAGTCGATTAGCGGAAACCTCCGGTATACCCTTATGTGGACCGAAAATGGACAACAAAGGCTTATGATCCGTCCGTAATACGAAAGGTATCGACCGTCCATATAGGTATTGATGATAGTGTCTAATGCCGAAGATTATAGCTGTAGCTTCTTTCTGAATTTGTGCATAATTCTTTTCCGCCGAAGTGAGTGTTCGAGATGCGTATGATATCGGCCTCTCTAACCCGTCATCACACACTTGCGACAAGATAGCCCCTAAACCGGTAGGCGAAGCATCCACTGTTAAAATTAACTTTGCTTTTGGGTTGAAATGTGCCAAAATATTATCCGATGCCAATATATTCTTAATGCGACTGAACGCAGCATCGTGTATAGCGGTCCATTCCCATTTTGAATTTTTATTTAATAAATTAAACAAAGGACTTAGTATCGATGATGCGTCCGGTACAAAGTTTCGGTAATAATTGGTCAATCCTAAAAATGATTGTAATTGTGACACATTTTCCGGTTTAGGTGCTTTTAGGATAGCTTTTACCTTTTCCGGCGATTTCCTAACCCCATTTTTATCTATGACATGACCGAGGTAAATAATTTCGTTTTTAAAAAATTCGCATTTACTTTTTTGAACCGTTAAGCCTGCGTCTTCTAAACGTTGTAGAACCGCGATCAATCTTTCTTTATGTTGCTCTTTCGATCCGCTTATTAAAATATCGTCTAAGAGGAATATTATTCCATCTATCCCCGCGAGAAGACACTCCATCGTCCGTTGAAAAATGGCTGGTGCGGGTGAGAGACCGAAAACTAAACGGGTAAAATTAAAAAGACCGCGGTGTGTGTTTATACATGTTAATTTCTGTGACGCCTCGCTTAATATACATTGGTTATAGGCCATAGATAAATCTATTTTACTGAACTGTACTCCCCCGTGAAGCTTAGCCAATAGATCATTTACCGTGGGTAAGGGGTACTGATCTACTAGTAATTGTTTGTTTATCGTAACCGAGTAGTCCGCACATAAGCGAATGCTACCGTCCTTTTTTAAAACTGGTACTATCGGAGAAGCGTATTCAGAGTGTTCGACAGCCTTTAAAACTCCTAACGCTAACAAGCGATCGAGCTCCCTATCGATCTTTTCTTTCAAAGCGTAGGGTACCGGTCTGGCTTTAAAAAAAATCGGTTTCGCGTCTGGTTTTAAATGTAAATCAACAGTGTATTTATTAAATGACCCTAACTCCCCAGAGAAAACCTTTGGAAATTTAACCATTAATTGTGATATAAAATTGTCCCCCCGTTGACCTTGACTTTTTGAAATGACGGCATGTATGCTGGCAACGGTCGGCGATGGCGCCACTGGGGCTAACTCCAAGTTGAATGTTCGAATGAAATCACGGCCCAGTAATGACGGGCCGCCATCACGTACAACGTACACGTCTAAAGTATGAGTGTTGTTGTTATACGATATAGGCAGTGACACAGTTCCTAATGTTTTAATTTTTTCCCCTGTATAACTTAACAATTTTTTATTGGTCAGTGACAATGGTTTACCTTTAAAATAGTTTTTATACGAATTTTCAGAAATCACGCTTACTGCCGATCCGCTGTCGATTTCGAACTCCAAAACTAGCCCCCCAATCACAACACTCTCTGTCATAGGTCTCCCTTTGACACATCGAATATTGTAAAAACACTCACCATCGTCCCCCTCGTCCACGTACTTCACCCTACCCTCAAAAGTACACATTCTACGGAGATGACCCTTTTTATTGCACTTTTTGCATTTATAATTTTTATAACGACACTGATTGAACTTATGATTGGCATAACCGCACACACTGCACTTTTCTTGTTTGGAGATGCTGAACACGGTGTCCGAGTTGAATGTACCGGTGCCGGTCACGCCGCCACCCGTCGCCAGCGACGAAGCCAGGCGCGCATTACGCACACTCTCTGCTAGCTCGATGGCTTTCGCCAGTGTCAGCTCCCGCTGATCCTGTGCGAATAGTTTATCGCGCTCGTGCCCTGCCGTCATGCCCATGATAAATCTATCTAAAAGGGCCTCTTCCAAATTCTTAAACCCACAATGTGCCGCCAATCCTCTAATCCTCGCTGCCCATTGAGTGTGACTTTCTCCTGGCCGTTGACTTGCTGAATAAAAAATAGATTTCTCAGCAAACCCGAATCTTTTCGGAATAAAGTGGTCATCGAGTAGCTTCACTATAGTCTCGTAATCCAATTCTTCCACATTTTTCGGTAAGGCCAGGTCACTTGCTAGCTTGAAAGTCGATTCACTTAACGCACTCAATAATATTGCTCTTCGTTTTACCGACGCTTTATCAACTTCTTTTGTTATGTCATTTGCTATGAACCACTGATTTAGGCGTGATTTGTAGCTACTCCACTCGTTTGATAAGTGTTCAAAAGTAGGAAGTAAGCCAAATGACATTCCCGTCGACATAATTTTATTTTTCAAAGTTCGTCGCCTCGTCGCCACGTGTTGTATATCGAAGGAGCAGGTGATACGTTAGACAAACAAGCTAGTTAGTTGCACACTGATTTATTACAATATAAGGAAGGGCGTGGCCCGTTCTAACTACCCACATACATACATAACAATTAGTTACTTAAAAAGTTATTACCATCATTATAACAGCTTTAAACACAAACACATACGCTACCATAGCACTGTGTGACGTCAATATGGACTAGCAGCAGTTCCACCAACAGCACCGTATTTCCGAAACAATTAATCGCAGACATACTGTTACTTTACATTACTTCTCAGATATTAATGCATTATTTATTTATAAAATAATAAAAAAATGTGTTGGATAAAACCGAGTGGTAGATCTGCTCTGCGTAAACGAAGATTCGCCTTGCGCCACATTATTTGGAACTTACTGTAATACCTAAGGTTTTGTATTTTACACCACTTACTTTACCTTAATTATCTTTACAAGGAGCTGCCCTGTATTTCTATTGACCGCAGGACTACAATTATAAGTTCCTTTCTTAGTGTTCCTTACTCAAAGGGTTAAATTGGAACTATATTTTTAGAATGACTAAGAAACCGAACGACTGACCTGCACTGCGATTCTGTAAAAATCCAAACGCGAATTTGAATTCACTCAGGTGGCCGAATTCACTTTCAAGAAGCGGCATCCGCTCGACCTTGAATTGATAATAACTTTTCGTGACATAATTGAAGTGAGTTAAGAAAAGATATAGGAATAATATCTGTTACACGTATATTGAATTTTGTTTGTTTTGAATTTTATACAAAAATGGAATAGAATTTCTACATTCGGACATCTGAGTGATCACGAATTCGGGTTTAGATTTTTCACTGAATCGCAGGGCCGATCTGATCAAAAATAAATGTTCTATGATAGGTCAATGTATTGTCGTTTCATAACAGTTTTCCGTGTATTTAATAAGTAATTGTAACAGGTGAACAACTCTCAATTGGAGGAGGTGGGCATGGAAGGCGTCGAGGACGGCGAGGTGGAATATCTCGAGGTAGAAACATTAGACGACCCCGACTATCACGAGTGATTATATATATAGAATAATTATATAATTATACGATTATTGTCACGCCATTAGTTACTAAAGTATGTATATATTACATTACATCTGTGAGGTATAAAGACAAAAAAAAATAAAAAAAGACTATTGGAAAATAATTGCACTATAAAAACAGTCTTACTAAAAATCATACATTTATTGAATTAATGTTTGACTTTATGTAACTGCTATACGATAAGCGGATAATATTCTTGTTATTACATAAAGGCAAAAGTGTTCAACCCATATAATTAGCCTGCAGTAAGGTTTTTCTTATGTTTTCAACTAAAACATTGGCTAAGTAAATTTGACTCTATACAGATTTGTATAAATATGTTCGATTATTAAAAATAAAACCTCAAACAGATGATTCGTGTTAGTGCATAGATGAAGTTATTGTGATAACAATGAACTGAAAATATAAATTAAGACTTGAAAGTTTTCAGCTAAATATAAGTGCGATTTGGATTTGGTGTAATCCATCATTATAATTTCCGTTTTCCCATATATTTTATTTATAATCTGTGCAATGTGTATTCTTCCTCATAACTTCTCGATTAGCCATCATTTTAACATTTACTCCTTTCTTATACATATTACCTTCAATATATCTTAATAATATATGAAATCTATACTAATGTTATAAAAAAGTTAAGTGAGAGAGATGTGATTGTGAGTAGAATAAGCTTCGAAACTGCTTTTAAAGATTATTTCATCTATGGGGAGCTACATCATACACGGGTGACATCAGACTCTAATCTACGCGGATAAGTCACAGGAAAAGAGCTTGTGTGAAATAATAAACTTTTATAAAATTCAACAATTTATTTTTATTATACTCTATCTATAAAATTTATAATAGATAACATTATTATCTAGAGTCTATAATAGATCTTGTTCAAGACAAATTCTTCAATATCTTTTCTACTCTTTGGTATTGATACTGTTTTTAAAATTTTCGAAACTATTTTATTAATGATAATGTATTAGGTTCTAATACGAATACCTTGCAAAGTACAAAGGGCAGAAGGAACGCAATATAATTTTATATATATTTTTCACGATAACTAAGTCATAGAAAAAATATTTGTTTAAATAAATAAATATTACATTTTCTTCGTTCGTATCGATTCACATAAATTAACTTAGTTATACAAGTCAAACACGAACATGACAGTGATGTTGAAATAGCGATATTCTTATCGATAGTATTGTGGTTTACATGTATTTGTTTTTTATACTAAGCCACATCGAATGTATATGATCACGTGAACATAGTTATTAAAGTCGTTATTGTGATTGTATTATTGAGACTTTTTCAAGGTCACTTTATCGATAGATTTAAAAGCTTACAATAGGCCGACGCCTTTGAAGTCGCTCTAATTACCGCTTTTAATAAAACATTTGTCACTGCTGCAGGATTTTGATATTTTTCATTAAGAATTTTCATTTACCATATTCCCAAGCGAGTGTATGGTAGCTCTGGCTCGGTCGCCCCTTTTACCTCACGTACTCACGATTCGCCCATTGTCAAGACGCGCCCGTCGGCCGGACATTATAGAGTATACCTTTAATATCGCTATCACAATAACCGGTCTTAATCTCGATGGCTCAGATGTACCATGACATTTTCAGGAGAAGCTCAAGTTTAAAGTCCGAGTTCATGGTATGTGCTCTGATAAATTCCTGGGATTTCATACGAGCCTGCGTGCATCAAGCCTAATCACGTTTAAAAGTGCGCTACATAATTCCTTCTAATGAACACGAAAAATAATGTTCGGTACGGTTAACTTGATGTTTTGAAGCATTTTATTAATTAAGCGAGCACTTAGCACCAAATTGAGAAAATTTTGACCTTTATACATGTGGGCGTGGATAAAGTGAACTGATGACATATCTACTGTGTGTGTTGCGTGAGCGGCCGCTGCCTCAGTATGACGGCCACGCGCCGTCGCCGCGGTACAGTCGCCCCGCGCCACACGCTGTCACTAGTGCCACACACCGAGTGCGACATGTTGTACCGCGCCACGCCTCTACAATAACACACGTCTACCGTTACATACATACAAACGGATTGGTGGCGTGTTTACAGATTTGAGGCCACAGACCTCCCAGGCTTACCACCTCATAAAACAAACAATAATTATAGAAGAAACAAAAATATACACTATTAATTAAGTTATACTGGGTGGAACAGAACGACCGACACTCCCGAGGTTCCTAGAGAGTACTATTTGTCTTTAAAATGATGTAAAAAAAATTATATGATATTGCACATGCGCGTTATAGGGTTCTCAACACTTAGAAATTTAAAATTTTTACTCCATTTTTACACCTCCTCTATTTTGAAATATTTGTCAAATAAAATGAAAGTTTGCATAAAACCTAACTTGAAACTTTCGGCTGTGTCGGTCATTTTGTTGTTCCCTGTATATTAATCAAGAGGAAGACCTCCCTTCTTTCTTCTCCCTTGTAAGAAAACATAGTTTCAACACCTCTCTTAACACCTAACAGCCGATAATATGGATTCTCAATTGTATCTTATGTAGCAGATATTATTAAATGAATTTTAACTTTTAATGACTTTATTCTAGTACTACTTTTAGGTTAACTTGTTTTAAAAATGGCTATATTTACTTATTTCATTATAGTAGACAGTGATAGCATTTTTTTTTATAAAACTATTGCTAATATAACTTATTAATAGCAGTGGCGGACAGGGAGGCGGAGAAGGGATGGAACGCAAGTGATAAATAGTAATTTATCTAGGCAATTAAAAATGTTGCAAAAACGGGAGTATATGTTACTTTTTGTGAGTTTTTTTTGCGTGCGCTGCGTACGCAACGCAAAACTCGTGTATTACGAAATTGACCCCCATTGAAAGTTCTAAAAAAAACTCCCCAGTAGCATATGTCTATCTTATATTCCGAAAAAAGCACACAAAGGGAAGAAAATGGGAGTGGAAGTTCGCATAGGGCATTAAATCGTTACCGACCATTGTTTACAATTTAATTTATCATCGTATTCCATGTCATACTTTTCAAAATCTATTATTAAGTTATTTAAGCTGTTAACGCAGGATTTAATAATGTTTAGAATAATTCAAATCGGTATAATCGTTGTCACTAATATTAAAAGCATGTTATATTGGTAAGTACACGAAAATGTCACATTTAGCTGACGCTACTGATCAGTGGATGACGCTTCTGTTCTTTTAAAACTGGATTATGATTCTTGTTATGTTTTTAGTCTTTATTTTTTCCGATTTTTATCAAAGTAGCGTTAGTTTTCAAGTTTGCGGTTTTACCAATAACATCATTTAATAAGAAATTATTATTAGAGCGAATAAATAAGATGTGACATATAGTTGACGCTACTGCTCACTAGATGACACTACTGTACTTTTAAAACGAGATTTTTATTTTTGTCAAATGTTTGTAGACTTTATTTTTATCCGATTTTTATCAAACAAAGTAGCATTGTTTTTAATTAATTGATTTTTCGATAACAAAATTTAATGGGAAATACGGATGTAGACAGTAAACGTAAATAAACATACTATTACCGATAATCACACTTTTATGCTTATATTTATAATATTACTTTAATTAATTATGAAACAACAAATATCTTATACTGGTTGTCACGTACCCGCAAACAGCACGTGACGTCACACACACTCAGATCAGGGGGCCAATTCTACTAAATAAATTTTGTTTAAATCGAATCGAAAACGGATCGATACAATTCCAGCTAAAATAGAACTGGAATTGTATCGTATGTCACTTTGTAGAATAGGAAAACCATTAAAAACTGTAGTTTCGTTCGGTTCCGATCCGTTTTCGATTCGATTTAAACAAAGTTTATTTAGTAGAATTGGCCCCCTGAACTTAGAGAATTCAACCTTATACATACATTGAACGTAATTAGTTTCAGAGGGCCGTGACGATTTTTATCGAACAAAGTCGCTTTAATTTTCAATTTTGCTGTTCCATATCCATAGTCAACATGGAATTCTTATGGTTTCATCATGTCCGTCTGTCTGTCCGTCGGTCAGCGGTTTAATTTAAAAACGATTTGTATTAGAAAGGGGCAATGATGTATACACTTGCTATAGCATGTGTATACATTTATATCACGCGGAAAGAGCGATAAATAAAATCTTGAATTTTTTTTTCTAGTTGCGTGTAAACGTTGCGGAAGAAATTTTTTTTTTATCTTCCCACAGCGTAGGCTTTCGTTGGATAGGTCTTTTAAAAATATTAGGGGTGTGGGAAGACCGTTTTTCAATTAAAATTACCATTTGTGACTCATTAAGCTTCAAAATGCCAATTTCCGTTAGAGTCAAATGTCCCTCTTTTCTACCAACTGAGCAGTTGTCGTTAGAAACTCAAACTTTACGGAAGTAGTATTTATATATAACGAATTTTATAGGACTAGTATCACACATAACTTGGCTTTACTCTTAAAATGAAAGCCTTTATCTGAAAGTCCAGAATAAGAACAGCAGTCAAATATCTAGATCAAAGCAAAACGACGGCGTAATTATTAAACGACTTATATAAAAGAACTATTATTTCAAGGAGAACTTTGTATTTTTTGCAAGGCGTGATGATTCTACTGCGTACTAAAATGGAAAGACGACCATCTGGACTATTCTATGAAGAAATGCGTGTTATCCACATAAACGCCGCGCCGGTAGATTTTTCTTATTTGGTTGTATCTATTGGGCAGGCCTATGCCCCAGCAGTAAGTACGTCCATAAGCTAATGATGTTGATATAAAGGCTGCTTACTGGCAGATTTTCAATTAAGATTAGCTTCAGCCTCTATTATAACAGGTCAGAGTGCACACAATGCCCTCGGACCATCTGGGCAAAGCCGCGGATTACAGCTAGTAATATAATAAAGTAAATGCAATATCAATTTCCTACCGCGATGATCCGCCACTGATCAATAGTGTCGATACTGTCGGCTACCGATAGTTGTTTTCGTTAGGAGACTCCAGATCGGCACTTTCATCAATAAAATTATTGAATCAAACAAAAACTTAAGCTTACCTCATGATATATAAGCATCGTCTCTCCAGTAACGCGTCTACAGCGAGATGTTTCTTCTCAGGGTGTTCCAGCCTCATCACCGCGCTAGATAACAGGCACAGACCCGCTATCACGCCGCCGCAAAACTATAGTCAATTTATAATTTTAATATCTTTTGTCATACAAAAGAAAGTAAAAACTCCTTTTTTTATCAAATCCACCCCTCCCTACGGGTATGCATATCTAAGTATAACAATAGAACGCAGCCAAAGGAGGTGAAAGAAAGACATTTTCAAATTCATTACATGAAAACACGTAAATCATCCAGGGCCAGCCTGTCCATATAGGCAACTGCCTAGGGCGCTTCATATTTGTATGGCGGCATGGCATAATTTGTTTCGCTCTTAAAGTTATGGAGTAACTTAAAAAAATACTTTTTGTTCTTAAGACATGTATCTATGCCCATGGTATTTAAAAGTACAAAATACTCAGATTAGCAGAATGTGCCTAAAGAGATTGTTTTGTCATTGGCAAAAGTAGTCTTATAATAAAATAAGTGTCTCACTCTGACGGCGTCGATGTGCGGGCGAATGTGTCCAGCAGCGGCGAGGTCGAGAACGTGTGCGTGTGGTAGCGGCTCGCCGGCGTCTGCACCGCTGAACGCGGTGGCTTGCACGCGCGTCAACACCGCCGCGTTCCCATCCGTCCACTTACCACGCTCTGTCTCACGGTAACCTTGAATGGCCTGGACAGGAGATGCCCACATTCGATTTAATTTTTTTATGTGACATCATTTGCTCAGATTTCAAATTAAATAACTTTTAGATATTGTTTTATAGAAATCGGAAACAACGAAGATACTACAACACGCACATCAGAAATAATAAAGACTAGTTTATTTTTCTACATTGACCCGACCGACCAGGAATCAATCTCAGTGCATCAGAGATGTGCAACAATGTGAAACCAGCATGCGAGCTGCTACAGATAGAGATGGTATTTATTTACTATTTATATAGGTTATTATAAAAATCAAAGCAATTTGAATAGAAAGAGAGTACCACCAAGGGAAGCTGATAAGATAAAAAAACAGTATTATAAGTACTAGCTGTAACCCGCGGCTTCGCGCACTTGGTCCGAGTTTACTGTGTGCACACTGGCCTGCTATACTGGAGTTTTAAGATAATCTTAATTATATAACTTGCCAGTAAGCATCCACCTTTATATCATTATCATTAGCTTATCAACGTCCCCACTGCTGGGGCATAGGCCTGCCCAAATCATGGAACCAATTATGGAAAATCTGCCGGTGTTTATGTGTATAACGCTCATGTTTTCATGGAGCAGTCCAGTTGCTCTTCTTTTTATTTTAGTGCGCAGTAGAATCGCCTCGAATAATACAAACGTTTTCTTTTAAATAATAGTCCTTTTATTGAAGTCTTATTCTAGGCCTGATACTCATAGCAACTTGATGGTTAACTTGTTCTTGCTTTCTCGATTCAGCATTTTTAGAGATTTAGTGCGACACGTGCGTGAAATTTTGCCAACGGATATTCTGCCATCTCTTTAATTTGTAGGTATCCAACATATATAATTTCGTCGACTAAGTATTATTTTTTCACCCAATTTAATATCTAACTCTAATATTATGAATTTAAGTTGCTATTTTAGATAAATTGTTTCCTACCATTAGTAGTTAATTTTAAGTATTTTTTTTTACTTTCAGTTATTCATAATTATCGCCATTTTACATTTTTCGCAAACATATTAACGCTCCTCAGTTAAGTATTAAAGTGTCTCGTAATAGTCACAATACATTATTTTGTCGTCCGATGAATAATTCTTCATTAAAAAATATTATTAAGAAAAAAAAATAGATTATAAAGGTACTAACGCTGAATTAATCTGATATTATTGCGTTTTTATGGATAATGGTTTATCCATAAAAAAACGCAAGAAACTGGTTTGATGTTTCCACAGGAGTTGTTCAAAAACTTGTAAAGTCCAACTCAAGTGTGATAATTTTCCTTTTAAATTCGTTATAAATACTACAGCCGTAACATTGAGTTTCTAACAACAGCCGTTTAGTTGGTAGAGAGGGACATAGGACTCTAACGAAAATTGGCGCTTTGAAGCTTAGATAAGTCACGAACGATTAACGAAATCGAAAAACGGTCGGAATATTTTAGAATGCCCTATGCAACGATACCCCACACAATTGAAAGATAAAAAAGAATCTTATCTTTAACTTTACGTGTAGGGGAGGAGATATTATTTACCGTTACCATGTAAACTACACCTTTCTAATTCAACAAACAGTTTTTGGGTTAAACCGCAGACCGGCTGACCTGACAGACAGACAAAGATGACGAAACTATGGAACCGCAAAATTAAAAATTAAAACAACTTTGTTTGATAAAAATCGGAAAAACAATAAAGGCGAAAAATCAAAACCACCTTTTAATAATACAGTAGCGTTATCTAGCGAAAACAGCTAATTATATCATTTAATTTTATCGCCTGATTTTGTTTTACTATTTCCCATTAAATTATGTTATTGGAAAAGTCGCAAAATTGAAAACAAAAGCTACTTTGTTTTATAAAAATCGAAAATTAAAGATTATAAACATAACAAAAATCGAAGTCCCTTTTAAAGAGTACAGTAGCGTTATCTAGTGATCAGTAGCGATAGTTAAACGTAATATTTTATTTTTCATCTGATTTTCAATCCTAATCTTTGATGAAAACAAAAAGGGACGATACGGCACAGTGCATGTGCAAAACTACAATTAGGTGCACGCACATAATTTTGCTTTTGATACGAGTACTAGAGTATATATATGTACATGGCGAGAGAGAGAATGGATCTTAGCTGTGTCAGAGTATTAAGAGTAAGTGCTCTTCATTCATACGCACCGAAAATGGTTTGTGGCACACACTTACAAAATAATCGAAGTTATAGGAGTTCAAGGCATGAGTGGCAATTCACCAGCAGGGCTTTCTTTCGACTTTTTTAGTATGGATAGAATATAGGTGGGCGATTTAACAAAAGGGACACAGCAATAACCGAGCAATATAGACAAAACATATTCAAGATACAATGTTGCCACTAACATAATATAATTTCGTTTTTACTGAAATAAAATTAATAAAACATAATTTAACCACCACAATTTAAAATAGAGGATTATTATTATTTATAAAAAGTTTATTTACATTAAGAAACCGTCTACAAAAATAAATAGAATAATTACTTATACAGACTATTCAACAAAAAATTAATTCAATATGTTCCAGTAGTTCTTGAGATTATAGAATTCAATTAATCAAACAAACTCTTTAAGCTTTATTTTAGTATAGATGATGCTAAGTCCTAGATCTGTGGTTCATTACCAGTGATCCATGGACCACCATGGTAGTTCCTGGAAGCATACCAAGTGGTCTGTGGAGCAGGTTTATTTATAGATTATATATTATAGATATAAGATAATTTATTCATCTTCATTTACATTAAGCATATTAAACCAAGTGATTGGTCCATGGTATAGTATAAATTTGTCAAACTGACTGAAAGGTTTAGAACCACTGTCTTAGATAATAACACATAATAAAATTCTTTGCATTGTCCAGTAATCTCTAATTATATGATGGATTATAAGCTGCTCAATTTATCACGTGGTTATATTAGACAATTTCTTAAACAAACAAATTAAAAATTATTTTGTTTATAACATACATTATCCCAGTGATCAAATTCATAGCGCATACGTTTGAGTACAGGTTCTAGTTCAGCCAACAATGTAGTTTCCTCCTGTTCAGTGATGAAGTTAGGTATGATGCGCATGTCACGTAACACATTTGCACGTAACTCTGGCTCTTCGTCTGCTGGCCATGTTGGACAAACTTCCAAGTGATTCAGGTCACTTGCTGTGACATTTGAGAGAGTCAGTCATATATTTTTAAATTTAGTTACAATAAAAATTATTGTTATCAAGCTATTATTTTAAGATAGATTTATCATTGACAATAATATATGGTTTTTATTTTTAAATTATAAAATAAAAATTATTAAAACTTAAGTATGTTAAATTTGAACCAGAGACTTGACACAAACAAGGTTTTAAATATTTAAGTTGTACTGTTGATTTGAAATGGGATACCTGCGCTTATTTTAGGTTGCGTATTGTCTTGACTTATAAATCTTGGTGTTGGTGTATGGTAAAAAGGTTTTAATTTACATTTCCAAAATATGCTAACCCTTTGAAGTCTCATTATAATTGTATCTAATAATCACCTGACTATTATGTCCATTTACTTTTATCTAAAATTGATATCACATTAAATGTTTATGTTTTTATCACCTGTTTTTTTTTTTTTTTTTTCTTTATTGAAGCTTTGGCTACACTGACCATCAGCTTAAACATTAAATGTGAAAAGAAATCTTAACAAAATTGTACTACAAACTAACACAATGAACTTAAATAATATAATAAAACTTACAGTAAAACTAAACGAAAAACACACATTAATAATAAAAAATACAAACAACTTTTATATATATATATATATATATAAGTAGACTAAATTTAAAGTTATAAAGGATCAAAAGTATTGACATAAAAATTATAAATAATACAATAAATCTCTTGTATCTTCAATAACTCTTTTACATTTAGAGGAAAATTTTTGGAAGGCATTGTTTCAGAAAATAAACTAATAAACAGAAGGCGTTGTATATTGAAATATGGACAATTAAAAAATAAATGATCAAGATCGCAATTTGTGAAGTTACAATATTTACAAATGGCGTTGTTACTTAATCTAAGACGGTGAAGATGAGATGGAAATTTACAGTGACCTATTCTTAATCTACAGAAGCTAGTTATAAATTGCCTACCGAAGTATTTTGATTTTTCAAACCAAGCTGTAGTGTTGGGTACAGGTACAATCTCGGCATGCCATTTACCTTTAGTTTCGCGAAAATGATCTAATGATAAAGACCATCTTTTGATCATGTTGTCTTTCAAATAAGTGATTAAATCACATAAAGGAATTTTATAGTCGTTTATTGTAATAATGTTTGGAGCAGAACGTGCAAGTTTATCTACAAACTCGTTACCAAAAATACCAGAGTGTCCTGGAACCCAGCAGAACTCGATTACAATATTAATGTTTTGTAATGATACTACTAAGTGTCTTAATTCATAAAGAAGGTAATTTTTGTTAGAATTAATACTTTTTTGTTCTAGAGCTTGAAGTGCACTCATTGAGTCACAAAGAATTAAAAATTTTGATGAATTTAGAAAATTTAAATTACATGAAATATATTTCAATGCATAGATCATACCTAGAACTTCGGCAGAAAATATTGAAAAATGTGTATCACAAGAATAGATTTTACCAACTTTGTTTGTAGAATCATAAAAAGCAAAACTAGTGCGAGATTTACTTTTCGACCCATCGGTGTAAATTTTAATATAGTCGCTTTTTTCATCTAAAAACATATAAAAATCGAGTTTAGAGTCGAAACGAGACAAAGTTACAGGAATGTTTCGTAGCATAGACTGAAAATTATATGAAAAACAAGGGCTTAACTTCGTCCAATGCACAATGTCCTGAAACTCGAAATTTAAATATGTAATAGAATCAGTCAAAGTGGGGGCAATTCTGAGTGGAATGTTATTATAATTAGGAATATTACAGTTTTGTAAGTAGCGGATTACAATAACATTTTCGCGACTAACTAAATTTAAGCAGAACTTTTCCGTAATGTAACTACGTCGTACCATTAAAGGAGGTATCCCAGACTCGACTTCAAGCGAATTAATGGGGGACGACATCATAGCGCCGGTAATAACACTTAAAGATTTATTCTGTAAGACATCGATTTTACGCAGCAAATGATTTGATGCATATGCATAAAAAATACAACCGTAATCGAATTGACTACGAATCATAGATATATACAAGTTTTTTAAAATCTTTGGATCAGACCCCCAACTTACCCCTACCAAAGACCTTAAGATATTTAAACGAAGTTCAGCCTTCTTACAAATGTAAGTTATGTGTGACTCCCAAGACAGATCAGAATCAAGCATGATACCCAGATATTTAACAGTGTTTCGATAAGGAATCACTGAATTATTATAAAAAATGCGAGGAGATATTGTGCGACTGATTCGTTCAAAGACCATAACAGAACTCTTATCTACATTTACTTCAAGCTGAAGGTAATTGCTAAGCATATTACTTAGATTACTAAGACAACTGTTCATAGAGTGCACTCCTTGAGAAATATCATCGTACTCTAAATAAATAACTAAGTCATCAGCGTAAAAGGAATAATTAACAGAATCAGGTATAGCTTTCATGAAATTAATCATGCAAAGAATAAAAATTAAAGGGGACAATACAGAACCCTGTGGAGTACCTTTGAAAGAATTCTTCGATCCAAAAATACTATTGTTAACTTTTAAAGATAAAGAACGGTTGTTTAAAAATTTAAAGATCCAGGATAGAATTGAACCGGGAATTCCTAATGAGTATAAACTTTCGATTAAGTATACATGATTGATATTATCAAAAGCTCCTTTTATGTCTAAGAATACAGCTAAAGTAGATTTATTTTTCCTGAAACTATTTTGGATATCGCCAATAAGGCAACTTAAATTATACATTGTATTCTTTCCTTTACGAAAACCAAATTGATAATCTGGAATTTGTGAATTATGTTCAACAAACCATTCTAGACGATTTTTGAGCATAGTTTCAAATAACTTTGCGAAACAAGAAGTTAGAGATATCGGTCTATAGGAATCTAAATTATTGGAGTTCATGTTAGGCTTTAAAATTGGGACTATCAGTTGAAATTTCCAACTAGGTGGAATAACGTTAGACAACCATAATTGATTATAAATATTTAAAACGATTATTTTTACAGCCTTAGGTAAATGTTTTATAACAGTATATGGAATGTTATCAGCACCAGGTGACGAATTCTTTTTGTTATCTAACGCGGAATCAAATTCATGTAATTCGAATGGATCTAGCATCCATTTTGCTGTCTCGGAACCTTCAGAAGAAAAACATGGGCTAATGTAGTTAGAAGAAACAGAGGACGTTGTTGATGTAATTTTATTTAAGAAAGCTGTTGCATTAGAAGGATTTTTGAAAAATTGAGATTTAGAAGTATTAGAGCCTAATTTGGCGAATTTAAATCTTTTGATATGGTCCCATATAAATTTAACTGGTGTCAACCTATTAAATGAACTACATAGATTAGTCCAGCCTAAACGTTTTTGTTCTAATATAGTTCTTCTCTTTTTGGCATCAAATCGTTTGAATAGTAAATAGTTTTCTAGACTAGGATATTTTTTATAAGAAAAAGCTAGTTTTGCTTCATTGACAGCTCGAGTACAAAAATCATTCCACCAAATATTGAATTTGCGTTTTTTATTATGGCAAGTCGGATGTGACTTCTTAGAAAAAGTTAACAGTATTTTACGGAGAGTGTCGATAAACAAATTATAATTTTGTAAAGAGTCAGAATTTAAGGACAATGAAGAAAATTCTTTATCACAAGCTTGTGAAAATAAGGTCCAATCTATTTTCTGATAGTTGATATTTGGCAAAAGAGAAGTCGAATCAGAAATGTTATGGGAGTTTGAAGACAACTTATGAGTATCGTTACTATAGTATTGTGAATAATCATTATAATAAACATTGACACAAATAGGAAAATGATTACTGCTCAGTAGATCGTCATGGACAGAAAATGAACAACTGGAACTAATAGATGGAGATGCAAAGGCCAGATCCAAAACATTGCCATTTTGACCATATGGTGCAAATGTTGTAACAGAAAAATCATTTAGGCAAACGAGATTATGAGCATCAATAAAGGAACTGATAATATTACCTCGACTGTCATTGTACCTGGAGCCCCAAGCTGCATGATGTGCATTAAAATCACCAAGAATCAAATAATTATGGCTAGAAATAAAAGAAAAAGAATTATTAAGCATTCTGGCATTAAATTTACCATTAGGAGGAGGAGGAATATACAAACAAAGGATATCAATGGAAAATTGATCAATTGTTCATGAAATTAATAAATTTTGAAAATGATAATTACTTGGAGTATCAGTAACGTTATATAAAAACTTCTCTTTAATAGCGACTGCAATACCCCCATGAGGATGGTCAGAGTCCCTTCGCACTATTTTATAACCAGGAATCTTTAGTGTTTTGGACGAATCAAGCCATGTTTCATTTATTAGAATTATATCAATTTCATAACTGTGAGAATGAATAAATTGTTTTAATTGGTCCAATTTACTAAGAATGCTACGGCAGTTCCAATGAATGATATTGAGTTGCTTAATTCCAATGTCACTATCCATAAAATTATGCTGTGAAGTTGGAAATAAGCAGTTCTTTTATTAGTTTAGATGAAATAGCATTACCAGACTTATTTAAATCTATTAGAGTTTTTGTTATAACACTTATGACCTCATCTGAATTTATAATGTCTGTATATAATACATGTTTCTGAGGTGCATTTAAAAGTTTCAAATTACTGAAAATTTTTGGCTTCATGCTTGTAGAAGAAGATTGCGCACTTGAAGGTACAATTGAAGCTGGAGAACTAATTTTGGCTGTTACAGTAGCATATGTCTGTTTACCGCTAATTCTGTCCTTTAATTCTTGATTTTTGGCAGCTTTGATAGGACATGAATTGCTAACGGCTATATGAGCTCCACTACAATTTACACATCTTATGTTATCTTTGTTATTGCATTCTTTGAAAAAGTGATTTCCGGTACAGATGGAGCAAACTTGAGAACTTTTGCATGATCCACGCCCATGGCCAAATTTATAACAGACAAAACATTGTCTAATGGGCTTAATGTATTCTTTCACTTCAAACCAAATGAAATCAAAAATTATATGATCGGTATGTGTTGTGCCAAGGAAAGTAATAAGAACTGTTGGAGTTGGAATCAATGAACCATCAGTATTTTTTCTTAAGAAACGCTTCACACCAATTATTTCATTGTTAGACTTTAAATTATTCAATAAATATTCTTCTGTAATTTCAATTGGAACTTTTATGATACCCAAACTTTCAATGTGATCAAATGGGATTTTAGCTTGCCAGCTGTGCTTTGACAAGAAAGACTTTCCCAGTAAAAAGGTATTAGCGTCATTTTTATTGCTAAAAAACACCTTAATTATGTAGTTTCCAACAGGTTTAACATATAAAATTCCAGCACATGTCTTTAGTATTGAATTGGTTTTTATTAGATTTAATTTAGTATTGGGTGATATTGAGGATAATAAAATGGGATACTCATTTTTTCTGTCTTCGCTGTAAATATGGTTATAGTCCTTAAATAACCCTCTTCTGGTAGAAATAAAATTTGCAGAGAGTTTGTGAGGGGGACAGTTTTCAATATTGTCAGATTTGCGTTTTCCAACTTTGGAATTGGCGGGATTCCTCCCGCCGCTTTCTTCATTCATTGAAAAAAATATATTAATTAAAAGATTAATAACAGAAAAGGGCCGCTTGGCACAGAGTTTAATAATTTAAAAATTTCCTGAAATAATTTCAAATGTTCGCGCCCACTTTCCCGCCAATTGCGAAATGTTATCACCTGTATTAATTCCACAGACTTATTAATCCCTGCACTGGGATTCTGTAAAAATCATAGAGTTAAGAAGACCGGCCATACCTACGAAAAAAGCGTATATGCCTAAACTTGAAATGCAAATTCTTCGATGGCGGACTGTCATAGGGCGCGACCCATGATATCGATATTTGTATCGACATTGAAGTCATATTAAATAAAAGTTAGTATTTCGTGAAACTGCTACAAAACTACTACTTATTAAATAATGTAATATAATTTCCATTTTTAGGGGCATTGCTAAACTATTACCTATTACACTTCTATTCATTTCACACTTACGTACCAATCCTATTTATGATTATTATTAATTAAATTGATAAATTCAAGCCAGTTTTAAGAAAATAATATTTTGTTAAGTGGCGTGAAATTATCAATTATTTATAAATCTTTAAGCAATCTTTTGCTCGTATTTTGTTGGACATCTAAAAGTATCATTGTTCTTGCGACTCCGTTGCGTTAGTATAGTAATTATAACCTATGTTACCAGCGTATGATGGCGCTTCCCACGGGTAAAAGAATATTCGTATTCCAAATTTCATCAAAATCCGTTCAGTAGTTTTTACATAAGAGTAACCAACATCCATCCTCACAAACTTTCACATTTATATTGTATAAATATTATATTATTTTATAATATGATTGTACCTCGATAAATATGTTTCTTTTTCCTCTAGACAATTTTACATACTTTTAAGAACTATAGTACCAAAATATATATCTTAAATTAAAAGTTTTACAATAATATCAATCGTGTTTTATAATTATTTCCATATATATTGTAAAGTTGACATTTTGCAATTATAATTAAATAGTTTTTTAACATAAGTTTAATTTTGCATCCACGGGAAGTGTGATCACTGTACAAGATAACTACCACGGTAACTATAATAAGCTTTAAATGAGTCGATTAACGAATGAATAATTATGTTTTTTTTTTGTCTCTTATGTATATTTTTTATTGTTTTGGTGGAAAGTGACATTTTGGTCCAACGAAGTCATTTTTTGTTTTTCAGTACGAAATTAAACAGGGTGCAAAAGCAGCACTTGCAGTTTCTTACCGGTTCCTCTTCTTTTCTCGGTACAAGGTATCCCGTAATCGATTGCCGAACTATAAGCACAGAGTTTCGACTTTCTTATATGCTTGTAACTAGTAAGCCAACTTGTCTATAAATATATTCAATAAATTGTATTGACTGAATAAATTTCGCTTACTCCTTAATAAGTGAGATACAGTGCGTACTGTGTCACAATTTTAGTTCAGAACATCTTATTTAGTAGTAAACATAGAAAACTTGAAACAGCTACATAATCTTTGTATTATATTATTTGTAAAAGAACATAAAAATACTGTAAACTTTGATGAATAAACAAGAGAAAATAAAGAAAACAAAGTTGGTAGATGAAAAAGTGATATAATTTATTAAAGAAGTAACAATTGGCATTTTATTTAAAAATTTGGTTAGCAAAAAGAAAACAGCCGATAAATCAGTGGGCAAGCATATAAATATTTTCTCAGCACTAAAACAGTCTGCAATTCATGTTCTGTGAACAATCATGATTACGGTCAGCAATTTAAATACAAAAAGGTAGCGTATTTTGTGATGCATCAGCAAAATAAACATCCACGCCACAAAATAATTATTTGGGTATTAAGATTATACTATTGAACAGCAAAAAAAACCTTTATATACGCCTTTAATTTGATGAGTGCATATTTAAATTTTTATTTCAATTATTTAACTCATTTTATCGTATATTTTACCGGGAGTATATTATGATCAGAATTTTATATTTTAATATTATTATATATTGCATTCTGATTTTTTAAAATTAAAATAGTCGTCATATGACCGCAAGACTAAAAATAAGGTACATTTATAGAATAACAAAATGACTATATAAAAAACTAAATAAATAAATCAGTAAAGTCAAATGAAAATTAACTAAGTGTAATAGACAATTTTTTTTTTAAATTAAGTTAATATCAATTTTCAAAAATTCTTACCAGAGTATTTGATTGACAATGCATCATCTCGTAATTTTATTTTATTTAAAGTTCGATTCAAACAACTTTCCCTAAAATGAAGTGAGCAGATAAAAGGACTTTTTTATTATATTTAATATTTTCTGCTCCAATTTAACTCGGCCTTTTTCCTCTTTTGTTTCATGTTTTGGTAATCTAAAATAATTAATATATTTTTAAATATTAAAATTATCGATATAAACCAAATGTTAAAGTAACAACACTAGCCATGTAAACAACATTATTTACGGACCGAAATATTATAAAAATATTAACGAAAAGAGCAATATAGCATAAATAGAACACGCCAAAATACGATATGTATCGATTTATACACGCAATCATTTTCAGAATAACTTACTTACGTTTTAAATACTGTTTTTCCAAGAAAGTGTTTAACTCACCGGTGAAACGAAATATTGCTCGGTTTGCGGGATATCGATGACGCACACCTAGGCATTGTTTTGCATAAATAATTTACAATTTTCTGGCATGAAAGTTATAAATGAAAATAACCACAAAACTTATAACACTGACAGCTGAACTACTTCCGAGAATACGCACTGCTACTTTGCAAACGGCGGACAGGTGGTACGATAGCTATATCTCATGACGTCACGTAAAAAATTTTGAACTGTCACACTAGTGCGATCTTTGTTTACTAAAGAAACTTCTTATTAGTTAAAAAGAGACAACATGATGTTTTCGATGTCAACTTCAGATTGCATGATATTTATATAACCATAGAAAATATTTCCACTCTACCTTAAGGGCGCTTGTGCACTACACTGAATTTTCATGTCCGGCGGTCCGATTTTTTCAGGTCCGATATGTCAGGCCATATGTAGGTAATGCGCGCTTGTGCACTGTCAGGAATTTTACCGTCCGGAATTTTACTTTTCTCTATTCCGGACCGGTTTTTTCAGGTCCGTGATGGCGGCAATGAAAAACGTGTTTACGCTTGTGCACTGCTGCGTCCGAGATCCGGAAAATTCATAAGAAATAGGCTTGGGAAAAAATAATCGATTTGAATCGATATTTATTTCGGCAATATTGTTAATTTCCAATAAACTTATAATCTTTTTTGTTGATTATAAAATGCTATATTTTATATGATGATTTAATATAGTTGGTATATATCACTGCATATGCTTTGGCATATGCTCGGTATAGTTCTAATTTGATCAGCGTATGGTTCTAGTATCGATACTTAGCTAGATTTTAGAATCGTATTAAAAGTATCGATAGCTTAAGGTAAGATAAATAAGTGTTGTTACGCTTAGACGCCTAAACAACTGAACTCATTTAAATGGAAATTAATATAGTAAATAGACTTAACTTTAAGAAAGGACATAGGCTACATTTTATCGCGAAAAATAGGGGATTAAAGTTTGCCTGGAAATTTGTCATTATCAGTTTTTTTTAGACAATTGATAAATATAGATAAATATTTGACAACAGAAGTAATAATAAAGAATAAACAGAAGATTAACAAAAGTAATTAAGTGACACTCAATGTCTTCTTCGCATTTAATAAAATTTTAAATGTATGTTTGTGTCATTAATGAATTAAAAATAAATAAGTATTCTAAGGGAATAATATTTCTGCTCAAAGAAACTACACTACGCGTATAAAATTATGCCTATATATAATATAGTCAACTGATCTCGTAAAGTTCATTTAGCATAATAATTCTCCGCTTACACGGCACTAATTTCGATTTGTTTACGAAATGGCGTCACCGATTGGTCTATCTCTGTAATCGCTGAAAGTTGTTTTTACAAAACTTCGAAAAAAAATAGCACGTTTAAAAATTTAAACATCAAGTACTAGACCATTATCAGTAATTTTATTCTAATGTCACAGATATTTTTAACTATTGTATGTGAATAATGCTGTTCCTAAATTAGTAAGGGTATAAGTTTTTACATGTGATAGTAGTCATTCGATATTAGTAAAAAAAAAATGCTTCATTCGTCTTGCCATAATTTATTATGATTTATGTAAAACGATCAGATCATTATTTAGGTACCTTTCTACGTCTTCGAACGGAATTACCGACATTCCAAAAATCTCATCGTACATAGCGTAAGTGACGTGTAGCTTCAAAGAGAGCTGCCCTACACTGCGCCGCTCCGATCAGGAAAAAAACGGACAAGTGCACAAGCTACTCATCCGAGTTTTTCATGTCATTCCGGACCGGAAAAAATCGGATCGCCGGACCTGAAAATTCAGTGTAGTGCACAAGCGCCCTAACTCTATGATTGACACAGATCGATCACTATATTGATAATGTTGATGTTGTGTTCTGTCAAAGTTAAGAAGAAGAAGTTGATTTTTCATTAATGTTCATCGTTGCAACATTGAATTTTAATAAGCTTCAATTTGCTTAAGAACATAAAAGTTGTCTTCAGACATTTCATAGTTTCATAATGCTACATAAAGAGTGTAGTATCATTCAAAAAAAAAATGAAAACAAAGACTTGATGAGTATTCACAGATAACCTCCAATGAGTATTGAAGAAAACTAGGTATTGGCGTAATTTTTTAGAACGGATCATGGATAGACTACCAGATGAAGTGATGTTAATGATTTTTGAATGGATACTTCCCTGCAAGTTGCTTGGGGCTGTCTCGCAAGTGTGCAGGCGTTGGGCTTCGCTGGTGGCACACCGCGCTCTACTTCTAAAGCACGAGAATGAACTGCAACGATGCCATCAAGGTCTGCATGGTGTACGCGTGCTCAATCGGCAAACCACCATCATGATTAATAAGTTGTTTGAATTCCGGAACCTTCGTGATATAACCATCTGCAGCGCCACTCCCCTTTCGTCTGATTGCTTCAAAGCACTAATCCACTTAGAACAGCTAGATCATCTGGATGTATTCCTGGACGGCCGACCATTGGATGCATCTATGTTACCCACTCTTGGCGGTTGAGTTCACTTGTCATCAATGAGACAGTCAAGCCGCATGTGATAAGCCATTTAGCAGGCTCTCAACGTCTACAAGCATTACATATGTATGGCCGATCCTTTTATTTTCCATGTCGTGATTTGTTAGTGCTTTTAGAAGCACGCTATTTGCATCTACGTGAGTTGACACTGCGTTGTTCAGAGCTTCATGACTTTCATTATGCTGCTATTGGAAAATGTGAGTTATTAGTTACACTGCAGTTGTATTCATGTTGGCTAATGTCTGAAGCAGGTGCATTGCATGTGACACAGCCCCCAATGCTGCGCTCTTTACATATCACTAGTGCAAGAATGGTCAGATCTGCAGCCCTTAGTAACTTTCTGGCCCATCTGCCTAGATTATTAGAAGAACTTGTTTTAAGTGGCAGTGCATTCAATGACAGCCATGTTAAAGCACTACAAAATCTTCCAATGCTACGTGTTTTAGAATTATGGAACTGTCAGCTATCAGGTGCAGGTGCATTGGTATTGGCAAATGTTGTACCATCATTGCACATCCTTGATCTAGACATTACACTTACTAATGAACAAATTAAAGTGCTAGATAATCATCCTAACCTTTTGAGTGTGAGATGTCTTACTGAACAATCAAACAAGCATTACTGTAGACCCTTTAATGTATCAAAATATGGGGAGCTTCAAACACATCATGTTAAAATCCAAAGGACAAATGAGAACTACTCTCATAAATATTTTAGGAACAATGGTGAAGGTTATTGCGCTTCTCTTTTCTATTACTGGACTCAAAAAATGTGCTTACAACCTTATATATATTAAAAGTAATATCTAGCAAAGCATTTTTAGAATATGAAAATGGTAAAATAGAGAAAATTAAAAGACAAATAGTAAACAGTATTTCTTTTTTTTCCTTTGGTTGTTGGTGCAATTTTACATCAAAATTATGCCTGTTTTGAATGTGTAGGGTATGTGACTAGATTTTCCAGCCAGCCCAGCACCAACAAATATACTTCACTACCTTCATGCCTGCGATATCCTGAAAGTTGCCTGCTCAGTCAAGGTTAAAAACAGCCACTTTTCTGCACAGGGGGCTGTTGGTGATACATCAGAGTCTGTTAATGTGTAAGGCCAGCAATAGCATCTGTCACAAGCCACATTGATGGTTTACTTAGCTGTAAGAGGGCCTTAGATAGCTTTAGAGGGTTTTAGATAGGCATGTTTACTTTGGGTAGAGCATGTTTAGGCCTCTAAAGTGTGCAATAATAATATCTGTGATTATAAATTTTATGCTTAAGTTTATTATTTAAAATCCTATTAATATTATAAATGTGAGGGTTTCTTTGTTTGGATGTTTAGATGTTTGGATGTTCGTCGGTCAATCACGCCGAAACTACTGAACGGATATTGATGAAATTTGGTATACAGATAGGGTTTTAGCTGACTTAGATAATAGGATACTTTTTAGCCCACTAAACATTTCCCTAGGGTCCACGCGGGCTAAGCCGCTGGCGAAAGCTAGTTATATAATAAACCTGCAAAATTAAGTTTTCGAAAGTAATTTTTTATAATGCTTATATTTAGTTTGGCTTGTGCTATTTTATTTTTAGTGATAATGAATACGTTTCCATATCACCGGCTAAGGACATGTTTTTGAATTCGATGTTACCTGACCATAAGAATCCAATCTATACTTTACTAATAGTAAAAATAGTAAAAAAAAAAAAGTATATTACGCCTTATGTCAGTCCTTATTGGAATATTGTATCATATCTTGGAGTGGGGCGTATAAAACCCATTTAATTAAACTTGAAAGGGCACAGCGTGCTATATTGAAGGTATGTACTTTTAAACCCTTCCATTTCCCAACGAAAGAATTGTATGAGTATTGCGAAGTGTTAACAGTACGGCAACTATTTATACTGCATGTTATACTAAAGCAACACTCTAGCGCTAACCTTATTCGTCTTGATAAAACAGAATCGCGAACTAGACAGAAATATAGGATCGTGAATACTAATAATTGCAGGAATTCTTTTGGCAGGAAATTCTATTACTTTTTAGGTCGCTTTTTATATATCAAATTAAATAAAAAACTAGAATTTGATCACAGAAATAAACATGCTTGTAAAATTATTGTCAGAGATTGGCTGCTAAAACACACACACACACACACACACACACATACACACCACAAGTATATATTTTACTATTTTTAATTATATTTACATATGGGTAAATATTACATACCTCCAGAGATGTGACTTATCTTAGATACAAGTATTTGAAATACAGATACAAGATACAAAATACGTATTTTCATCTTGTATCTAAAATACTTTTTTTAGGAAGTATTTTGTATCTTGTATTTAAATACTTTTGTTTAGTATGTTAGTATCTTTTAAATACTTTTTCTGATAAAATACTTTATAAAAAGATTATTTCTTACATTTTATAAATATCACTAAACATTCTTTGCCTAAAACATACATATTTACAAAAAGAAAGTGTTCAATTATCAACGCAATGAATATTTAGTTAAAAATAACTCGAATCCAAATATTGTTTGGTGTCATTTAAAAAGTAAATGCGTAGAACTGAAACTGGAGGGTGATTACACCGGTACGCTTATACCGGTGTAATCACCCTCCCTAGTAAAAATTGATAGATGGCGCATAGGGCTTGAAATCGAATAACCAGTTACAAGCAATAAAAAATCTTGATTTATGTAAAAACCCGGTTATATGCTATAAATAAAACTCAGTATATCAATTAAACTCATTATTAAATTTTATAATTTTTTTGCACATTATACTTTTTCCACTTTTCACACAACAACAGCATTCAAAAAGTTTATTTTTAAAGAAATTTCACTGTGAAATTCGATACATGGCAAATGCTTGAAATTTTATCCCGTGAGCAAAGCAATATTGCCTTTATTGACTCAACAGTTAATCTTTTTCTATCTTTTGACCACTGCATATTCATGAGCGAAATAAAATCAATATTCGCATTATGAGGCATAATACAAAAAAATACTGACAAATCTTCAGTAGTTCGGAAACGAGTGCTGTCATTGCATATATTGAAAATAATTACCCACTGCTTTTCAACTAGCAGTCATAAAAATAAATTTGTTAATAGAAAAAATTCTTCAAATAATTTCTTTGACATCGTCAATTAATACTCCTTTATTTTTCAAAAATACAACACAATCTGTGATGTAATCGTATGGTAGATTTTGGTTTAATAAGTAACCATTTAATTCAAGGGATCTTTATTGAGAAACAACAAAAAAATGGGCGAAGTCCTGTCTTAATATTAGGTCTTTACCTATGTAATTGCCGTTCTACTGTACTAGCCATTTAAAATCAAACTATTTTTTTTTGCTGATAATTCTATTATCAAATTATTTTTTCTTAAATCGTCATTTGTTCAATAGTAAGTGTTTTGTTTTCAATGAATTTGAATATTTTTCGTCGTCATGGATAAGTTAAAAATTCGAGTAATTATGGAGTATATGTGCCATCGTGGCAGCAAAGCGGCACGCAACATTACAACGTTTGCAGAGCGAACACTACAAACGAACGCACCACCCGTTATTGGTTTGCCCGTTATTGGTTTACGAAAATGTTGCTGTTTGGTGGTCTAACGCGGATGTATTTCATCACAGCTTCTTAACAAACAGGACGAGCATTACTGCAGATTTACTGTGTGTATTGTGAAGAACTGAACACAATGACGGAGAAGCTGGCACAACTCCAACCAGGTTTTGTCAATCGGTCGGTTTCACTGCTCCTGCACGACCACGTACGACCTCATACTACACAATTAGCGGTACCCAAGCAACAAGAGCTGGGGTTTGAAGTTCTCCGTCATCCGCCGTACTTAACAGACCATGCGCCTACAGACTTCTTATTCTTCCAGAATTTGGATAACGTCTTAGCGGGAAAAAAATAAATTCCCGAGAGGCAGTACAAAATGCCTTTGAAGTATTTGTTGCCTCCCGTCCAGCTGATTTCTTCAAGAAGGCATCATTAAACTACCAATGCGTTGGCAAAGATGTATTGATTGCATGGGTGATTACTTTGATTAATAGAAATAAGAAAATAAAGCTTCATTTATTTTATTAAAAACGGAAATATCATAGATAAAAACTTAATTAATACTTCAAATCCGGTTGAGACCGGATTTATCCGATCAGATGGTAACTAATGGCGCATTACCAACAGTACCAGCAATACCAACTCTACGTCTTTTTAGGTACATCTACGTATTATAAGCCTTTCCTACAAACCAACGTACTATAATCAACCACAGAAGCTAAGTATTTTCTACTAAAAATTTTCAAATTAGCTTAACACATTAAAGGGGCATAATTTTCGGTAATTCTGCAAAAAAAGTTGATATACGTTCCATTACATACTATCGCACATTCACCTCGTCACAAGTCACGCCATTAATTTTAAAAACCAAGTACTGTATTTATTTTTACCCATTCTCTTCATCTCACTAGGAAAAAATGAATTTTCAGTTCTCCGTAATTTTACGTCGTACGTAAAACCAGCTTTTTAAATAAATAATAATTTTATAATTAATTTAAATAATTATTGTTGTTATATTTCAGCAATTTTTCATTCCCCATGCTATATTGAAAAAAAAAATTATTAAAAAGGAACTAAAAAATTTAAAATAATTTAAACCTGATGTATTAAATATTTGCATTTTTATATGTTACATTGTGATTGACAAACAAATAAAACGGAGGAAAAGTGGGTGAAATTTAGCTTGTAAGATTTGAGTACAAACACAGGTGAAACTAAATAAAAGCTTACAAAAATTGTTTCTAATGAAAAATGCTTAAAAAATCCACTTACCATCTGGTCTAAGATTTAGGTTTTTGTGGTCTTTAATAAACAAACTGAAATTCAAATCTTTTTTTAGAAAAGTATTTGTATTTATAAAAAGTATCTATAAGATACCTATTTTGTATCAAGTATTTCAAATACTTTTCACGAAAGTATTTTGTATCTGGTATCTGAAATACTTAATTTAAAAGTATTTTGTATCTTGTACTCCAGATACTTTGTACAGGGTATTTTGTACATCTCTGCATACCTCATATATTAACCTTAACTCTTAAAATTCTTAAAATCTAAAAATTTCATTATGAATTATTGCACTAATTCACAATATTTAGTTACTTTAATAATATAGTGCTATGGAAGGAAAGCTGGTACTTAAAGCACAGAGTTTTTTCTATCTTAAGTACCAGCCGCTACATATGTAAGTTTTGAATCTACTATCATTATGTTAAAAGTTTTTTGTGTTTTATTGTGAAATAAATACATATTATTATTATTTATATATATTACTAATAAATAATAAAGTTGGTTTTGTTGGGTTGAACTCTTATAATCTCAGAAACTACTGGAATGAATTTTTTTTTGTGTTGAATAGTCCGTTTATCGAGAAAGGCTATTGAGAGTGGAGCAGCAATTAAAAAAGGTAACAAAAAATGGGAGAATATTTTACTTTTTCAGCACTTTTCTTGCGTGCTCTGCGTAAACGGTGAAAGCTACGCAAAAATAATGTATTACGAAATTGATCCCCTTTAAAAGCTCTGAAAGTAAATCTTATATCTTATTCCGAAAAAAGCACATAAAGGAATGAAATAAGTAGTAGAAGTTCGTATGGCATTAAAACGTTACCAAACCAACCATTGTGTTCCATTTAACTGACGCTACTAATCATTAGATGACACTACTGTCTTTTAAAAATAGAGTATGATTTTTTAAGGTTTGATATTTTGATCGTTTCTCCAATTTAAATTCAACAATGGAGCTTTCATTTTCGAATTTACGTTTTTTAGTATTTCGTAGTCAACTAGGAACCCTATAGTTTCGTCATGACCGTCTGTCTGTGCGTCAGTCCGCGGTTTAGCTCAAAAACTATTGATTTTAGAAAGGTGTAACTTAGCATGAGATAGGGGAAGGTGGGGGAATTGCGGACGCCTAAGCGGAATCACAAATAAATCTTAAACTATTAACAATAATCAGTCTGTTTTTATTAATTATTAAACTATAGTTGTTTACCTATCAAATCAACATTAATTATTATATGAGATCAATCAACATTTATTAAATTTTAATAAAAAGCAAAAATATGTATGTCCGTAATTACCCTTAGCTCTTGGGGTAAATACGGACCAGTGCTGGGTTAATTGCAGACAACATGGGGTATTTACAGACGAGATCCCATTTCATTTGCAGAATTCACAAACGTAGCCTCTTGAAGAAGACCCAGCACTACAATTCTCATGTGCCCAATTCTGACATTCTGAACACATAATCCAGTCTTCGGTGGGTGGATCACAATACTTTTCCTGACAATAAATGCAGAAATATTCATAATTTTCTTTATCACATTCAAAATTATTTAAGTTTCTTAAGCCTTTTGGTCGTTTTTCTTTAGTGTTTTTTGGTTTCTTAATAGTAGTTTTGGTCTTTTCTTGTTCCAGGTTCTTTCTCTTTCTTTTTAATTTCTTTTGTTCTTTTTGCTCCAGGTTTACTTTTTCCGGTGTGCTGGTGAAAATAATGGAATGTTTTTTTTTAACTAATCGTTTTGTATGAGTAGGTTTTAGAGTTGGTACTTGCACTACAGCACTAAGTGGTACTAAGGGAGATGGAGAAGTTGTTATACTTTGATTTACACCAGATTCTCTAATATCACCCAATAATGCAGACGTAGGTATTGTTTCGTTTAAATCGTCATAGTTAGCCGCATTATTGGAAAGTTCAAATATTTCCTGAGAATTTTTTGGATTAGAAATATTTTCGTTGACAGCTTCACAGTCAACTTGAGATTCATTCTGGGACTCAGTTTGGCATGAATTATTGGTATTTGTTTGTATCTGTTGTTCAAGAGGAGAAACTGAGGCTAAAATATCACCAAAACTTTCAAAAGTGTTTTTAAATTTATCTTGATCCATTGGACAAATTCCAGCAGACTTAAAGCCATTTATAGCTTTGTCAGTACTTGTGGTTCTATTAAAAGCCTTCGTATAAAGGCCTACAACATCATATACCGTAATTTTGGTGCCTGGATGGTTGACCATGAAGGATTCACATTCTCTGTTATATGCTGTTTTTAGCGGGCCATGGAAAGTTAAATCTAAAGGCTGCATTCTATGAGATGTGTGAGGTGGCAAAGTTAAAACATGAATAAAATTCTTGCGGCAAAATTCGTGAGCTCTCAAACTAACGTGGCTTTCATGGTTGTCCAGTATTAGTAAAATAGGGTCATCTGCAGATGGTTTTGCAAATGCTTTGAAATGTTGAAGCCAATCAACGAAAATTGATTCAGTTATCCAGCCTGAGTCAGAAACACAAGCCACCATGTTACTATTACTATCCTTCATAAGCAGTGCATTCATTCGCTTTCTTTTAAATATGAAAAATGGGGGAATGTATGTGCCTCCAGCATTAAAGCAATTTATAACTGTGGTCAAGGAACCACGTTCTGCGCTGGTACATTTTCCTACTTGTTTTAATCCTTTCGGTGCGAGAATCCTGGAATTTCGTTGCACAGTACTAATCCCCGTTTCATCAACATTGTAGATTGAATTTGACTTAAATTGGAATTTTATCATGAGTGTTTTTAAATTTTCAAAAAATATATCTGTTTCTTCTTGATTAAATGCTGTGATTCTATTGATTGAAGTAGCTTCTGGCTTTCGAAGTGATATGTTGGGGTGTCTAGCCATAAAATTATAATACCAATCTATACCTGCCATTTTAGTATCTTTATTGAAGTCATTTGCTATGTTATTAGCAGCGGCAAAATCAAATGCTATTTTTCTTAGGCTAGGAATTGTTATCCCAAAGTAAGCTTTGCAAGATTTTAAAATGAATTCGACCAGTTCGTTTTCTTGAGATTCATCAAAAACTGACTTCCTACCTCTTTTTGGCATGGTACTAACACAGACTTTTTTCACTTGATCAAAAAGAGTCGCCCTGGGAATACCATACTTTTCTGCCGCCTGTCGAAAAGGAGTCTTTTTCTCTTTAATTTCTTGCACAGCTCTTTGTAGAGTTTCAATGGTGTAAGCTGATTCTTTTTTCTTAATATATTTTCGAGGCATCTGGAATAAAGAAATATTACTACAGGTTTTGATAAATAATGGGGTAATTACGGACGTCCGTATTTAACCCAGGCCATTTGTCCGCAATTGACCCAAACGAGTTAGAAAAAGTACAACATCAAAATTTTTAGGTTAACAAAATTTATCAAGGCATACGGTTGTGTTATTTACTCGTCGTTAACACCGCAATCGACAGAAAATATGACTTTTATACTGACACTTATTATTTTTGAATAACACTCAAAATAGTAAATACCAAAAATTACATCAAATACACAAAAAATGAAAAATTGCAATTACCTTGAATCGAGCGTGCAGCTGTCTGTCGGGAATGTTTGGTGGACACTAAAAATGGCAGGACGAAACGCGTGATCGCGGCGGTAGGACGCGGGCGGCAGGGATAGAGTAGATACATGTTAGTCCGTATTTACCCCGCGTCCGCGATTCCCCCATCGTCCCCTACATGTTAGGGTAAACCAGAGAGTAATTGCCCACAGGCAGTGATTGCCCGTTTTTAGAAAAAAAATCTGAATCAAAGGTTGTGCTCTCACTTGTTTAGAATATAATTTACTAGATTATTCTATGGTCAATTTATAGTAGATTTTAAAATTGACAAGTAGCAACACTGAAGAAAAAAAAAGGTATGGGGGATTTTGTCAAGACGGGTGAATGTGTTACTCAAACAGGTAAGCATTTTAGCAATTTTCTTAAGGAATTACTTGCTTTGAGGTTAATTTTTTTTGCATTTTATTTGATATTTAATTATTGGTGTATGGTTATGACGAAATCATAAGTGTTATGTTATGTTTTTAATGAAAATATTTGAAATCGGATTATATTCAACGGTTTTTTAACGGTGGGCAATCGCTGTACGTATTTCGGCATATTTTTAGTTATTGCCCACCATAATTTTAGTGATTGCCATGGTTAATATCTATAGTTATTGCCCAGGGCAATCATCATCGGTAATTTTTTGATTAAGTAAGTAATGTTACCGTCACATTTATTAGCTTAATAGCTTGCACACGCGCAATAATATTGTCAATATTTTTTTGACTATGTAATATTGTCAATATTTTTGCCACACACACGCAATTATATTGACAAAAAGCAGCATTACATATGAAGCAAAAAGAAAAAGAAAATCTGTTGAAAGTAAAAGAAGAGAAAAGGTTGATCAAAGAAAAGAAAAAGACTGAAATGGCAAACAAAAAGTAAAAAAAAAGTTGGTGAGACTGTTAAATCTAAGGAAATAGATAAGAGTTTAGAGGATAATAGCCAACAACTGATTGAACCTTTTGAGCAACAACTCAAACCAACACCAAAGAAGATAGAAAAAGAAATAGGCATAAAAAGTAAAGAAATGTCAGCAAATAAAAAGATACCTATTCTAAGTAATCTTTTAATACAACCTTCTTGTAGTAACATTCTGCCAAAGCCTACTTGTGGAGTTTGTCATTTCAACGTGATAAAAAATGAATTGACATGCAGTGCCTGTTCAAAAATCTTTCATGTGCGTTGCATCCCACCAAAACACAAAGAACATATACCAGACTACTCCGATTTACATTTATTTTTGTGTCATTGTTGTTTTGAAGTAGATGATTCTAATTGTGACGATTCTGACTCATCAACATCAGCGAAAGAAATGTTTGATATGGTTAATAAAGCCAAACGCAATTTATTTTAAGATGTTGTAGTAGATTTAAGTTTAACGTTTTGTTTTGATTGTTTTATTAAAGTTCAAAGTCTAATTTATCATTTTAAGGTACTGGGCAATTACTATGCTGTGATGTGGGCAATTAGTGTAAGCCATGGGCAATAACTGTACATTTTTAGATAATTTTAAATTTGTTTAATTATTTTCTAAGCCATGTAAGTTTTGACTAAAAACCGTTAACACTTTGATGGAGATTTTATTTAGATATAAGAAAAAAATAATAAATGGTTGAAAGTTATAATACTTTTTTTATTGTTTGAAGCCAAAGTGTTTGAAGTCCTTAAGTGGGCAATAGCTATACGGTTTACCCTATAATTTTCTTTTTTTCGGTTACGTCCCCTATACATCAGTAAAGTGGGGGATGATTTTTTCTTAAATCTTCACATGGCGTGGAGTGTCGTTGGTTAGATCTTTTACAAATATTCGGGCAGCTGAAAGACCGTTCTTCGATTTAGTTAACCGTTCGTGAAACTTTCGTTAGAGTAAATCGCCCCGGCCACCCCTTCTACCAACTAAACGGTTGTTGTTAGAAACTCAAATGTCACGATAGTATGTTAATAAAAACCTAAAATATTAAAAATGTGTAAATTTGTAACATCATAATAATATTTCATCAATTTTGCATTCATAACGCTATACTGAAAAATATTGAGATGGGAATCGAATCGAAGGTGGATTGAGCAGTCGCTCGGATACAACGTACCACCATACAACGTGTAACAGAAATAACGCACGTCCTTATACACCCCAATCAGAAAATGCATTTAACTATAATCATAAAACGAAAATTGGAAATATACTTTTATGTACTAAAATATTGTTTATGTATGGACACAGTTATATTAATTTCTGGGTAACAGTGTGGACATCATACAAATCCACACAAGGACGTCAAAATTGCGGCTTAGCCTGCACTACAAATGTATGTATCTACAGCGCGATACCATAATGATACCACCTTTTTTATACCGAAGGGAACCAGCCTTAGCATTTCATCGACCTTGACTAGAGGCCAACTAATCCCAGGCTCTCCTGCTGTTGTACGCGGCCTACGCCCTAAACAACAGCAGGCCTACTGTGCAAAACCGTCCGTACCACACTCTCGCATAGTCCGGTACTCGGTACCTGAGTGTTAATACCCGGGTAGAACCCGGACCGTGTGGGACCTGGTAGGAGTCCCTCCTGCGGCCAGGGGTTTTCCCGGGTGGTTTCCAGGAATCCCACCCAGACAGCTGGGGTCATGCAATGGAACATGGAGTTAGTACTTCCCCACGCTCGCTCCGTTAGGAAGTCCGGATGCGCTATTGTGCTATGCAGTCTTTCTTTGCCGTCTGACGAATACTTTGTATTCACTTTGTATATACTTTGTAAAGAGTTTTGCAATTATCAGAAATGTAGGCATGATCTTTCTAAACTACTTTAACGTTCTTTTTATAGGGCAACATTTCATATAACATTAAATCGCATATGAGTTTTGTATCGAGAGAGGCTCGATTGATTTTAAGTTCATTTGCGTTGTAATTCTTTTACGAAGCGTACACCTCTCTCAAATCTGGTATAGATTGCGACACCGATATTCGCGATACCGGTAAAAAGGGAAAGTGATTCTGACTTCAAATTAAAAATGCTTTCTTTGGTATAAGTTTGCGAATTTAAAAATTCTATTTTTTTTTTATAAATTCAGTGAAATTATCAAAAAGTTGGGGTAAGTCTTTGATTGGATTTGGATTTGAATGATTGACGAATACTTTGTATACACCGCTCCTCGGCCTCCCCCTTGGGCTATACCCCTCGGGCACCCCCATAGTGCTCTTCGCAGTGTATCAAAGCATTCTCGCTGCCATGGTGTCGATCGCTGGTCGACGTGGCTCCTCCCCCCAACGTCTCATAGCGCCGAAGTGGTGAGTGCCTTGCCGCCGAGCCGCAACCGACTCCATCCCTTGATGTGACTGTGGCGACTGATACATAGCGACATCTAATTCATCGCAGTAACATCGCCACAACAATCGATAGCGAGAAGACTAGCTTCGTCGCAGCCATCGATAGCAAGACAAACTGCAATAAGTTTCAACAGCAAGTAACGAGATGGCGCTGTACCAATACAAACAGCATAAATTAATAACTACAAGACATTCAGAACAAAGAAACCTACATCACACAGAATAAGTTTAATTGCCAATTAACATAAATAGAACGTCCAACCTACATCGGTTGGACCGCGGTCTCCGGGCTAACAACACTTAGCTCGGAGGGAGACAATTATCCTTTAGTCTCCCTGGCCAGTTGTCTCCATCACTACAGTTGGGACCACACATGCAACCTAACGGTCCTTAAATGACCATGGCAGACAGATGTCTGCCATAGCCCGCCGCACCCCCGACGCCGCCGGCACAAACATCGAATCTGTCCTAGGACATACCCGATGAGTGAGCCAGCGGCGCCGAGGGCGCGGCACCGGGTCGTCCTCCCTCCTCCTCACCGAGGAGAGGCGCTTTCCGGTACCGCTCACTCTACATCCCCGCTCCTCGTCAAGGTTCTCAGAAGAAGAACGGTGTTGAAGGGTCGGCGAGTAGTGGGGCTGCTCCGAGCTCATCCTCCCATAGTGGGACACACGCTTGCGTGTCCATTTTGCTTTGTGAAGTGGTGTTCGGTCCCGCACGCGGTTCCTTGGATCTGGGGACTGGCCAACTTTTTACCCTAATTGGAGGTGGGCGGCAGCTCTTGCTGCCCATCATGTGGTTCGCCTTGCGTCCTGCGGCTGTGCATACAGCACACTGTGGCACCTTCTCGCAGACCACGGCTTTATGCCCACTCTTGCCGCATCGGTAACAAATTCTGGTGTGGTCCGTCGTCGACGGGCAATGAGCGCGCACATGTCCTCCTCCCATGCAGCGGTAACACCGTACCGAAAGCGGTGGCAGCTCTCGGATCCTGGCCCGATTCCAGCCCACCTCCAAATTTCCTGTCTCACAGAGTGTCTTTGCCACTCTTTAAGTAGGGAAACCCCTAACCTCCCATATCCCGGTCTGATGGGTCCCCCTCTGATTAGTTCCGGGGGCAACCCCCGGCCACCGTCACTGCTTCCTGGAAGCTCTTCTTCGATAATGATTCCACCTACCTACCAAAATTCTCGACATGAAATATATATTATATTATATATTCGAGATTCAGAGTGTTTTTTAAGTTTAGACTAATTATGATTCTTACTTGTTATGAGTATCGGCTAGCATAGTCTTGCGATCACATATCACACGGCGAGAATAGTATCACCACATTGTGTCTAACCCTTAAGCATTTCCATGTATTTCAGTAAATATATAACAGGTGCTCTGCCCCTCCCCATCCCCGGACAAGGAAATGGTTTCGATTTTTTTTACAACATATTTATATTCAAGAAAAAAACAAAAATTGATATATATTTCAAGACTCGTTTTTCAGCGTCAATGGTTGGGAAATATAAAAATTTTTGAAAAAAAATTACAACTTTGGGGCGCAAGTCATCGATGAGTAGGTACTACAAAATTTGACAATCAACGGCGCGGCGCCCGGGTGCACCGCACCCCTTGCATCCCTGGGTAAAGACTTAGTATAACGGAGAATCGTCGCATGTGAAATGGAAAATTCGATAAACTTAAATTGCGATAAAACAATCTTCTTCTTCTTTTTAATTAATGGCGTTGCCCTTGTGGATTTCGCCAGTATATGATCCACCGCTACGGTCATGTTTGTCTCATATCGCCACGCCCTAATGTAGTATCTACAAATATGCAACTTTACAGGAGAGCGGTATAAAGATGACAAGTTGAATAAAAACGACATTTTAAGGGTTAGGATTACGAAATTCGACATGGGTGTTTTTTACTCTACGATATATTAAACAAATATAATAGATTAATTTATTTTACTTTATATATGCAATAAGTCGGATATGGTAGGTATAAAGTTTTTGATCGGAAAACTAGGTATATTTTGTTAATTTTGCTAGATACGTTGTTTCTCATACCAATGAAATGGAAATAATTTGCTACTCAAAATTATATATTTGAAATCTTTTATGCTTTAGTAATATAAAACAAAGAAAATAAAAATATGTAATAATTATACCATTTATTAAAATAACATTATTAAGAATATTAATATTAACCAAATTTCACAATTATAAATTGAGCACGTCTCAAATCGTACTTAAGTCATTCCCAATGTCATTTAAACAGGTTGTCCTTTCTGATTTTTTTAATGATAACTTGATAACAGTGTGGCACATCTGTTTTATAATCTTTGTCGACCCCTCTGTGGCAACGTAATCTATGATATTTTGTATTTTGTAAGTGGCACTTCAACATCAAGTAGTCTGAAAGTAAACTCATAACTGTGAACACGTTTACTTATTTTGCCGATCCTTCGCATAAATAGAGTCAGATAGTAAACTTATCAATAAGTTAAATATCAACCTATTTACTAATAAGTAAAAAACAAAACATTTCGGTCAAGTGGTGACCCCATACAATAATCGGTAAAACAGTTTGATAAAACTAGGCCTTTTTGCCATGTAAAATGTAAAAAAATTAAGTTATTGAGTACAATCAGTTGAGATTTTGAACTTTTCTCAATTCAGAAACCGGTCGTTAGTTTATTTTTTGATTCTAATACTTAATCATAATTAATACTTTGAATAAGTAATCAAAATAAGAAATAATAAACAATAAGGAACTCAAGCATTAATCATATTTATTCATATAGTTAAATATAGTATTCATCATCATCATCACCAGCCCTTTTACGTCCCCACTGCAGGGGCTCAGGCCTTCCTTACGGATGGTTAAGGAGGATGGGCCATGACCCTCCACGCTGGCCCAATGCGGATTGGAGGGTATTAACGACTGCAAATGCAGCCAGGACCAACGGCTTAAAGAAAGTATGATATCGGTCTGGAATAATTCTTGTTTGGCATGAGCAATTTAAGTTTTTGTATTTGCCATTTTGTATAGGAAGAGAACTAGTATTATGTTTGTTTTAAATCAAATTCTCTGACAAGATGTTGAGTATTAAATGTTGCTCTTAGAACGACAATAGTTTGTGAATTTTCTTCATCGAGATCATAAAGAACATCTAGCCTATCATAATTGTTCACAGTTACTTTCACTTTATGGACTGCTGTCCACCTGATCTATTCAGTGGTAATAAATTTTATCAAATTGTTACTTGTTAATAGTGCCTTAAAATCAAATAAACTCTGAACTTTCCATCTCTTTTGCCTTGTTTGATTCGCCTGACGATTTGGCCCAATGTACTAAACAGTACCATTCATTCATCGGGTACGTAAATTAACTTTCATTCACTAGCCCTCTCTATCACAGAATGTATGCTGTCTCCTTCATTATGTGTGTTCCCTTTGTTTAAAAACCCGTGAATGATGGTAACTCCAGATTCTTTAGCTGCTAGAAGGTAGAGAAGAAAAACAAATCGATTCCGATTTTGATTTTTTTCTCTATGTTCTTTGATAAAATTGTAAAGGCAACTGGCGACCTCATTTGTTCCCCTTTTTGCTATACCTTCATACCACATTTAACCTGTTACTTCTTTAGTGTTATAAACAGTGAAATCATAGGTTAATAATTTCCTTTTACAATAAAAAATTCTGTCATCTCCGTGTGGAGACGTCAATACCTTCTGGAAGTCAAATGTCGCTGCTAGGATATGATTATTTAAGGTGGATTTCTTCTTCTTTCTCATTATTTTTTATTATTATATAATATCATATTTATATAAATATTTATTGTAGGTATGTAATTTGTGTGTTTTTATATTCATTGTTGCATTTAATTGTATATTGTTGTTCACATGTACACCCCCGTCTCCGTTATAATGACTATCTCTTTCTCCGTCCAAAGGTTGCCTGGAAGAAATCGCTTTAAGCGATAAGGCCGTCAATTGTTTGCATTTTTAATTAAGTTTAATTTATGTTTTGGCAATGAACAGGCGGACAAACTGGCGAAGAAGGGTGCTAAAGACGCCCTTATCGGACCAGAACCTTTCTGTGGCATCCCTCAAAGCCTAACCCAGCTCACCTTGAAAACATACTGCCACTACGCAGCTATTCAACTATGGAGAAACACTCCCGGTATGAAACACTCTAAGACCCTAATTAAAACCTTCAACAAAAAGGCGGCCTCAGAGTCCTTAAACTTAACCAAAAATCACCTTCGCACACTAGTACGAGCACTCTCAGGGCATTGTGGACTGAACAGACACATGTACAATATGGGGATCAGCGGCAGTAGAATGTGCAGAGGATGCAAGGAGGAAGAAGAAACACCTTTGCACATTTTGACCGATTGCCCGTCACTAATGCGAAAACGATGTATCTATCTGGGAAAGCACGTGATGCACCCAGACGATATTAAAGAACTTACGGCCAAGAAAATACTACAGTTCCTTGTAGAATGTAATCTTGACCGTGAACTGTAGTACGTGGAGATCACAATAGATCAGCAATGGTCGCAGTGATACTGGACTGCATAAACCCAAAAAATCCGCAACTCGAAACAATACAATACAATGTTTGTTTCTGCAAATGGTGTAATGTCAACAATAAAGAGTTATCTATCTATCTATCTATTTTTAAGGTTTCGAGCAATCTTCTTGTGTTTTTGGTGTAACATGATCTCTGCTTTTTCTTGTTCACTTGGGAATTGATTATTCTGATATGCGTGACAAAGTAGGGGAGACTGAGGACACTTGATCCTTACGGGAGATTAGATACAATGGATTTACAGAGCTTCTTTAAACATTATATAATTTTAGACTGGCAAAATTTGTAGTCTATGGGTCATTCTCCATTTCTAAAGTTAGCACTCCTGTAAAATCAGACAGTTGTGCAAATGGCGGATTTTTATGTGTTTTGTGTTGCAGAAAAAAAATTTTTGTATGTTTTTACTTTGATTAAATAATTGGTTTGTAAACTTATTTTGGATAAATATCAATTTTAAACTAGTCGTTATCTATGTGTTTTATCGAAAAGTGTTAATATTGGTAGATTTTTGTACAATCTTTTTTTATAACCTCAACATACCTAGGGTACACATTGTTATGAGAGATATGATCCTACCGGATCAATGTCTCCTGACGTTTTTTTTAATAATGAAAAAGAATACCGATCGATAAGAAATTCGTGGAGTTGACTGTTAATGATGTTACAGGGGGTAAGAGTATTCGTGGTACACTGTAAAGATATGTTAGAAAGAAGAAAAATGCTACGACTGAAAATATTGACACATACAATAAACGATTGGGGGTAGACAATAAACCAGTCAAACGTTTTTCTGAATATCTCTATATTTTATTTTATTTAAAAATAGTAATTTCATAATAATTTAATAATTGTAATTGAAAATAATATGTGTTAATAATACCTAATACCTGCAGTTATTATCTCCTTTTCTTAACAACTTCCATTATAATTTTCACTGCATAACTCACTCACACACTGCACTATCATGGAGAATATCAAGAGCACAATGGAAACTTTGTCATCATCCTTCCTGGAGCGAATGGCTGCCTTTGAGATAGAACTCAAAAAGACAAACACACCTCAACAACCATCAGTGACTTCTTTATCCACCGACTTCTATGCATTCCGTGATTTCGTTGTGGCCACCTTGAAGAACCTCGAAAGAAAGGTTGCAATACTACACAGTGAATGTGACAGTATGGAGATGCGGAGCAGGCGTAGCATGTTGTTGCTGCATGGTGTTCCTGAGGCCAAGGATGAAGACGGCACAAAGATTTTTCTGACGTTAGCATCAAAACATCTGGCAGCTTCTCAACTTTGTGCTGATGACTTGACCCAGGTGACTCGCTTGGGCCGTGCACGACAGGACAGACCGCGGCCTCTCCTGGTGAAGATGACCTCGGAAGTGACCCGAGATGGTTTGTGGAGAGCAAAAACGGGGCTTAAAGGCAATGGAGTCACAATGTCGGAGTTCCTTACAAGGCATCGACATGTTATATTTGTTGCTGCGCGGGCACGTTTCGGTGTTTCCAAATGCTGGTCCAGTACCGGGCGCATAATTGTCTTGGGCGATGACGGTAGACGACACCGCATTACTTCTATGGATGACATCGAGAAGCTAAGTTCTGTAGTGACTTCGACACCATCCGGGGCAGTGAGGGCCCCAGTTACGACCGCAGGTACAGCCAAAGGCAAGCGGGCTGTATCTACCAAAAGAAAATAGCGTAAGACGTTTTGTTTGATTGCCTATTTGCTTTATTTCTTTTTACCTGTTTGCGCGACTCTTGTTTGTATTGTCTATTTTAATTCTACTTATTTTGCTTATAGTCAGCTTTGCTGTCGCCTTTCCTTAATTTCCTTATTAATTAATCCATTTCAATGTTTTTTTTTTGTTTTTCTTTTTTTATTTTTTTTTATTAATGGCTTATCTGCGCATTTCGCACAATTCTGCCAATATCAAGTGAATAAATTAATTTTTACATGTTTAATGAAAAGGAAATGCGATATAGTAGTTGTTGTTCGTAAATGTAATTTTTTCCTGTCACTGTCACTTTATTATTAAACTAGCTTTCGCTTGGTTGCCCCGGGCTGCGAGCAGCCCGGGGAGGTTACGAGTAGCTAGTGGAATCGGGGCGGTGGGATTTCAAGTCCACCTCGTGTTTTGTCGGGTTCATAGTTTGAAATTGCCTAGAAAAGGTCAGTAAGTTCTATCTTCAAATAAAAGGTGTTAAAGGACAAAAGCACCATACATCAAAGAAAAAGTGTTGCCAGTTCACACTTAATAGAAAAAGATATTCAGTCGAAAAGCAAAACTTAAAATAAATTTTGTATAGATACTTAAAATAAGTTTTGTGTTTTATTCTCTTATTCTTATTTATTATTAAATTACTGTATAATTTTAAAAAACAATCGAACATATATTTCCATCAGTGTTACTATCATTAATTAATCAATTAAATGTCAAGAAATAGTATTTATTGTATTTGCGTTATTACATTACATTATTTATGTAAGATTTATTTATTATATGAAAAGGGTACCGATGTCGTGGCCAGATATTAAAATAGATCAATTCACGACGCAATGGGGTTTTTAGTCCGCCTTCGTTTCAGAATAGAAGCTTTCACTTGGTTGCCCCGGGCTGCTCGCAGCCCGGGGAGGTCACGAGTAGCTAGTGGAATCGGGGCGGTGGGGTTTTAAGTCCGCCTCCGTTGCAGAATTTGAGTTTTTCGATTTTTTGTTGTTATGTTTGTTTTATAGTTTGAAATCGCCAACAAAAAGTTAGTAAGTTCAGTCTTCAAATGAAAGGTGTTTAAGCACCATACATCAAAGAAAAAGGGTTGCCAGTTTACACGCAATAGAAAAAGAAATATTCAGTCGAAAACGCAAGCAAAACTCTAAATAAATTATAGTCTCTTATTCTTTTCAATAGTAAGTATATCTTTAGTATGAAAAAGGATCGAGTAGATATTTCCCCCAGTTTTACCTTAAATAATAATACACCAAATAAATAAATGTCATATTTCAAACTCATATCTACGTAGAACACTTTCATTTTGAATATCAAAAGAACATGTTTTCTCAATAATCTAAAAGTATAGAAAAATATATTTTAAGTATTAAATATCGTGTCAAAAATTGAGTTCTTTTTTCTCCATACTTACCTATATGAAAGTACATACCTACACAAATGGTCCATATATACACGCTATAAAGATCCCGAATTGTCAAGTCCATCGAAATCAAAATTGAAATTAAAATGGTCACGATCATCTTTTAAACATTATAAACCAAATGTTACCATCAACAAAAGCGATTCGATTCTGTTTTTCATACACTAACCTAACCTAACCCATATGTCATAATAAAACCTAAAACCTATACAAGTTTTTGTTGCTTTATTTATTGTCAAGTTCTTGAGCATAAACGAGTCGCTTGAGGAATCGGAGCGGTGGGATTTTAGGTCCGCCTCTTATTATGTTTACAGTTTAAATTTGCTTAGAAAAAGTTAGTGAGTTCTATCTTCAAATGAATACGTCATACGTCAAAGAAAAAGGGTTGCCAGTTTACACTAAATAGAAAAAGAAACATTCAGTTGAAAAACGCAAGCAAAACTAAAATAAAATTTGGAATAGATCGGCTTGTAGTCATTTATTCTCTTATTCTTATTCAAAAGTAAGTTAATATTTAGTTAATACAGATATTGGAGTTTTAAGACCGCCTCTTGTTATGTTGGGTTTACAGTATAAAATTGCCTAGAAAAAGTTAGTAATTTCTATCTTCAAATAAAAGATCTTTAATTACGCAAAACATCATACATAAAAAAAAAGATTGCCTGTTTACACGCAATATAAAAAGAAATATTCAGTTCAAAAACGTAAGAAAACTTAAAATAAATGTTGTATACATCGCCTTGTAGTCTTTTATTCTTATTCAATAGAAAATTTCCTAAAAATCACAATATCAAAAAAAACTGTTTTTTATCATCCGGCAACACTTCAACTGAATACATTTTTTTTTCTGTAAGTAATCTGAAAAATTTTATCAATAACGCCAAAATCAGCTCTATAAAGTAAAAACCGTGAAAACTGATACATTTTCTAGCACACTTATAAGCACATTTGGACACAGTTCCTTAACCGATTGACCAGGTCTTCATTTATTATGGCTCGCTTCGCTCGCTTTTTCTTTTCGTTTTTTTCGCAGATCTAATCTAACCGATTGACCAGGTCTCTATTGATGGTGTCCTTTATGGCTCGCTTCGCTCGCATTTTATTTTAGTCATAGTTCTAACCCTACTAATTAACCAAATCTCTCTTAACAGTTGCTCCTTATGGCTCGCTTCGCTCGCTTTTTGTTTTAGACACGTTGCTAACATAATCGATTGATCAGGTCTCTCTTGGTCAGGTCTAGCATTATGGCTCGCTTCGCTCGCTCTTTATTTTGGTCACAGCACTTTAAGCAATTGACCAAGTCTCCATTTTTTATGGCTCGCTTCGCTCGCTTTTTGTTTTATTGACAGTTCTAATCTAACTGATTGACCAGGCCTCTATTGATGGTGTTCTTTATGGCTCGCTTCGCTCGCTTTTTGTTTTAGTCACAGTTCTTACCTTACCAATTAACCAAATCTCTCTTAATAGTTACTCTTTATGGCTCGCTTCGCTCGCTTTTTGTTTGAGTCAGAGTGCTAACATAACCGATTGATCAGGTCTCTTTTAATGGTCTCGCATTATGGCTCGCTTCGCTCGCTCTTTATTTTGGTCACAGTCCCTTAATCAATTGACCAGGTCTCCTTTATTATGGCTCGCTTCGCTCGCTTTTTGTTATTCGCAGTTCTAATGTAACTGGTTGATCAGATTCATAGTGATGGTGTTCTTTATGGCTCCCTTCGCTCGCATTTTATTTTAGCCACAGTTCTAACCTTACGAATTAATCAAATCTCTCTAAATGGTCACCCTTTATGGCTCGCTTCGCTCGCTTTTTGTTTTAGTCACAGTTCTAATCTAACCGAATGACAATGTCTCGCTCGCTTTACGTTTCTGGCTAAAAGCGTGGAATTTTTTTCTTACCACGTAAAGATTGGGTAAAGATACACAAACGGTCTATATAAGCTATAAAGCTCATGAGTCGCCAACTCGGTCAGAATCATTCTGAAATTTATGGTGACTACTATCAGTTGCTAGTCGATCACTCAAATTATTCCATCAATTATGTTATAAATTCGATAGTATTTTTTTTGTGAAACAGTAAAATTATTGTAAAGAAATGTTTTAATATTTTTCATAAATGACATACATGAAAATTTTTCAAAAATCCCGGTATCAAAAAATGTTCAGATTTTTTTTTCATCTGGCAACACTTCAGCTGAATACATATTTTTGTTAAAAGTATGCTTAAAAATGTTACCAAAAACGCCAAAATCAGCTCTATAAAGTGAAAGTTATGAAAAATGATCAATTTTCTGGATAAAGTGGACGCTGTATAAGCCGCCATCTTGAATTTTGAAACTTCAACCTAAAACCTATGTAGCCCACCTATTGGAGCATCCAACGCAGTTTTTGTTATTTTCCTAGCGGCGATAGTGACTGAGCTAGAGTCCAAAACGTGAACAGTGGGCATTAAATCTTCAAACCACCGTAGCTGCCAGGGTTGCCAGGTGTAGGCGATGAAAATAGTCAAATGTCATTTCGGGATGCGTCCTCCATCGACGGATAGCAATTTTCAAGCTCTAAAAGTGTTCCTTTGACATTTACAGTTTTTGGGGTAAATCTCAAAAACTACCCTAAAATCGGGTAATTTTTTTCCACCATATGAAAGAATCTATAGAGATACACAATCGCTCCATACATGCCAAATACCTTCGGGGTTGCCAAGTCGGTCAAAATCGAGGTTGAATTTCAAACGTTGTTTGCTCTCAGTGTTGCCAGTCGATCGTTCTATTTTTTCCATCGAGTATCTTGAAAAGTTAAAATTAAAATATTTGCATCAAAAAAGTTCAAAAATTCGACAAAAACTGTTTCCTCAAAAATCTCATAAAGGATCAATAATTTTCGAGATTTTTTTTTCACCAGGCAACACTTTAGTTACTTGCCTAAAAAATGTTTCCCCGGAAGTACTCTGACAAATGTCTGCGAGTGCGTCAAAATCAGCTCGATGCGATGACGATACACAATTTTCCGGATAAATCGACCGCTGGTTTGGCGGCCATCTTGAATTTTGAAAATCCGGCTCCGTACCGGTGTGGCCAACTCGATAGCGCATCCGATGTACTTTTTTCCATTTTCCTAGTGGCAATACCGACTGCGCTAGAGTCGACAAAGTAAAAAATGGGTGAAATTTTTCAAATCGCCACATACACCAGGGTTGCCAGGTGTCGACGATGAAAATGCCCAAATGTCATTTCGGGGAGTGCCCTCCGTCGAGGAAATTCATTTTTGAAAACCCAAAACGGCTCCTTCTACTTTTCACCTTTTTGGGGTAAATCTCCGAAATTACCCTAAAATCGGGGAAAAATTTTACGTCATTCGAAAGAGCCAGGAGAGACTCACGACCAGTCCATACAAGGCGAAGAGCTCCAATTTTGCCATGTAGGCTAAAAGTGTGTTTGAATTTTTCGAAAAAGTGAAAAAATCACAAAATGGCCGCTGCCGCCGCCGCCATATTGATTTTGCCGAGTTTTATAATTTTCCCATAGTCACGACTATATCAGGCAAGGGACCTCATTCACAGATTTTCTCCGCTGGCCACCCAGGTTCCCAAACAATTCGGGTTATGAGGGCATGTCGAAAAACACGTTTTCTATCGTGGAGCCCAGGGTTGTCAGCTCGCGGAAACGAAAACTACCAAAAGTCATAGGGCTCCCCCGGCACAACACCGCATCGAGTCTGTTTTCCGCGAAAAGTGCGTATTTCGAAATTTCACTTTTCTCCCAAAATCTCATAAACTACCACGAAAATGGTAGAAATTATTACCAACTTAAAAAGTTAGCAGCGAGCCCCACGACCGCCCCATACGACGCGAACCCGTCCGACGCCGCCATCTTGGAGAAAATCTCACTGGAAAATGGCGATTTTTCATTGCCGAAACAAAATGGCCGCCCCCGCCGCCGCCATGTTGACAGGCGAATAAAAACTCCCCCTACGTGAAAATCGACTATACTTCCGAGTCACCAACGAAAAGATTCCCCCTCCAAACCTACCACACAAGAAATGACGATTGCCCGAACAGAGGTCGAAAAATGCACATTTTCCAGGTGAAATATCTCGGCCGCCATTTTGTTTTTTTAATCAAACCCTTTTTCAGCCTTATTTTTTTAGCCAAATCTACAACCATTTCGAAAATCGTAACCGTAGAGTGAATAATGTAGAAACTAAAAAAATTATCTCGCCGCCATTTTGTTTTTTGGCTGTACCGATACGCCATTTCAACTCATTTTAAAAAAATATTATCACTCTCCATACATGAAAACGTCATTTTCCCCCTCCTTCTGCCCGAAAAAAGCATGGAGTGAGTCAGTGAGTGAGTCAGTCAGTGGTAATTAAGCTTTATATATTATAGACTAGCTTTCGCTTGGTTGCCCCGGGCTGCGAGCAGCCCGGGGAGGTCACGAGTAGCTGGTGGAATCGGGGCGGTGGGGTTTCAAGTCCGCCTATTGTTATGTCGGGTTTACAGTTTGAAATTGCGTAGAAAAGGTCAGTAAGTTCTATCTTCAAATAAAAGGTGTTAAAGGATACAAAGCACCATACATCAAAGAAAAAGTGTTGCCAGTTGACACTTAATAGAAAAAGAAATATTCAGTCGAAAAACGCAAGCAAAACTTAAAATAAATTTTGTATAGATACTTAAAATAAGTTTTGTCTTTTCTTATTTTAATTTATTACTAAATTACTGTATAATATTAAAAAACAATCGAACATATATTTATTCCATCAGTGTTACTATCATTAATTAATCAATTAAATGTCAAGAAATAGTATTTATTGTATTTACATTATTACATTACATTATTTATGTAAGATTTATTTATTATATGAAAAGGGAACCGATGTCATGGCCAGATATTAGAATAGATAACTTCACGACGCGATGGGGTTTTAAGTCCGCCTTCGTTTCAGAATAGAAGCTTTCGCCCAGCAGCCCGGGGAGGTCTTGAGTAGCTAGAGGAATCGGGGCGGTGGGGTTTTAAGTCCGCCTCCGTTGCAGAATTTGAGTGTTTCGATTTTTTTGTTATGTTTGTTTTATAGTTTGAAATCGCCTACAAAAAGTTAGTAAGTTCTGTCTAAAAATGAAAGGTGTTTAAGCACCATACATCAAAGAAAAAGGGTTGCCAGTTTACGCTTAACAGAAAAAGAAATATTTATTCAAAAAACGCAAGCAAAACTCCAAATAAATTATAGTCTCTCATTATAAAGATCCCGAATTGTCAAGTCCATCGAAATCAAAATTGAAATTAAAATGGTCACGATCATCTTTTAAACATTATAAACCAAATGTTACCATCAACAAAAGCGATTCGTTTCTGGCACTTCGCCGGCCGCTGCCGCGGCACGCTCGCTACGCTCGCTCGGCTCGTGCGTTGTTTTTCATACACTAACCTAACCTAACCCATATGTCATTATAAACCTATACAAGTTTTTGTTGCCTTTCTTATTGTAAAGTTCTTGAGCATAAACGAGTCGCTTATGGAATCAGAGCAGTGGGATTTTAGGTCCGCCTCTTGTTATGTTTATAGTTCGAAATTGTCTAGAAAAAGTTAGTGAGTTCTATCTTCAAATGAATTATATTTAAGTACACAAAGCACCATACTTCAAAGAAAAAGTGTTGCCGGTTTACACTAAATAGAAAAAGAAATATTCATTCGAAAAACGCAAGCAAAACTAAAATAAAATTTGGAATAGATCGGCTTGTAGTCATTTATTCTCTTAATCTTATTCAAAAGTAATTAATATTTAGTTAATACAGATATTGGAGTTTTAAGACCGCCTCTTGTTATGTTGGGTTTACAGTATAAAATTGCCTAGAAAAAGTTAGTAAGTTCTATCTTGAAATAAAAGATCTTTAAGTACGCAAAACATCATACATAAAAAAAGGTTGCCAGTTTACACGCAATATAAAAAGAAATATTCAGTTGAAAAATGTAAGAAAAACTTAAAATAAATGTTGTATAAATCACCTTGTATTATTTTATTCTTATTCAATAGAAAATTTCCTAAAAATCACAGTAACAAAAAACAACAGTTTTTTTATCATCCGGCAACACTTCAACTGAATACATTTTTTTTCTGTAAGTAATCTGAAAAATGTTACCAATAACGCCAAAATCAGCTCTATGAAGTAAAAACCGTGAAAAATATATACATTTTCTAAATAAAATGGTCGCTGTCTTAGCCGCCATCTTGAATTTTAAAATTTCAGCCTCAGTATAGCACACCTATAAGCACATTTCGTCACAGTTCCTTAACCGATTGACCAGGTCTCCATTTATTATGGCTCGCTTCACTCGCTTTTTCTTTTTGTTTTTTTCGCAGTTCTAATCTAACCGATTGACCAGGTCTCTATTGATGGTGTCCTTTATGGCTCGCTTCGCTCGCATTTTATTTTAGTTACAGTACTAACCTTATCAATTAACCAAATCTCTCTTAACAGTTACTCCTTATGGCTCGCTTCGCTCGCTTTTTGTTTTAGTCACAGTGCTAACATAATCGATTGATCAGGTCTCTCTTAATGGTCTAGCATTATGGCTCGCTTCGCTCGCTTTTTATTTTATTGAAAGTTCTAATCTAACTGATTGACCAGGCCTCTATTGATGGTGTTCTTTATGGCTCGCTTCGCTCGCATTTTATTTTAGTTACAGTACTAACCTTATCAATTAACCAAATCTCTCTTAGTGGTTACTCATTATGGCTCGCTTCGCTCGCTTTTTGTTTTAGTCACAGTGCTAACATAACCCTTTTGTTTTATTCACAGTTCTAATCTAAATGGTTGATCAGATTTCTATTGATGGTGTTCTTTATGGCTCGCTTCGCTCGCATTTTATTTTAGTCACAGTTGTAACCTTACCAATTAATAAAATCTCTCGAAATGGTCACCCTTTATGGCTCGCTTCGCTCGCTTTTTGTTTTAGTCACAGTTCTAATCTTACCGAATGACAATGTCTCGCTCGCTTTATTGTGCTGGCTAAAATAGTGGAATTTTTTTCTCACCACGTAAAGATTGAGTAAAGATACACAAACGGTCTATATATGCAAAGCTTCAGAATCGTGAGCTCGGTCAGAATCATTCTGAAATTTATATGGTGACTACTATCAGTGTTGCTAGTCGATCACTCAAATTATTCCATAAATTATGTTATAAATGCAACAGTAAAAATTTTGTTAAACAGTGAAATAATTATTCATAAATGACATACATGAAATTTTCTCAAAAATCTCGGTATAAAAAATTTACAGATTTTTTTTCATCTGGCAACACTTCAGCTAAATACATATTCTTTGTTAGAAGTATTCTTAAAAATGTTACCAAAAACGCCAAAATCAGCTCTATAAAGTAAAAGTAGTGAAAAATCATCTATGTTCTAGATAAAATGGCCACAGTTTAAGCCGCCATCTTGAATTTTGAAATTTCAACTTAAGACCTATGTAGCCCACCTATTGGCGCATCCAACGCAGTTTTTGTTATTTTCCTAGCGGCGATAGTGACTGAGCTAGAGTCCAAAACGTGAACAGTGGGCATTAAATCTTTAACCCGCCGTAGCTGCCAGGGTTGCCAGATGTAGGCGATGAAAACAGTCAAATGTGATTTCGGGATGCGCCCTCCATCGTCGGATACCAATTTTCATGTTCTAAAATTGTTCCTTTGACATTTATAGTTTTTGGGGTAAATCTCAAAAACTACCCTAAAATCGGGTATTTTTTTTCCACCACATGAAAGAGTCTATAGAGATACACAATAGCTCCATATACGCCAAATACCTGCGGGATTGCCAAGTCGGTCAAAATCGAGGTTGAATTTCAAACGTCGTTTGCTCTCAGTGTTGCCAGTCGATTGTTCTATTTTTTCCATCGGGTATCTTGAAAAGTTAAAATTAAAATATTTGCATCAAAAAAGTTCAAAAATTCGACAAAAAGTGTTTCCTCAAAAATCTCATAAAGTATAAAAAATTTTCAAGTTTTTTTTTAGCCTGGCAACACTTTAGCTACTTGCCTAAAAAATGTTTCCCCGGAAGTCCTCTGACAAATGTCGGCGAGTGCGTCAAAATCGGCTCGTTATGGTGACGATACCCAATTTTCCGGATAAAACGGCCGCTGATTCGGCCGCCATCTTGAATTTTGAAAATCCGGCTCCGTACCGGTGTGGCCAACTCGATAGCGCATCCGATGCAGTTTATACCATTTTCCTAGTGGCAATACTGACTGCGCTAAAGTCGACAAAGTAAAAAATGGGCAAAATTTTTCAAATCGTCGCAACCACCAGGGTTGCCAGGTGATGACGATGAAAATGGTCAAATGTCATTTCGGGGAGTACCCTCTGTCGAGGAAATGCATTTTTGAAATCCCGAAACGGCTCCTTCTACTTTTCACCTTTTTGGGGTAAATCTCCGAAATTACCCTAAAATCGGGGAAAATTTTCACCTCATAGGAAAGAGCCGGCAGATACTAATGACCGGTCCATAAAAGGTGAAGAGCTCCGATGTTGCCATGTGAGCTAAAAGTGCGTTTGAATTTTTCGAAAAAGTGAAAAAATCACAAAATGGTCGCTGCCGCCGCCGCCATATTGTTTTTTCCGAGTTTCATAATTTTCCCATAGTCACGACTATATTTGGCGCGACACCTCATTCACAGATTTTCTCCACTGGCCACCCAGGTTCCCAAACAATTCGGGTTATGAGGGCATGTCGAAAAACACGTTTTCTACCGTGGAGCCCAGGGTTGTCAGCTCGCGGAAACGAAAACTACCAAAAGTCATAGGGCTCCCCCGGCACCACACCGCACCGAGTCTGTTTTCCGCGAAAAGTGCGTATTTCGAAATTTCACTTTTCTCCCAAAATCTCATAAACTACCACGAAAATGGTAGAAATTAGTACTAATATGGAAAGATCCTACCGAGCCCCACGACCGCCCCATATAACGCAAACCAGTCCGATCGCCGCCATCTTGGAGAAAATCTCACTGGAAAATGGCGATTTTTCATTGCCGAAACAAAATGGCCGCCACCGCCGCCGCCATGTTGAAGCGCAAATGAAAACTCCCCCTACGTGAAAATCGACTATACTTCCGAGTCGCCAGCGTAAAAATCCCCCCTCCAAACCCACCACAAAAGAAACGACATCCGCCCGAACAGAGGTCGAAAAATGACAATTTTCGAGGTAAAATATCTCGGCCGCCATTTTGTTTTTTTTAACAAACCTTTTTTCAGTGTCATTTTTTTAGCCAAATCTACGACCATTTTGAATATCGTAATCATAGAGTGAATAATGTAGAAACTAAAAAAATTATCTCGCCGCCATTTTGTTTTTTGGCTGAACCGATATGCCGTTTCAACTCATTTAAAAAAAATTTTATCAGTCTCCATACATGAAAATGTCATTTTCCTACTTTATCTACCCGAAAAAAGCATGGAGTGAGTCAGTCAGTCAGTGAGTGGTAATTGAGCTTTATATATTATAGAAGCTTTCGCTTGGTTGCCCCGGGCTGCGAGCAGCCCGGGGAGGTAACGAGTAGCTGGTGGAATCGGGGCGGTGGGGTTTCAAGTCCGCCTATTGTTATGTCGGGTTTACAGTTTGAAATTGCGTAGAAAAGGTCAGTAAGTTCTATTTTCAAATAAAAGGTGTTAAAGGACACAAAGCACCATACATCAAAGAAAAAGTGTTGCCAGTTGACACTTAATAGAAAAAGAAATATTCAGTCGAAAAACGCAAGCAAAACCTAAAATAAATTTTGTATAGATACTTAAAATAAGTTTTGTCTTGTATTCTCTTATTCTTATTTATTAGTAAATTACTGTATAATATTAAAAAAACAATCGAACATATATTTCCATCAGTGTTACTATCATTAATTAATCAATTAAATGTCAAGAAATAGTATTTATTGTATTTGCATTATTACATAACATTATTTTTTTATTTATTATATGATAAGGGAACCGGTGTCGTGGCCAGATATTAGAATAGATCAATTCACAATGCGGTGGGGTTTTAAGTCCGCCTTCGTTTCAGAATAGAAGCTTTCGCTTGGTTGCCCCGGGCTGCGAGCAGCCCGGGGAGGTCACGAGTAGCTGGTGGAATCGGGGCGGTGGGGTTTCAAGTCCGCCTCGGAAGCGGATTTTAATATTTTTCTTTTTTTTAACATGTTGGGTTTACAGTTTGAAATTGCTTACAAAAAGTTAGTAAGTTCTATCTTCAAATGAAAGTTGTTTAAGTACACAAAGCACCATACACTCAATAGAAAAACAGTTGCCCATATACACTCAATAGAAAATGAAATATTCAGTCGAAAAACGCTAGATAGGCTTGTAGTATTTTACCCTCTTATTCTTATTTAATACTAAATTAATATTTAGTATTAACAACAACAGTCGAACATATATTTCCGCAAGTGTTACTATTATTGATCATTATTTATTGTTTTTGCATATACATATATTTAAAAACTTGGAAATAATACTAAACTTTGAGAAAAGGTGGTTACGATTATAGAAACTTTTACACAGAAATTAAGTTACAATATTAAATAAGTTTGAATAAAAAAGGACATAATTTCTCATTAGTCTAAAAGTATAGAAAAGTGTACTTTAAAAAGTAATTATCGTGTCAAAAATTGGAAAAATTGGGAAATGAAATGATCCATATACACGCTATAAAGCTCCCGAATTGTCAAGTGAATCAAAATAAAATCTGAAATTAAGATGGCCATAGCGTGGGCTGGATTGTTCATAGTCAGCATTACACGATCATCTTTTAAACATTATAAATCAAATGTTCACCATCCACCATACCATCAACAAAAGCGATTCGTTTCTGGCACTTCGCCGGCCGCTGCCGCGGCACGCTCGCTACGCTCGCTCGGCTCGTGCGTTGTTTTTCATACACTAACCTAACCTAACCCATATGACATAATAAACCTATACAAGTTTAGGTCCGCCTCTTGTTATGTTTACAGTTTGAAATTGCCTAGAAAAAGTTAGTAAGTTCTATCTTCAAATGAATTATGTTTAAGTACACAAAGTATATACACAAAGTACCATACGTCAAAGAAAAAGGGTCTCCATACATTATGGCTCGTTTCGCTCGCATTTTATTTAAGTCACAGTTCTTAACTTACTAATTAAACAAATCTCTCTTAATAGTCACTCTTTATGGCTCGCTTCGCTCGCTTTTTTTTTCATTCACAGTTCTAATTTAACTGATTGATCAGGTCTCTTTTAATAGTCTCGCATTATGGCTCGCTTCGCTCGCTCTTTATTTTGGTCACAGTTCCTTAACCAATTGACCAGGTCTCTATTTATTATGGCTCGCTTCGCTCGCTTTTTGTTTTATTGACAGTTCTAATCTAACTGATTGATCAGGCCTCTATTGATGGTGTTCTTTATGGCTCGCTTCGCTCGCATTTTATTTTAGTCACAGTTCTAACTTTAACAATTAACCAAATCTATCTTAATGGTAACTCTTTATGGCTCGCTTCGCTCGCATTTTATTTATGTAACCATACCAATTAATGAAATCTCTCTAAATGGTCACTCTTTATGGCTCGCTTCGCTCGCTTTTTGTTTTATTCACAGTGCTAATCTAACTGATTGATCAGGTCTCTGTTAATGGTCTCGCATTATGGCTCGCTTCGCTCGCTCTTCATTTTGGTCACAGTTCCTTAACCAATTGACCAGGTCTCTATTTATTATGGCTCGCTTCGCTCGCTTTTTGTTTTATTGACAGTTCTAATCTTACCGATTGACCAGGTCTCTATTGATGGTGTCCTTTATGGCTCGCTTCGCTCGCATTTTATTTTAGTCATAGTTCTAACCCTACCAATTAACCAAATCTTTCTTAACAGTTGCTCCTTATGGCTCGCTTCGCTCGCTTTTTGTTTTAGACTCGTTGCTAACATAATCGATTGATCACGTCTCTCTTAATGGTCTAGCATGGGCTCGCTTCGCTCGCTCTTTATTTTGGCCACAGTACTTTAAGCAATTGACCAGGTCTCCGTTAATTATTGCTCGCTTTTTGTTTTATTCACAGTTCTAATGTAACTGATTGATTAGATTTCTATTGGTGGTGTTTTTTATGGCTCGCTTCGCTCGCTTTTTGTTTTAGTCACCGTTCTAATCTAACCGAATTACAATGTCTCGCTCGCTTTATTTTTCTGGCGAAAATATTGGAATTTTTTCTCACCACGTAAAGATTGGGTAACGATACACAAACGGTTTATATATGCTTTAAAGCTCTCGAGTCGCCAGCTCGATCAGAATCATTCTGAAATTTATATGGTGACTACTATCAGCGCTGCAAGTCGATCACTCAAATTATTCCATCAATTATTTTATAAATGCAATAGTGAAATTTTAGCATGAAAACTTTCATTAAGGATGACATACATGAAAATTTCCTAAAAATCTCGGTATCAAAAAATTTACAGATTTTTTTTCATCTGGCAACACTTCAGCAGAATACATATTTTTTGTCAAAAGTGCTCTTAAAAATGTTACCAAAAACGCCAAAATCAGCTCTATTAAGTGAAAGTCGTGAAAAATTATCAATTTTCTAGATAAAATGGTCGCTGTTTAAGGCCGCCATGTTGAATTTTGTAAATTGAACCCCATACCGGTGTAGCACACCTATTGGCGCATCCAACGCAGTTTTTGTTATTTTCCTAGCGGCTATAATGACTGCGCTAGAGTCCAAAACGTGAATAGTGGACATTAAATATTCAACCCGCCGTAGCTGCCGGTGTTGCCAGGTGTAGGCAATGAAAATAGTCAAATGTGATTTCGGGACGCGCCTTCCATCGACGGATACTAATTTTCAAGTTCTAAAAGTGTTCCTTTGACAGTTACAGTTTTTGGGGTAAATCTCGAAAACTACCCTAAAGTCGGGTAATTTTTTTCCACCATATGAAAGAGTCTATAGAGACACACAATCGCTCCATACATGCCAAATACTTGTAGGGTTGCCAAGTTGGTCAAAATCGAGGTTGAATTTCAAACGTTGTTTGCTCTCAGTGTTGCCAGTCGATCGTTCTATTTTTTCCATCGGGTATCTTGAAAAGTTAAAATTAAAATATTTGCATCGAAAAAAATTCAAAATTCGACAAAAAGTGTTTCCCCAAAAATCTCATAAAGTATCAAAAATTTTCAAGATTTTTTTTCACCTGGCAACACCTCAGCTACTTGCCTAAAAATTGTTTCCCCGGAAGTAGTCTCACAAATGTCGCCAAGTGCGTCAAAATCGGCTCGACGTGGTGACGATACCCAATTTTTCGGATAAAATGGCCGCTGGTTTGGCCGCCATCTTTAATTTTGAAAATCCGGCTCCGTACCGGTGTGGCCAACTCGATAGCGCATCCGATGCACTTTTTACCATTTTCCTAGTGGCAATACCGACTGCGCTAGAGGCGACAAAGTAAAAAATGGGCAAAATTTTTCAAATCGCCGCAACCACCAGGGTTGCCAGGTGATGACGATGAAAATGGTCAAATATCATTTCGGGGAGTGCCCTCCGTCGAGGAAAAGCATTTTTGAAATTCCCAAACGGCTCCTTCTACTTTTCACCTTTTTGGGGTAAATCTCCGAAATTACCCTAAAATCGGGGAAAATTTTCAGGTCATTCGAAAGAGCCAGCGGAGACTCACGACCAGTCCATACCAGGCGAAGAGCTACAATGTTGCCATGTGTGCTAAAAGTGCGTTTGAATTTTTCGAAAAAGTGAAAAAATCACAAAATGGCCGCTGCCGGCGCCGCCATATTGATTTTCCCGAGTTTCATAATTTTCCCATAGTCACGACTATATTTGGCGCGACACCTCATTCACAGATTTTCTCCGCTGGCCACCCAGGTTCCCAAACAATTCGGGTTATGAGGGCATGTCGAAAAACACGTTTTCTACCGTGGAGCCCAGGGTTGTCAGCTCGCAGAAACGAAAACTACCAAAAGTCATAGGGCTCTCCTGGCACCACACCGCACCGAGTTTGTTTTCCGCGAAAAGTGCGTATTTCGAAATTTCACTTTTCTCCCAAAATCTCCTAAACTACCACGAAAATGGTAGAAATTATTACCAACTTAAAAAGTTAGCAGCGAACCCCACGACCACCCCATACGACGCGAACCCGTCCGACGCCGCCATCTTGGAGAAAATTTCACTGGAAAATGGCGATTTTTCGATGCCGAAACAAAATGGCCGCCACCGCCGCCGCCATGTTGACGCGCAAATGAAAACTCCCCGTACGTGAAAATCGACTATACTTCCGAGCTGAAGGAGCAAAAATCCCCTCCCCGAACCCACAAAAAAAGAAATGACGACCGCCCGAACAGAGGTCGAAAAATGTCAAATTTCCAGGTTAAATATCTCGGCCGCCATTTTGTTTTTTTAATCAAACCTTTTTCCAATGTCATTTTTTTAGCTAAATCTATGACCATTTTGAATATCGTAACCGTAGAGTGAATACTTTAGAAATTAAAAAAATTATCTCGCCGCCATTTTGTTTTTTGGCTGCAACAATATGGTACTTCAACTCGAATTAAAAAAATATTATCAGTCTCCATACATGAAAACGTCATTTTCCCCCTCTTTCTACCCGAAAAAAGCATGGAGTGAGTGAGTGAGTCAGTGAGTGGTAATTAAGCTTTATATATTATAGACTAGCTTTCGCTTGGTTGCCCCGGGCTGCGAGCAGCCCGGGGAGGTCACGAGTAGCTAGAGGAATCGGGGCAGTGGGGTTTTAAGTCCGCCTATTGTTATGTCGGGTTTAAAGTTTGAAATTGCGTAGAAAAAGTTAGTTAGTTCTATCTTCAAAGGAAAGGTGTTCAAGCACTATACATCAAAGAAAAAGGGTTGCCAGTTTACGCTTAACAGAAAAAGAAATATTCAGAAAAACGCAAGCAAAACTTAAAATAAATTTTGTATACATACTTAAAATAAGTTTTGGCGTTCATTCTCTTATTCTTATTTATTACTAAATTACTGTATAATGTTAAAAAACAATCGAACATATATTTTTATCAGTGTTACTATCATTAATTAAACAATTAAATGTCAAGACATAGTATTTATTGTATTTGCATTATTACATTACATTATTTATGTAAGATTTATTTATTATATGGAAAGGGAACCGATACGTGACCAGATATTAGAATAGATCAATTCACGATGCGGTGGGGTTTTAAGTCCGCCTTCGTTTCATAATAGAAGCTTTCGCTTGGTTGGAGGTACGAGTAGCTGGTGGAATCGGGGCGGTGGGGTTTCAAGTCCGCCTATTGTTATGTCGGGTTTACAGTTTGAAATTGCGTAGAAAAGGTCAGTAAGTTCTATCTTCAAATAAAAGGTGTTAAAGGACACAAAGCACCATACATCAAAGAAAAAGTGTTGCCAGTTGACACTTAATAGAAAAAGAAATATTCAGTCGAAAAACGCAAGCAAAACATAAAATAAATTTTGTATATATACTTAAAATAAGATTTTTCTTTTATTCTCTTATTCTTATTTATTAGTAAATTACTGTATAATATTAAAAAACAATCGAATATATTTTTACATCAGGGTAACAATCATTAATTAATCAATTAAATGTCAATTGCATTATTACATTACATTATTTATGTAAGATTTATTTATTATATGAAAAGGGAACCGATGTCGTGGCCAGATATTAAAATAGATTAATTCACGACGCGATGGGGTTTTAAGTCCGCCTTCGTTTCAGAATAGAAGCTTTCGCTTGATTGCCATTAAGCACCATACATCAAAGAAAAAGGGTTGCCAGTTTACGCTTCACAGAAAAAGAAATATTCAGTCGAAAAACGCAAGCAAAACTCTAAATAAATTATAGTCTCTTATTCTTATTCAATAGTAAGTTTATATTTAGTATGAATGAAAAAGGATCGAGTAGATATTTCCCCCATTGTTACCTTAAATAATACACCAAATAAATAAATATCAAATTTCAAACTCATACCTACGTAGAACACTTTCATTTTGAATATCAAAAGAACATGTTTTCTCAATAATCTAAAAGTATAGAAAAATATATTTTAAGTATTAAATATCGTGTCAAAAATTGGATTTTCTTTTCTCCATACTTACCTATGAGAAAGTGTAGGATTAAGATACCTACACAAATGATCCATATATACACGCTACAGAGATCCCGAATTGTCAAGTCCATCGAAATCAAAATTGAAATAAAAATGGTCACGATCATCTTTTAAACCTTATAAACCAAATGTTACTATCAACAAAAGCGATTCGTTTCTGGCACTTCGCCGGCCGCTGCCGCGGCACGCTCGCTACGCTCGCTCGGCTCGTGCGTTGTTTTTCATACACTAACCTAACCTAACCGATATGTCATAATAAACCTATACAAGTTTTTGTTGCTTTACTTATTGTAAAGTTCTTGAGCATAAACGAGTCGCTTGTGGAATCGGAGCGGTGGGATCTTAGGTCCGCCTCTTGTTATGTTTACAGTTTGAAATTGCCTAGAAAAAGTTAGTGAGTTCTATCTTCAAATAAATTATATTTAAGTAGACAAAGCTCCATACGACAAAGTTATATAAAACACATCATACATAAAAAAAAAGGTTGCTAGTTTACACGCAATATAAAAAGAAATATTCAGTTGAAAAACGTAAGGAAAACTTAAAATAAATGTTGTATAGATCGCCTTGTAGTCTTTTATTCTTATTCAATAGAAAATTTCTTAAAAAATAAAGTTAATAAAACAGTTTTTTATCATCCGGCAACACTTCAACTAAATACATTTTTTTTCTGTAAGTAGTCTGAAAAATGTTATCAATAATGCCAAAATCAGCTCTATAAAGTAAAAACCGTGAAAAATGATACATTTTCTAGTCACAGTTCCTTAACCGAATGACCAGGTCTCCATTTTATTATGGCTCACTTCGCTCGCTTTTTCTTTTTGTTTTTTTCACAGTTCTAATCTAATCGATTGACCAGGTCTCTATTGATGGTGTTCTTTTTGGCTCGCTTCGCTCGCATTTTATTTTAGTCACAGTTCTAACCCTACCAATTAACCAAATCTCTCTTAACAGTTACTCCTTATGGCTCGCTTCGCTCGCTTTTTGTATTAGACACAGTGCTTACATAATCGATTGATCAGGTCTCTCTTAATGGTCTGGCATTATGGCTCGCTTCGCTCGCTTTTTGTTTTATTGGCAGTTCTAATCTAACTGATTGACCAGGCCTCTATTGATGGTGTTCTTTATGGCTCGCTTCGCTCGCATTTTATTTTAGTCACAGTTCTAACATTACCAATTAACCAAATCTCTCTAAATATTCACTCTTTATGACTCGCTTCGCTCGCTTATTGTTTTAGTCACAGTGCTAACATAACCGATTGATCAGGTCTCTTTTAATGGTCTCGCATTATGGCTCGCTTCGCTCGCTTTTTGTTTTATTCACAGTTCTAATCTAACTGGTTGATCAGATTTATAGTGATGGTGTACTTTAGGGCTCGCTTCGCTCGCATTTTATTTTAGTCATAGTTCTAACCTTACCAATTAATGAAATCTCTCTAAATGGTCACCTTTTATGGCTCGCTTCACTCGCTTTTTGTTTTAGTCACAGTTCTAATCTAACCGAATGACAATGTCTCGCTCGCTTTATTTTTCTGGCTAAAATAGTGGATTTTTTTTCTCACCATGTAAAGATTAGGTAAAGATACACAAACGGTCTATACATATATGCTATAAAGCTCCCGAGTCGCCAACTCGGTCAGAATCATTCTGAAATTTATGGTGACTACTATCAGTGTTGCTAGTCGATCACACAAATTATTCCATCAATTATGTTATAAATTCAATAGTATAATTTTTGTCAAACAGTAAAATTATTGTAAAGAAATGTTTAAATATTTTTCATAAATGACATACATGAGAATTTCTCAAAAATCCCGGTATCAAAAAATGTTCAGATTTTTCATCTGGCAACACTTCAGCTTAATACATATTTTTTGTTAAAAGTATTTTTAAAAACATTACCAAAAACGCCAAAATCAGCTCTATAAAGTGAAAGTTATGAAAAATGATCAATTTTCTTGATAAAATGGTCGCTGTATAAGCCGCCATCTTGAATTTTGTAAATTGAACCCCATACCGGTGTCGCACACCTATTAGCACATCCTACGCAGTTTTTATTATTTTCCTAGCGGCTATAATGACTGCGCTAGAGTCCCAAACGTGAATAGTGAGCATAAAATATTCAATCCGCCGTACCTGCCGGGGTTGCCAGGTGTAGACGAGGAAAACAGTCAAATGTGAATTCGGGATGCGCCCTCCATTGACTGATGCCAATTTTCAAGTTCTAAAATTGTTCCTTTGATAGTTACAGTTTTTGGGGTAAATCTCAAAAAATACCCTAAAATCGGGTAAAATTTTTCCATGATACGAAAGAGTCTATAGAGATGCACAATCGCTCCATACATGCCAAATACCTGCGGGGTTGCCAAGTCGGTCAAAATGTAGGTTGAATTTCAAACGTTGTTTGCTCTCAGTGTTGCCAGTCGATCGTTCTATTTTTTCCATCAAATATCTTGAAAAGTTAAAATTAAAAAATTTGCATCGAAAAAAATTCAAAATTCGACAAAAAGTGTTTCCCCAAAAATCTCATAAAGTATCAAAAATTTTCAAGATTTTTTTTCACCTGGCAACACCTCAGCTACTTGCCTAAAAATTTTTTCCCCGGAAGTAGTCTGACAAATGTCGCCAAGTGCGTCAAAATCGGCTCGACGTGGTGACGATACCCAATTTTTCGGATAAAATGGCCGCTGGTTTGGCCGCCATCTTTAATTTTGAAAATCCGGCTCCGTACCGGTGTGGCCAACTCGATAGCGCATCCGATGCACTTTTTACCATTTTCCTAGTGGCAATACCGACTGCGCTAGAGTCGACAAAGTAAAAAATGGGCAAAATTTTTCAAATCGCCGCAACCACCAAGGTTGCCAGGTGATGACGATGAAAATGGCCAAATGTCATTTCGGGGAGTACCCTCCTTCGAGGAAAAGCATTTTTAAAATTCCCAAACGGCTCCTTCTACTTTTCACCTTTTTGGGGTAAATCTCCGAAATTACCCTAAAATCGGGGAAAACATTCACGTCATTCGAAAGAGCCAGCGGAGACTCACGACCGGTCGATACAAGGCGAAGAGCTCCGATGTTGCCATGTAGGCTAAAAGTGCGTTTGAATGTTTCGAAAAAGTGAAAAAATCACAAAATGGCCGCTGCCGGCGCCGCCATATTGATTTTGCCGAGTTTCATAATTTTCCCATAGTCACGACTATATCAGGCAAGGGACCTCATTCACAGATTTTCTCCGCTGGCCACCCAGGTTCCCAAACAATTCGGGTTATGAGGGCATGTCGAAAAACACGTTTTCTACCGTGGAGCCCAGGGTTGTCAGCTTGCGGAAACGAAAACTACCAAGAGTTATAGGGCTCCCCCGGCACCACACCGCACCTAGTCTGTTTTCCGCGAAAAGTGCGTATTTCGAAATTTCACTTTTCTCCCAAAATCTCCTAAACTACCACGAAAATGGTAGAAATTAGTACTAATATGGAAAGATTCTACCGAGCCCCACGACCGCCCCATATAAAGTAAACCAATACATTGCCGCCATCTTGGAGAAAATCTCACTGGAAAATGGCGTTTTTTCATTACCGAAACAAAATGGCCGCCACCGCCGCCGCCATGTTGAAGCGCAAATGAAAACTCCCCATACGTGAAAATCGACTATACTTCCGAGTCGCCAGCGTAAAAATCCCCCCTCCGAACCCACCACAAAAGAAACGACATCCGCCCGAACAGAGGTCGAAAAATGACAATTTTCTAGGTAAAATATCTCGGCCGCCATTTTGTTTTTTTAATCAAACCTTTTTTCAGTGTCATTTTTTTAGCCAAATCTACGACCATTTTGAATATCGTAATCGTAGAGTGTATACTTTAGAAATTAAAAAAATTATCTCGCCGCCATTTTGTTTTTTGGCTGCATAGGAATACCATTTCAACTCATTAAAAAAATATATTGTCAGTCTCCATACATGAAAATGTCATTTTCCCCCTCCTTCTACCCGAAAAATGCATGGAGTGAGTCAGTGAGTCAGTGAGTGGTAATTAAGCTTTATATATTATAGATATAGACTAGCTTTCGCTTGGTTGCCCTGGGCTGCGAGCAGCCCGGGGAGGTCACGAGTAGCTAGTGGAATCGGGGCGGTGGGGTTTTAAGTCCGCCTATTGTTATGTCGGGTTTACAGTTTGAAATTGCCTAGAAAAAGTCAGTAAGTTCTATCTTCAAATAAAAGGTGTTAAAGGACAC